>NIPS01000010.1:3288390-3752279 GCA_002215975.1 Dryadomyces quercus-mongolicae | reverse complement strand
AAACCGGTTGAACTCGGCTGATAAATGACTCTCGTGGCCGTCGATCACTATCATTCGATATCGGCCAACTCTGCGATGAGTTGTGTGTTGATCAAAATGCCGAATCCAGTCCAAGCCTGTCTCGTTGTCGGTCCATCCATTGCTGGTAGGTTTAATCACCCAATCGTTTGGAAGGTCACACTCTGTGTACCAGTCGGAAAGGTGGACGGCTCCCTTTACCACAACATATGGCGGGACACACCAGCCGTCTGCATTCACGCCTTGAATAACCGTGGCCCATTCTCGATTTCCTGGTTGAACTGTCTTTGCTTTCCCACGTCGTTCGGCGCGCGTCACTCCATAGACGGGGTGATGCTGCCGATTGCAAAGCCGGTCTCGTCAAAGTTGTACAGATCCGCGTCAACGATACCGTACTTAGCACGCAAATTCTGTACAAGCGCGAACCACGCGTTTATTTTTTCTGCGTCTTCACAGAGGGCTCTCTGGTAGTCGTAGGGACGATTAAAACGCGTCCGAAGGTCTGGTTGTCGCTTAACAAAGTTACTTGCCCAACGCTTTCCGACGCGTCCTGCGTCGCGCTCTGCCAGCAAAACATTGGCCATATCTTCCACGTCCGCCAACCTGGGGGGGAATCCTCGCGCATCCAAGTCGAGAATGTATTGGAGAAGAGCTTTCTCTTCCAGCTCTTTCAATTTCGAAGAGTTAGCGCGGGTATCTTGTCGAGCGNGAAGGTCTGGTTGTCGCTTAACAAAGTTACTTGCCCAACGCTTTCCGACGCGTCCTGCGTCGCGCTCTGCCAGCAAAACATTGGCCATATCTTCCACGTCCGCCAACCTGGGGGGGAATCCTCGCGCATCCAAGTCGAGAATGTATTGGAGAAGAGCTTTCTCTTCCAGCTCTTTCAATTTCGAAGAGTTAGCGCGGGTATCTTGTCGAGCGCGTCGGCCGTTCATTCTATTCCGAAGTGTTGAATATGGGACGTTGTAGGCCTTTGTAGCAGCTCGAATACTGAAATCCTTATTTTTTTCAATAGCTTTTAAAGCTAAGAGCACTCTGCCCTCTAGAGAAGTAGTTAACAGTAGTTGTTAAATAGCGCAGTATATGTGGCACGTGACACATGAGCCAGAAAATGAAACAGAAATCCGAAAAAAAGGATTATACTTATGACTCATCAACATCACGATGGCCATTCGTCTCATACCTATTGACCTGCACGACCCAGCACAGTTTTCCGAACTGCTGCGGCAGCGAATTGTGTGTGGCTGGAACAATGAACCTCAGGTACTGGAGCAGTGGCGGACGCTGGTCGACGAAGGGCGCAAAACCCTATTCTGGATAATGGAGAAGGAAGAGGAAAGTCCTCAGGCTGCCTCCGGTCACATTGGCCTCCAGAGCTTCGATTTCTTGGACGATCAGCAAGTTGCCCGTGCCGACAAGTCTATCCTCTGCATATCCACTCTCTTTGTTGATCCGGCTCGTCGCCAGGCCGGTCTCGGTCGTGCTGCTGTACAGGCTGTCGAAGCCATGGCCTGCAGGGCACCTTATGGCTCGCCCGACTGCCACACTCTTACTATTGTCACCACTAGCCGCCGCTACACGGAGGAAGAAGGCCCCGAGTGGCGTGGAAGCTATGCCAAGCGCGGTCTTGCCGCTCCTCCTTCACGCGGCTCCAGCAACGAAGATTGGTATGCACGCATGGGTTATGTACCGTGGAAAGAGGAACCACGGTTTGAGAATCCGCAACCAGACGGCAGTATCTTCGTGGCGGTGGCAGTTTTCATGAGGAAGCCAGTTGGTGACGCCGTGGGGAAATGACCCGTACATCGTCAGTTGAGGGAAATACGTAACATCGGCAAGCCTCCATACCGTTAGTTGCTCTTCTACGTGGATTAATAGATAAAAAAGTACGGAGTATCGCTGTCGATATCTGGAATTTTCTTTTATTTTTATTTTTTTTTTTATTTTTTTTTTTTTAGTTCCGGGACTGTTCATAGCTACAATCAATATTTCATCATATCCAATGCAACGTGTATAAGCATAAATACTATAAAGGTTAATTTCCGCATATATGTCCGTTAAAAATCGCAGAAAATATTATCGTGAGTTTGATGAATATTTTGCTGAACATCACATGTTAGTCAGAGAAACGAGGTACCAGGGGTAGTTTTGAAAGTGAAGCCTTTCACAGACCTGAAGTAATTATAGTTATTCGTAGTCTACAATGTATCCGTGATCCTTCTTTGTCGAGATAAGACGATACTGTGACTTTTCTGAAGAATGCAAGGTTTCGTCTCACTTCCTAAAACGGTTGTTGCTAAGGTGATTTTATTTCATAGTCTCCCACCACGCTTGCCGTTCTTGTAGATAGAGAGAGCCTGAGCTTCCTATGCCCCCACACGGTGCACCTTACCAACCACACCCGCCACAAATCAGGTGCCTGCATCTTGTGATATAGACCATCCGGGGTCGGTTCCATATTGAGTGATAGCCAGAGAGCATGAAATATGGAGCATACATATTTAAGGTAATCTTAGCATGCTGTTGTGTGTTTTAGGAAGCAATATACGAATATCATTGAAAAAGTAAAGTCGTGGTTTTAAGCTTCTTTTCTGCTGTGGCCCTTCTGGAGTCATACTACTGCAGGACAAGCCCAATAGGGCTGGAGCGGTTCTTGAACAGGCAGAGTGCAGTAGACGGACAAGGATAGCTAGTTTGCAGATGATATCATTACCGGCAGAATGTTGTTACGTTTCAACCCCTGGGGTACTATACCATGGGAAACCCTTAGGGGAAAGAGCGCATCTTGTACTCCATACTGTGTAAGCAAGTGCCGCACCCCTGGCTCTTGTACCATGTACTCTATACGGAGTAAAGTTAGGCACACATATTGTTTGAGATCTCCTGAAAGCTTGTCCGAGCCTAAAGACCCCCTCCCTTTCCTTCTCCCTGTCAGAAATGATGCTTATATTTAACACTGCGGGTTCTGAGTAGTACAGGACAATCAGTAAACAATTACCATAGCTGCTTTTGGTCCTGAATCAGAGCTAGAAAGATGGTTGATGCCACTTTAATTTCGGCTTCATGCTTGGCCAAAGTACAGGGCTTCTCTGTATCTGATTTACCTTTCTGTTTGACGCTTTCTCTTTATGTAGAAAGGCAAGCCCTGGTTTCCATAATATTGGATGGCAACCTCAAACTTTTGATATAGTGCGCAGTTGTAGATTATACTATTATATGGATTCGAGATTAAGGTCATCTACTCGAGTGTTGATATTTTATACAAATCATTTTTTTTCGCGGCCCAGGCAACCCTCTATACCAATAACCACAAAGACGAGCTACAAAATGCATCTCGTTCAAAGAGTCTAGTTAGCTATTCTTTCTGACTGGCTTAGCCTTTCATCTAGAAGAAGGCGGTAGATCACTTCAGAGAAATGGGAATATGAAGCAAATTCATATAATATTATTCTATGCCAGAGATATCAAAATTACAAATTGTTTGTACATATCGATTTTAAATAAAGATATAAATTCAAGACTATGGATAAACCAAAGAAGAAATCTAAAAGCACAATTACTGCGCAGGTTACAGAACTGCCAAGATATCTCACTAGAAACGGGAAATTCCGAGTAAACAAGTTCATTCTTTATAGAAGGCCGATTATATTATCCAAAAGATAGGCAAACCCACGATTGCCAGGCCGACTGGCCTTCCTTGGCGAAGGGGATTCATGTAAATGCCACATATGTACGAGTACTCCAAACACCTTTTTTTTTCTATTTGCTTTGTACATTGTTTAAGAAGTTGCCATCTCTAAATCCATTGATAAGGGAGAAGATGCCGAAAACTCCATCCACTACATATGCCAAGTGTCAAAAATGAGGGTCCTAACTAAGACAAGTGCGGATAGTATATATGATTGATGATGCTAAATCCTACCAGTCACAAAATATACAGTTAATGGGTCCAAGTAATACAATATAATTGGCTATGATGCTTATTTTTATTATGACAAGGCTAATCTGCTTGTAGCATAGCAAAGAAGGTGCGATAACAGGAACAGCAACGATAGCTGGATACAGAGTGGCGATGGTAACAACAGTACGGAGTATGCAGCACGCAGCAACAGCCATGGAAATGCACGAGCACCCGTATGAGTGGGAATAGGAAGTAGCAATAGCGATAGCGATAGCAGTAGCGATAGCGATAGCCTTAGCGGAAGCGAAAGCGACAGCGATAGCGATACGAGTACAAGTTGTTGTCGCGTGCTCGATGACTAATCTAAAAAACACGTGGTTGAGTGAGTTCCTACACTTTTGTTCTCACTTCCAGGTTATGTTGTAAAAAAGGAGACGATTCAAGCTTGTTTTTACAATACGATTGCTGTGTAGTAGTGACACCGGTAGTGGTGGCTTCAAGAATGACTTACACCGTATAGGGTATAAATAGCTATTTCTTATACGGAGTAGTGCAATTACAGGGTAGCGACTTTTCTCCTTAGTGCATCTACAGTCGTTGCCGTTTATATTGTGACAGAAGATATCATGTAGTTGTTGCAGAGTTACATCAAAAGCCATATCCAGTGAGCCCAGGGTATACAAAGTACAGGGTAGCTGTAAGGTTACAGATCTTCAAAAACCCCCACTTGCTGAGGGTAGTAGTATATCGAACACGTAAGATACGTGAAACCAAACTTTTTACAGACCTAATACGAAATAATTGCGTTTGATAAGGTGACTGAGTGTTCGTAAGGTCACCTCCACGTAGACATGTACTCTATACTCCGTACTTCGTGGTTATGTTGTTGCCTGCTGGCGTCGTTTTGGTAGTTATTTTAATCAGTGCCTAGACAAGGAGAACGTGATCGTGCCATGTCTACGGAGTACTCCGGACGTAAAATGAAAGCAGTCACCCTGTTCCCAGGAATTGAATACGTCGTATGGACAGACGATCTGCACAACCTCGTATGATCTAAAACATTATCACCCCGAGCTTTCTTTTAACATGCCTACGTCATATTGGATTTTTTACGTTACTATGTGTGTAGATCATCTAAACAAATATTGACGAACATTTAAGACAAGTATACAAAACTGAAACAAATATATCCGGTGTATTATGTCAATTTCGAGTGTTATCTATGTAGATCCGTTTACAAAATGTAGTGCGTTTAACAATTGATTTGCATTTCCATCCCATGTTCCAGGTAAGAAGCTTGATTTAGGGCGACCAACAATGGCAATAGCAGCTTGGCACGCATTTGTGCAAGTGGATAATAACTAGTAGTCTCATATTCCAGCTGTTCCTTTTATCCGTTTTGATGTAGAAAAATGCTTAATAACACTTCATTCTTGGCACAGATAACACTACTCTAGGAACAACTAACTCCCTATAATATCGCCAATCTAGTTTAAGCAGCAGCCAAGGTGAAACCCCCTGCAGTGCCTTTCACCACAGGAACATCCCTGTGGGTTTTGGCTGCAAACTCGCTCAGGTTCACTTCGGTCGTAGTGACCTTGTTATCACTCCACGCGAAATCTTTCTGCACAAGCCGCGTCATCGCGTCGCAGAGCTCATTGATGGTCCTGGAATCTCTGGGCACGGTGTGACCCTTACCGTGATCAAAGATTTCCGCCTCTTCCTCGGCGCACATGTTGTAGAGAGCCATAGCTCCCTGAATGTAAGGATCGCTGCACCCAACGACGTGAAGCGTGGGGATGTCGATCACATCCTTGGACTCATCGACTAGCAGCACTTTGACCTTACCATCTTCGATAGACAGCGGCGACCATCCTGCAAAGAAGATTGCGCGCTAGTAAACGAAGTTAGTGCCGTATCCACGTTGCGAAGCTTATTGTCGTACCTTGATGCGTCGAGGCCTTCCTTCGTTCTGTAGTCTGTGCCGTTCTTCAAGGATGACAGTTGCGGCGGTGGTAGCGCCTTCCGAATATCCTAGGATTCCCTGGGGAAGATATGAGTAAGATGATTTAGAGAACCCACGATTTGCTCGTATCACTTACCTCAATCTCAGGGTCGGCGTCGATAATGTCAATCAGTCTCTGCACTGCTTTCTTGACGCTGTCGACAGCATGCCCAGGAGTGTCTCCCATCAGAAGTCTCATGGTGTCTTCAGCAGTCGAGGCTTCTGGGAAGTATCGGATCCGCTCCAGGATATCAAAAGAATCCACACCATCGTAGTCAATAAAGCGATACAATGGGCCAGCACCGAAATAATTCTCAAAGCCGGCAGGCGGAGTTGCCTTGCTCGTTCCCTGTGTCCAGGAGAATTGGACAGTGCCTCGGTGCTCGGCCTCGGTCACAAATGGGTTAAGCTGGACTTGGAAGTTCTGAATAGAAGACTGGTGAGCTAGGAGGCTATCAAAGCTTTTCCTGCAAGACAGACGAACCTTTGCGCTTCCAAAAGCGCCCGGGAGACACAGGAACTTCATGTTGAAAAGATTAGAAGAAGAAAGAATAGTGTTGGACAAAGAAGTTCGTGTTCTCAGATCGTGCTTGGTTGGGGTAGTAGTAGGGAGAAACAAATACGAGTAGGTGGGATGGGGGTCGCAGATAAAGAAACCTAGTGACCTAAATAATAGTAGTATCTTACGATAAGATCAACTCTGTCTTTTTCCGATATGAGAATTGGGTTGTTTGATTTTCAGGGCCGACCTTTCATCGGTAAAGTAGTATGATACTACCGAGGGATCTCCTTGTCTCAAAAGGAGCTGACGCCACTTCCTCCCTCTTCCTCCCTTAACCTCATTTTCTCTTCGCCGGGGCCTACGTTCGAGACACGGCCGGAAATTCTGAGTTATTCCCACAATACTGAGTACGTATTCGTGCATACCTTGTAATATCAAAGAAGTGATCTGCAGAAATTGAGCGATTTTCGATCTTGAGCCCAGACTGTTTTCGATCGGCGTATGCCAAGAGGAATGCACGACGCGGCGCAATGTCGGGGCTACAATCCTATTTTGGAAAGTAATGGGCATATTATAAGCCCTCATTCTGCAGCCCACGGCTTATTGTCTTCCTAGATGCCGGATTGAGTGTTGGTTGGGGATGTTGTCAGCAATGGATTGCAGGTGCTATTGAAGCAAAGCGGGACGGGTACCACCCACCCCTCCACGACCCATTAGTTTGCACAAAGTTATCCGAGTTGCACTACTGGATGCGGGAAGGGATCGGCGGCACGATGGCGGAGACGGCTTAGCACAAGAACTAACTAAGTACTCCCTACCCTGTAGAAGAGGAGCCTGGCTTGGGTGGTATTGGTTATCTGACCAATAACGGGCCACGCCTTGGTGGACATTTGCGGCGACGATAAACATTGGATGACGGAGTAAGGGAAAGGGGGATCGTGTACGGAGTATCTTACGGAGTAGAATATACAAGCATGTGATAAAGAAAGGAACTCATGATTGATGCAATATTTCCCGATGCAATACTCGGTGCAGAGGGTTGACTAATGATTCATAATACCATGATTTGTATTTCTCGGCTTACGTTCTGAACAAGAATGTTAGTCTTATTGATTAACCGTGGAAAGGGCTGCAGTCAGAATGGTATTGTGCATTGGGAGTGATTCGGCATTCAAGTATACGCGTATTACATGGTACTGTGTAGTGGTCAGACGCGTGATTGACACAAAATATCTATTTTGAGCTTCCAGTCTCGGAAGGGATCATTCCCTGCGTATATGGGAGCGCAAAAGGAGATGCAGTTGATCTAGGGAGGAGGATGGTGTGATCTTCGGACCCCCAGACATATCCTCGGCCAATTGGGGAATGCTATGGCGAGACTCTTCTAATGCCAGTACGCAGTAGATCTCTCGGTGTGTATATGGTTGGGGTACCTGATACCATCCAAAAGAAGGGGATGAAACGTGTACCTCGTACAACGCCATAGAAACAAAAGAAGGGGCCATAGTATTAGGATAAATGACCACATAGGAAGCATGTAGTGTAAAAAGGCGTATAATTCAGCCCTTTGTTGACTAGCGCCGTCCTGCCTCTACGACGTAGATATGGCTCCCGTATGGAGTATGGAGCAGAGAGTACTCCATACGTCGTAAGCCATAAGGAACTTGGCGTTGAGGTATTATCTTACGTGTTGTAATTCTGTACAGAAGGAGCCTATTACCCGGCGTGGCAGATATAAACCGTCTACTTCCCCCCTTCGGCAGAATCATTTCCCACCAAATGCCATAGGAACTGCCTACTCAAGTCCCTAGACAGCCTACCTGGTATTCTTCTTATATCGCTCGTTTCTTTGGCTTCTTGTATTCATTCGTCTTATCAATACCTTTTTTTTATCTAGATACCCACGCAACGTACCAAAGATGGAGAGTCAGAACACGGATGTCAAGCAGCCCATGCGCATTGCCGTGGTGGGCATGTCATGCCGTCTGTCTGGCGATGTATCTTCACTCGATGATTTCTGGCAGATGCTGGCACGGGCTCGGTGTGGCTGGTCTGAGGTGCCAGAGAAGCGCTTCAGCAAAGATGCCTATCACCACCCGAACCCTGCCAAGATGGGCGCCTTCAACACAGTTGGTGGCTACTTCATCGACCAGGACCCAGCCATGTTTGATGCACCTTTTTTCAACATTACGCAGGCGGAAGCCGAAGCTATGGGTAAGTGGGAAGCCCGTGAAACCTGGGCTGCCTGAACCGAGCAAGCTTTTCTAACACAGCACAGATCCACAGCAGAGACTACTGCTTGAGTGTGCCTATGAGGCGATTGAGAACGCCGGCATACCCAAGGAAAAACTGATTGGCCGCAAGGTCGGTGTCTTTGTGGGCGGAGCTGCGTCGGACTACCGCCTGGGCACGCTCCGTGATTTGGAGCAAACGCCCATGTTTGATGCAACGGGCAACCACCAGTCTATCATGTCTGGACGCATCTCACATTACTTTGACCTGCGTGGACCGTGCTTCACGGTCGACACAGCGTGCTCATCATCTATCTACGCCCTGCACCAGGCCGTGCAGAGTATTCGGAACGGTGAATCTGAGCAAGCCATTGTTGCTTCTTGCCACCTGAATCTGCAGCCTGCCGACTGGGTGTCCATGTCGCTATCCCGGTGAGTGAAATGGCTAATAGGCCGCCACTCCTAAAAGAGGATCATTCCACTAATTTATCCAGACTTTTCTCGGACGAGGGCAAGACCTTTGCTTTTGACCACCGCGCCAACTCTGGCTTTGCTCGAGGCGAGGGAGCCGGTGCTCTGATTCTGAAGCCACTGGACCAAGCCATCCGCGACAATGACCGGATCTGCTCCGTTATTGTGAACACAGGCGGGAACCAGGATGGTCGTACAGTTGGTAAGCACGGAAATTAAAATTTGATTTTGACTTTGACTTTGATTTCATTTCCGTGTGGCTAATTCCGCCAGGTATCACATCGCCCAGCGGCAGGGCGCAGGAACAGCTGATGCGTGAGGTATATGCGTCTGCCGGAATCTCCCCAGACGATGCCGGGTTTGTGGAGGCGCACGGAACGGGTACCAAAGTCGGCGACCCCATTGAGGCGCAGGCCATCCGCAATGTCTTTGGACACGGACGGACGCTGCAGAACCCACTCTATGTTGGGTCGGTTAAGAGCAACGTTGGGCATCTGGAGAATGCCAGCGGCGTCATCTCGATCATTAAGGCATCGTTGATGTTGGAGAGGCGTTTTATTCTCCCCAACACTAATTTTGAGAAACCCAACCCAAACATTCCATTTCACGAATGGAATGGAAAGGTACGGAGAAACAATGCAAGGGAGAATACAGGGAAAATTGACTCTAACTGTTTTCATAGGTTCCTACCATGCAACGCCCATGGCCAACAGACAAACGTTTCATCAGCGTCAACAACTTTGGTTTTGGAGGTTCCAACGCCCATTGTGTTCTAGAACGGGCACCGCCTCCGAAACAGCGTCCGGAAAATGCGGCCAAAGGCTCCGGTCTTACACGCCAGCGGCTGATTGTACTGTCGGCCAATGATGAGACAGCGGCACGCAATTCCATGTCTCAGCTCAACGTCTACCTGGAGCAGCACCCAGAAGTGTTCCAGAAGACGCTGATGCGCAACTTGGCATACACACTGACAAAGCGTCGGTCTCAGTTGGCATGGCGGGTTGGCATGGTATCCACGTCGGGTGCCGAACTTGTTGAGATTCTCAGCTCTGCAGAGACGAAGCCCGTGCGCGTGCCCTTGCAGGCGCCCCGAATCGGCTTTGTGTACACGGGCCAGGGCGCTCAATGGTATGCTATGGGCCGTGAGTTGTTGGAATCGCACCCCGTCTTCGCTGCCACCATCCATGCTGCCGATGATTGCCTGAAGCGGATTGGTGCCGACTTTTCGCTTCTCGAGGAGCTCATGCGAGACAAGGATTCCACGCAGGTCGGCAAGGCGCACATTAGCCAACCGATCTGCACGGCCATTCAGCTGGGTCTCACAGACCTGTTGCGTTCCTGGGGCGTGACACCGTCGGCTGTCACTGGCCATTCCAGCGGAGAGATCTGCGCAGCCTATGCCGCTGGTGCCCTGTCGCTTGAGGCAGCGATTATCATTGCCTACCAGCGAGGCCAAGTTGTGATCCGGCTGAAGCAGCGTCATCCTGACCTCAATGGAACCATGATGGCTGTGGGTGCCGGTCCGGAGGAGATGAAGCCAGTGGCTGCCAGCGTGAAGAGCGGTGTGGTGGTTGTGGCTTGCGAGAACTCGCCGAGCTCCATCACTGCATCTGGTGACGAGGCGGCTATTGATGAGCTGGCTGCCATTGTGGAGGCCAAGCAAATGTTCAACCGTAAGCTGCGGGTCGATGTCGCCTACCATTCGCCGCACATGAAGCTGGTGGCGGATGACTACATGGAGACCATCCAGGATGTGGCTACGCCGCCCACAGCGTCGGACAAGAACGTGCGTTTCTTCTCGTCGCTGCACGGAAAGGAAGTTGGTCTCGAGAAGCTTGGCGCTCAGTACTGGGTGGACAACCTGACCTGCCCCGTGCGTTTCTCCACGGCTCTCAGCGCTCTCTGCACAGAGTGCCCGCCCGATGTCATTATTGAGATTGGTCCCCATGCCGCCCTGGCTGGTCCCATCAAGCAGACCATCAAGGCGCTGAACCAGCCGGCAGCCAACAAGATCCAATACTTTTCGGCGCTTTCTCGTGGCAAGAACGCAACCACGACGGCGCTGGAGATGGCCGCTGGACTGTTCATGCGGGGCTATGCTCTTGATTTTGACCAGATCAACGGCGAGGACCAGGCAACCGTCACAGACGGTCCTCCGATGATGCTGGCAGACATGTCACCCTACCCGTGGTCGCGACAGAAGTACTGGAACGAGTCCCGCATGTCGCAGCAGCATCGCCACAAGCCCTTCCCGCGACATGACCTGCTGGGCAACCTGGCTGATTTTTCAAACCACGACCTGATGCCCACGTGGCGCAATGTGCTGCGGACGAGTGACCTTCCGTGGCTGCGTGACCACAAGATGCAGTCGCTGACGACTTTTCCGTTTGCTGGCTATGTTACCATGGCCATCGAGGCAGCAGCACAGCGGGCAGCCCTGCGGAAGACGGCCGATACCATTGGCGAGTTCCGGCTTCGTGAGATTGGGGTCAATCGGCCTCTTCTGATGGAAGACGGCACAGACTACGAGGTTGTCCTGTCGATGTGGCCGTATGCAGAGGGCACACGTTCCTACTCGGACGACTGGGACGAGTTCCGCATCTGCTCCTGGCAGCCCGCCCAAGGCTGGACGGAACACGCTCGTGGTCTCATTGGCACACGCAAAGCCAGTGCCCAGAACAACCCCGTCAGCTCGGCTCATCACGGCATTGCTGCGCGCGCTTTCCAGCGGGCAGATGCTGCAGCACGTGAGCCGGTTGATGTGGCCGAGTTCTACCGCGAGCTGGACACCAAGGGTGCCACCTACGGTCCCATCTTCCGCAAGCTGCACGACATTCGGGCTACTGAGAACTATTCGGCAGCTGCTGTCGACGTGGCCGACACGATCGCCACGATGCCCATGGAGCATGAATCTGCCTACCACATCCACCCGTCGCTGCTGGACCAGATCTTCCAGCTGTCTTTCCCCATTCTCGGTGCTGGCCGCACGGGCATGAGCACTCTGTACATGCCGTCGGCCATCCGCGAGCTCAACATCCAAAAGAGAGCACCCACGAAGCCCGGAGAGACCCTGTACATTGTAGGTGAGGGCAAGCCCGACCTCGTGACTCCCAAGGCCACCGACTTCCACATGACGGCCATGCACAATCGTGGCGACCAGAAGCCCGTCATCAGCCTCGTAGGCCTGCAAATGGTGCCGGTCAAGAGCGAGAGCGCGTCCACCGATGCGCCCCGCGAGCTCTGCTACAAGCTGCAGTGGGAGCCGGTCGATGGCACTGTGGAGGCTTCCAGCAGCTCGTCCGATGCGGGCAAGTCTGAGTTTGCGCCGTCTTTCTCGCTGACGCCGTCTGACTGCTCCAGTGGCAGCGGGTCCCGGTCTCCCCTGGAGCGGACGACCCGTGCCAACAGCCACGAGAACCTCAGCGTTGTGGGCAGCTTGGTCAGCAACATTACGCCGCTGTCGTCGCAGATCGACATCAAGATATGGCCCGAGAGTAAGACGAAGACGGCCATTGAGAGCATCGAGGAGATTCCGCCGCCTACCTGGACTGACATGACCGTTGCTGTTATTTCTGATATGCCTGCGACCGACACCGTCATGGCAACTCTCGTGGAGTCTCTGGCGGCTAAGACGGGCAAGACACCCGTTGTCTGCCCCCTCGCCGAAGCATCGAGCCTGGAGAACATGCATTTCGTTGTCTGCGAGCTCGAGAAGCCTCTTCTGGCCAGCCTCACGCCCGACCGTTTCGCCCGGCTTCAGAAGATGGCCACTGCCTCTGCTGGTCTGCTCTGGGTTACAAGAGGCGCCTACCTGAACGCGACAAACCCGACCGGCAGCATGGCTCTGGGTCTGACGCGCACGCTGCGGTCTGAAATGGCTGCCAAGGTGGCTACCATCGACCTGGACCCGCACTCGTCGCTGGTGGACGGCCGCCAGGCTGAGCTCGTCCTCAAGGCTTTCGCACGCATCTTCCGACCCGCCAGTGAGTGGAAGGACAGCAGTGTGAGCGACAACGGAGAGAGCGACGTGGAGGACATGGAGTTCGCCGAGAAAGACGGCCATCTGGTTGTCCCACGCATTGTCAACGACGAAGCGACAAACCTCGTCGTGCACCGCGCCCTGTACGAGTCGGCACCTTATGCCCAGGACTTTGCTTCGCCAGGACGTCGCCTGAAGTTTGCCATTGGTACCACTGGTGCATTGGACACGATCTACTTCAAGGACGAACCGCTCGAGACCCTTCCTGCTCTGGGCTATTCCGAAGTTGAGATCCGTCTCGAGGCCACCGGCATGAACTTCAAGGATGTCGTCATTGCCATGGGCCAACTGCCCAGCCCCTACCTGGGTATTGAGTGTGCTGGTGTGGTGTCCAGTGTGGGCGCCGGTGTGACGAGCCTGGCACCAGGCGACCGTGTCTGTGCCATGACAGAGGGCGCCTACGGCACTTTTGCCCGTTGCCCAGCTACCAGCGCTGCCAAGATCCCCGCCAACATGTCCTTTGAAGTGGCAGCCACCATTCCTGTCGTCTACTGCACGGCCTACTACGGCCTCATTGAGCTCGGCCGCATGACTGCTGGTGAGCGCGTGCTCATTCACGCGGCAGCTGGAGGTGTCGGCCAGGCTGCTATCCAGCTGGCCCAGCTCTGGGGTGCTGAGGTCTTTGCTACTGTGGGCAGTGTTGAGAAGAAGAAGTTCTTGCAAGAGCGTTACCGCATCCCCGAGGACCACATCTTCTCGAGCCGTGATATTTCCTTTGGCCCGGCCCTCCGGGAGGCTACGGACGGCGCCGGTGTCGATGTGGTTATCAACTCTCTGGCCGGTGACATGCTCCGTGAAACATGGGACTGCCTTAGCCACTTTGGACGCTTCGTCGAGATTGGCAAGCGAGACATTACCTCCAACACACGTCTGGAGATGGGCCGTTTCAACTGGAACGCTTCGTTCCACTCGGTCGACTTGACTGTGCTGGCTATGGAGCGTCCTCGCCGCATGGCCCAGACCTTCTCTGCCGTCATGCAGCTCTTCTCCGCAGACTCCGTTAAGCCCATTGGCCCCATTACCGTCTATGGCGTGTCTGAGATCGAGACTGCCTTCCGTCTTTTGCAGAGCGGAAAGACTACAGGAAAGCTCGTTGTTGTGCCCCGTCCAGGAGAGCAAGTCCGGGCCACCCACCGCTCGGAGAAGTCTACGAACTTATTCCGGTCAGATGCCACCTACGTGATTGTGGGCGGTACAGGTGGTCTGGGTCGGTCCATGACCCACTGGATGGTCGGCAAGGGTGCACGGAACATTGTGCTCCTGTCCCGTGGCGGCCGTGCTCAGGGCCCTGTGGCTGAGCTGATCAATGACCTCACCAAGTCTGCGGGCGCGAACATTGTCGTCCGTCCGTGCGATGTGGCCAACGCAGGCAGCGTTGCCAGTGTTGTCGAGTATTGCTCGCAGCAGCTGCCTCCCATTGCTGGTGTTGTGCACGCAAGCATGGTCTTGAGAGTAAGTCTAGCATGGATGGTTTTCTTTTTTGCTTTCGATGACAATATACTAACGTGTCAATAGGATGTTCTCTTTGAGAAGATGAGCTTTGAAGACTACGAGGCCGTCATTCGCTCCAAGGTTTCTGGTGCCTGGAACCTGCACAAGGCCCTGGCCACCACTCCCCTAGACTTCTTCATTGTTATCTCTTCGGCTGCCGGTGTCGTCGGCAACCGTGGCCAGGCTGCCTATGCCGCTGCCAATACCTTCCTTGACGCCTTCGCTCGCTTCCGCACGCAGCAGGGCATGCCTACTACCGCTCTCGACCTGACTGCGGTTGCTGACGTCGGCTATCTCGCTGACAACGCTGCACGCCAGGAAGAAGTGCTCAAGAATCTGGGCGGCGAGACCATTTGTGAAGCAGAGATTCTTGCTCTTCTGCACGCAGCCGTCAAGGGTACCCTGCAGCAGACCTGCGCCAGCCATTGCATGACTGGTCTCAAGCTCGGTGGCGAAGACACTACCGCTGACCAGCTTCCCTACTTTGCCAGCGACGCAAAGTTCACCCACATGCGCGATGCAGTACTCGCTGCATCGGCTGCATCTGGCTCAGGCTCTGCTGCTGATGTGTCCATTGCCGTGGCACTGGCACGGGCCGCCAGCCCCAAGGAAGCAGTGCAGATTGTCACCACTGGCCTCGCCGGAAAGCTTGGCGGCATCTTGATGGTTCCGGCCGACGAGCTCGACCCGGAGACACCCATCACCAAGTACGGTCTCGACAGTCTCAATGCCATTGAGCTGCGGAACTGGATCACCAAGGAGCTTTCCACCAACCTCCAAGTCCTCGAGCTGTTGACCAGTGGCTCGCTGACGAACTTGGCGAATAATATTTTGAAGAAGCGTGCTGCTGCTGCTGAGAAGGCATGAGCAATTTTGTAACTTGATAGGGCCTTTCTTTGTTTATATAGTACACGATGTTCAGCCATGGCCCCTTTATTGTATTCTAGTACGCTGAAATGTTAAATTGTTGATTGTTTACCCAAGCATAACTGTGACGTGAACATTAGTTTAAAGTGCAAACCTGGTAGGCTGACAGTTAATATTTCTTACCTTCCCAACCCCAATCACACATTACACTCAGCCAGTGTTGCTTACTCCTCACGGTGTAATCGAGGGAAGCATTTCCGCTTATGTTGAGTCCCGGCTCTTGTTCGAATCCAAACGTTTCCGATATCAATGGTGTTGCCTCTGAAATACCGGATGCATCATCAGTAGGCCATGTCGCCACTGTCTCGGACGCGAGTAAAGCTGTTGAAGGGCTACCATGAAAAATACGTTCCTGGGGGGTATTCTGCTCGCTGTATCTGTTCCACTGTTGGTAGCTCTGCTTGGCGTCATGGTCACGTCGCCGCCACACCTCCAGTGTTATTTCAAGACAGCGGTCCACAATTCCTGAACTGTTGCCAGTGGCAAGAGCACGCCAACGGCTACGCACCCAATCGCGATCATCTTTCTCAGTAGCCTCACACCCAGAAATGAGTAATGGCAATACGGGAAAGATGATCGCCCGCGAACCTAGCGGCACAGTGGCCAACAATACAAGCACCCTACGTGCAAGTTGTTTGACGGAGAAAGGCCTAGGAAGCTCTGGAACAGCCTGGTACAGAAGCAAAATCGTGGCCCATTTGTATGCGTTGGCAGTCTGTATCAAGTCAGAGGCGCTGGCCGAGGTCATGGATTCAACGGACTCTGGCATTCCAGGCGTGTGCAAATAATTGGCATCAACACCGGCAAGGCTGAACGGGGTCCAGTGTTCTATGGCCACCTTCAACTCAACAGCCTCAGCGACCAGTCCGGGCGGGTTGAGTTCTTCGTATTCAGGCGTGGATTGTGTCGCTCTTGTATGCACGCGGCTTACAAGGTCGGCCACTCGTCCGATCAAGGGAAACAGAGTAGTCGCAACACCCATGAGCGGATCTATGTACAATGTAGTGTGTGGATGAGGGTCGAGCTGTCGGCAGGCTGCCATGAACTGGGTGTCCATCATACGAGTATTTCGGCATGTAAACCGTGTGATGACATCCATATAGATCCATGTGTTGGTTAACAGTCGAAGGCAATCGAAATCCATGTTTCCATATTGACGCGTGGAGGATTCCGGCGGCGTGTCCGATGTTCGTGTAGCAGTACGGTAAGAAGCAAGCGCTTTTTTCAGCAAACTCTTCGCACTCTTCACAAAACGTATACCGGTAGACGAACGTGGGTAGTACCAGGTTTGTGCAAACCCCAGAACAAGTGTGACTGCCAGGGCCACTTCCAACCGCAAGCTGGCTCTGTTGTTGCCATGTGTGCCATAAAATTGTTGAATGCTGGTATTCAAGTGCTGAACTCCTTTGGAACGGAAATGCGGCAGCCGATTGGCGTCCTGGAAGAAAGTCATGGCAGCAATGGCGTGGTATAAGGTGACGTTGTCCTGAGCCAGTGGCCACACAATGCGGCGCCATGGATTTCCAGCGCTACCATCTCGGATGCACAAAACTTCACAAATTCGCTGATTAAAAAGGAATGCAATGTGCTCCGGGCTGCCACTTTGGAGTCGTGGATGTGAATGTAGAGAATATGCCAAACCACCGTACGTCGGTGCCGGTGATGACTCCTCTCGTACTGTCGGAGCAGGTTCAGGCGGCATCCACCATTCGGATTCCTCTTCACTGACAAGCCCGAGTGTATCTGTATCCAAATGTGCATGCATATCGATATCTTCCAAGGTGTTTGTCGTGGCTAGGTCTAAGTCTCCAGTACCGTAAAATAGTTGAAGAAATGACGGTTGCATGTTGATGTCCTCATCGTTGGACACTATTCCAGACTCTCTAGGCGGCGGAGATTGCGAACTGGCAGATATGACTCCCGTGGTAACATGTGTTTTGGTAGATGGAAGACCACTGGTAACAAGTCGATCTGTTGTGTTGTCGGTAAGCATATCCATCTCCAGCCTTGACATCTGATGAGCATGAAATCCAAGATCCCGTTGAATTGGACTGGGTATGCCGAGTTCCGTGCGTGTTCCGCGTGCTTTCTCTTTCCGTTGCGATGCATGCATTGATGATGCCAACTCCCTTCCTGTCATGGAGGGTTTTGTACGTTTGGATGATAAAGAGGCAGCATTTAGAGCATTCTTCTGCACAGAGTTGGAAGAAAGTTCGAACTGCTCGAACTCTTTCCATCGCAATTCTTTGCTATAACCGCCGCAGGTGATTCGTCGACGGGCACACTGGGCACATGATGGCCTTCCTTCATCGCATTTACGTCTTCTCGCTTTGCAAGTCACGCATCCTGGTCATCGATTAATACGACTGCGCTATGCTGTCACAGCTGCTGCTGTGGGACGAACCATTTCTGCTTTTAGTGTGCTTGTGAACCGGGACGGCCATGGTGTCTCTGATGCGAGTTTCTAACAGCCGGGTTGTTATTGGAAACAAAATAGCCGAGTTTGGCTGTTGTCTTGGGATGGATGTAGCGGCAACTCATACTGCTTATTCCTACCCATGCGGTCAAAGATACCACTTGTCGCTGCCCAATGGAGCGCAGCAACTGCAAAATGCCGTGAATTCCATGGATCGTCAAGATAGATGCAAGTACCCTCGGATATCCGTTCCGTTCTTAGACTAGCTCGTTTTATGGCGGACCAATGATGATGTTGATATTGTGGGTTGGCAGCGAAACCGGCCTCGTGAAACTGACGGAAGGACGGCATAGGGGCATTTACGGAGTACAAGTGTATAGGATTTCCTATTTCGGATTTGATCGACTAGCCCGTGAATCGGGTATTCCCATACAGTAAAAATAAAATACTCTGAAAAGTATTTTTATTATGGCATAGAGATAACCTGTGAGCAACTTATAACACAGAACAGGTCCCGTGAGATCCACCCAAGACCAACTGCTTATCCATCAAATAGAAACACTTCATGCAAGCCCCTTATTTTCCCTCTCATACTGGGAAACGCATAATTCCAAAATACGTTTGTGGTAATCTGAAAATATGTGATTAGAATTCGTGTTTTTACGTTTTTCCACTGTAAAGAGTGCACTTACAAGCAACACCATTTTCTTTTTGAGGATTGAGAATTCCTTCAGTGTAGACTCCGGCATTCAAGTTTTCCTGGGTCTTCTCGCAAAGTTCGTGGTCTTCAATGGCCACAGTGCGTGCGAATTTAAAGTAGGCCTCGAAGTCCTCAGAACCCGCCGGCTCCGTGTGGTAGTAGTCAAAGTCCATCATAGATCGTTTTGGGTCATCTCGAGGACAGGTACGGAACGACGACATACCACCACCGTAAAGATTCAGCGTGGTATTGGGGAAGAAGTAAAGGAACAGTCCGTCGTTGGGCTTGTCGGATGCCGCCAAATGTTGACAGTAATTCTGTCTGTTCAGGACCTTGTACGTCACGAAAGTGTATATCTTGGAAAAACTTGGATGGGCGAAAGGACAGTGTAGGCATTCCTGGAAGCCATCCATCATTGTCTTCCAGTTATAGCGGCCTTCGTAATTGAGACAGCGTCGAGGGTTGAATTGCGTAAAATCGATGGTTTTAAGCAAGTCTTCAAGGCCAGGGAAGTAGTCTTCAAAATTTTCAGTTGCATCTGAAAGCGTGACAAAGAGCAGCCCCGTCGACGTCAAGTGTCCACGAACTGTGGCCCCCTGTAACTGGGTTAGAATAATGCATAAGTGTGAGTTATACAATGCTTCTAATTTCAGGACGAAACATTACATTAGTTTGCGCAAAGACATTAATGCTTCGCCAATCGTCGGAAGTTCGTCGAACAACAAACTCGACCTGTGCCAGTTCGTAGATATAGTTCTCGCCGACATTCGGCCATCTAGTTACAACGCCTAGAAGCATCCATGTCTATAGAGAGAAAAGGTTAGACGAACTAATAGAATGCACGCTGCTTAAAAATAACCAATGATTATGTAATAAGAAGTTATGAACCAAAACAGGACGCACCTTTAAAAACACAGCCCGTCTTTCTAGATCGTAGACGGCCTTGCTTGTGTACCACGAAGCTGGCAATGTTGTTTGGCAAGAATCCATTTTGACTGAATTGTTCAAGGTGTTTCTGTTCACATGGTCATTGTCGCCGAAGCAGACACCTAAAGTTATATGCAGCGTACACGCAATGCAATATCTTTCTCTTTTAGGAAATCCAATCCCAGCACAGATCAACCAATGGAGTGCTACACATTTATCGGATCTAATATACTTTAATAGGAAACCCGATCCCTCTATGCACGAAGAATGCAGATCGTAGATACAAAATGCAACCATTACCTTAAATCAAGCAATAATCCATGGATCGCGTTTCGCATTTGGGTATTGCTAAGCACCTTGGCTAATCTGATACTCGAAGTTCCATTTATTCATTTTTGGGACATCTCCGAGACCGCTCAGATACTTTTTTGCGTGCGTATAAAATGAAAGCTGGGCAGTTGAGGCAGGTATGGTTATTCTCCAATGCCCAATGATTCAGCAACTAGTCAAACCAAGATTAATCAACATGTTTTTCTTCGTTGAAGCCATTCCCCATTTCACCGCCTATGCTTTCATCTTTTTAGCGGTGTCCATCATATCCTTATGGATCTTGTCAAAATGGATCCTACGGCATACGTCCCGTCAGACATTCACAACAACCGTTCTAGAGAACAAAGAATTCAAAACACTCAAAGGATGGTGGACAGATGATTCAATGTTTCAACTTGAACGACGGGCCATATTTAGCAAGGTAAGAAAACTTTCTTTCTTTCTTTCTACATTAATCCGCCTTGGCTTACAAGGGACAATAGGTTTGGATTTGTGTTGGTCATCGTGCCCGTTTTAACAAACCTGGCGATTACGTTCTGCAAAATATTGCCGGCTTCCACATATATTTGATTCTTGGAAAGGATGGCATTGTGCGTGCATTTCATAATGTATGCCGTCATCGTGCATATCCAATAGCATTGAAGGAATCTGGATCATCGATGATCCTAAGTTGCCAATATCACGGCTGGGCCTACAACACACTTGGACAACTTGTTAGAGCACCCCATTTCGATCAGATTCCTGGCTTTGAAAAGGCTGCAAACGGTCTTTTTTCCATCCACACCAAAATAGACGGTCGCGGCTTCTTACACCTCAATCTTAACAGCAGTCATGAAATAGAAAACAGCGAGGTTGACAATCCATTAGCATCTGGTCGTCCAGTCAGTATCAGCAAGGATTCCCATTTTATCCACAGATGGGAATTCACGGGGCAATTTAACTGGAAGGTTGTCGGTATGTATGTCCATGCAATCCTTTCCCATTTCATTTAACTTAACGGCTATCTCTTAGTTTATGACCACCAGAAGCCATCTTCTAACGAAATTCACCAAGAGGCTTTTTCTAGCGTGCCAGCCAACAGACTAGCCCGAATTCTCGGGGCGTTTTACATCTTGTCTCCCATGGGCCAGTTGCAATTTTTCCCTTTGGCGGCAGCATACACAAAAGCGACCTGTCCTTTTTGGTACCAAATCACATACTCCCCAAACTCAGCTAGTCAGACCACTGTGCGGTGTGACGTATATACAACCCAAGACGTCGATTCATGGCATTTCGAAGGCCCTATAAAAGATTGTGTTGAACGGCAATTGCGATCATTGGTTCAAAATTACGAGCGAATATACGAAAAGCTCACACATCCTGCTTTCAGTGTCAATGTAATGGTCAGAGAAAACTGTAAGATTATTTTTCCTCCGTATGAAATGAAATCTGGGCATCCAACTAATAAAACGCTTCCGTGTTCTCATCAACAGACGATCTTTTTCGGCTTGCGGGTCTTGTACAGGAGCACCGTAATGAAGAACATGTGAAAGGGAATACGATCAGCCCGGCATCTGTACAACAATGCCGTAGTGCATCATTTATGCAAGCGGACAGCAGTATGATATCAGCCGAATATTTCCCCACTGCCGAACTGTGTAAGCTAACCCGGCTGCAGTTTGCCAAGCTATGGAATGTTCCAACAAAAATCTCGATTGGTGATAGGGTGGTATTTTTAAGAATGGGGTACGGAGTATCAATACCGGCTGGCCATGCTTGCATATGTAGCCAAGAGTACGCTTAAGATATAAGTTTGATAGTATTTACTTTGTACAGTGTACAAATGCATGACATAATATTCACAAAAGGGGGCATACCAATTACTTTGCCTCAAAACGGCAAAGTAAGAAAAAAGCATGGCACCCTAATGCCGCCGGGTGCCGCCGGCAACTCTTATTCATCCTTTTTATTTATTTATACGGGGGTGGGGGGCATTTAATACGGATTGGTATTCTACGGAGTACGAAGTACCGATAGTATCTTATAACAGTTAAATGCATTTCTTGACCTCTGTATCTAATGGTTTTATTTGCACGTCCTCTTTAAGCTTGATCTTCCTGAATGTTGACACCATAATTGCCGTCCTTTACGGTTTCCAGCGCAGCACTGCTTTCATACTGGAGATTGTCCCACTTTTCTCTGGACGCATACATGGCATCATGGGACGACATGCTATTCTTGACAAAATCGTCGAGACGTGCAGATGGGAACACTATATGTAGCAAAATGAAGACAACAGCGCTGGCACAGAACCCGTAGAGATAGTTCATGTAGTAGAGCTCAGTAGCACCATCCGACACAGTGATGGAAGTGTTGACGGCTGCAATGAATCCTGGCATCAATGGTGCAAAACCAAACGTCCACTACACAACGAAGCTATTAGGAAAATGCGAGGCGAGACAAGGAATTTGGATATACTCACCGCAACTGGTGCACGCCAGTTAATACCATACGTGTACCAATATATACTAGAGGAGTTTCCGCAATAAAGGTGGTCGACGAGAATCTTTCTGCGACAGACCACAAGATATGCCGCTACCATCATGCCAGTCATTGGCCCCAAGAAGACCGAGTATGACGACAGGACGGTGAGGAATGTTGTTGATGTGTTGGCGAGCTTCCAGGGATTGACAATAGAGCTGAAGATGGCAGTGATGTATGCACCGCGACGAATGTTGATAAACCGCGGGAAGGTAGCTGCAAGGTCAAAGCCGCCACTGAGAGCGTTTCCAGGCACATTGACACCGATTTGAGAAACGATGAGGGCCACGCCGGCGAAGAAAACGGCAGCTCGGGTGCCAGAGCTGGGGTTCTGGGTGATAAGCTGACTGAGAACAGATGCTGGGTTCCAGATCGCTTCTCCAAATCGGTTCTGTGTCGCAGCAGTAACTAGAATGCCAATAACGGAGCACAGAATTCCGTAAATCGGGAATGCCACTGCCTGGCCAAAAATGGCATGATTGGGTCTTGTCGCAAAACGGGCGTAGTCGTTCTGGTTCAAGATTCCCGCAGCGATGGATCCAATCGTGGTCAGGATGCCATATATCATCAGCCAAGCCACGCTGTAGGGGCTGCCAGTAGCCGGAAGATCTGAATGGTTCGTAATCGTGTCACCGAAGCCAGCCTCTCCCATTGTAGCCAATCCCCAAATAAGGAAGACAATGAAGAAGACAATAGTTATGGTGCTTGCAAAGTAGAAGAATATTTGCAGTTTGTGTGGCCGGATCCAAATAACGGGAAGACTGATGACGGAGAAAATGATATAAGCGACGAACTGTGCGGTCGTCATTCCCGTGCTGCTAGGCATGTGGTTCGGAATATGCTCTTCGAGGTTTGTATCCCATGACTGCAAAATCGCATAGACACAGTCGCCGCCGATCCACGCGGTGAAGCCATACCAGACTAACATGCTATCAGACACGAGATCCAGCAGAAAGAATACAAAAGCAGCCGCAACTTACCGAGTGACAGCAGAATTCGGTTCCAAATCACGAATTGTGCTCCCCACATGCCCCAGATCATCCGGTTAACGACGGGGAAACCAACTGTGAAATGGATTCGTCAGCGATGATTCTATTCTTGTGGACTGACGACTAACCATTATAGTAGGCACCAGGGAGTGAGTTTAGAACCACAAACCCAGTTGCAAGGAGATTTCCGATCACGATGCCTGGATCTAGTCAGTACTGGTCTCATGGTGATACCGATGGTTCGACCCACAGATCACGGCTTGCCACCATGTGAGACCAAGTGGTATAAGCGAGCTTCCAGTCAAGTAGGTTGATATATTTGTGTTGGTCAACAGCCCTGAAATTCCTGGTTAGTTGAGCCGATAGGGATGGCAAGTTGCATCGGAGGCTGGGCATACAATAATTGTGGTAAGAAAGGTAGCCCCAGGTACGGCGCGCGGCCTCTATTGGGCGAATATCATAGTTCTAAAGTGTCGTTAGCACGTTGGCAGTGGTTTTGGGCTTGTCCGATTCCACAACTAAACGTACGATCCACTGGTTAAGTTCGGTCGTTCGAGGCACCTCGAGCTTCCTGAACACCGCTGCCATGATGTACGATATGTGCCGTGACTGGTAGCACAAAGGTCAATCGTCTCGAGGGAATAATAATAATACAACAACGGGAGAGTCGGCCCGGGTTTATATCTCCCGACAAATCGCAAAGATAAAGAAAAGATAAACGTCTACGCGGCAGACCAGAACAACGGGCAATGCTATTATTCAACGGGTGCCCTAAACCGACCAGTCGGCTACTTATCGTAATTACAAGGGCCACTTGCCAAAAAAATGCACCCACATCTAGCCAATTGCGGCATGCTTATCGGCCTACGACGCTGTATTTGGTAATGCCGGACCGGCTGGTAAAAAGCGACATATATAAATTATCCTCTGTTATCAGCCTGGCGTGAGCATGGAATCGTTCTAGAGCGATAACTGTAGAAAAATAAAATCGAGACCTACTGTAGAACTCTACTGAGCTCCACATCTTTACAGGACTCGTAAGCGTCACCGTTGTCGGCCGACCCATCAAATTGGCGGGTGGATTATGTTCGGATGAGCACCCATATTCTACGAAGAGGGAGAGTATGCTACTCCAGAACGTGACATTAATACCCTGTATGACTCAATGGACTACACTTAGGTATGCACCTAACGGTCCAACTGGATGCAGTTTGAAATGGTCAGCCTGCAGATTTTGTATATTCCCATAATGTCTTATATTTGCTGGGAGAAGTTTGAATTATTGCACGGTGCACCAATTGATTTGAAGCAGAACGAAAGTTTCGCGTCCCCGAATGTCTCCGCAGCGAATTAGTCTGTGGGGTTTTACCACATCTGACGGGCAGTTCTCTGCGATATATCGGCAGCTTTCGCCTGTCGAGGCGTTTATTTCTCAGGCTAAGAAAGAGTGAGTCATTCAAGCCTAGCCAAGCTCACATCAACGTATTTACTATTTTCAGCGCTCATCCCTCACATCTGCCTCACTGCGAGAATCATTTATCATTAAATGGTTGTAGGTTTCGCTAGTGGTTATTCTTTATCGGGCATCGAGCCCAGAAGAATATCCACAAAGCTAAGAAGTCTACTTCTGCCCAAGTTCCGAAAGATATCTAGCTCGTAGGCATGAGTTATGTTATTCTCGTAAATATAAGGACCAATGGTTGTTTTCTTGGCCGGACGCGTTAATATCTAGACTCAGACATAAAAAAAGCACACATGAGACTCGTCTCAAATATCGTCGAAGTCATACGGTGGATATCCTTCTTGTACCTATTGCGAATTATATTGTCAGTGCACATAGTATCGCAGTCATCCAGATGGAAGTTTGGCATCGACAGGTTCTGCTAGGTCGATACTCTCATACCGATTTGTCGGGACTTTTCGTGGAGAGACGACAACTGGTCGAGAGACAGTTGGTATTATTATTACATGAAATTGTTGAAATTTGGGTAACAACTCTAAGCACACATAAAAAGAGGTCTGGCGATGAGTCTCAGTCTGAAGGGAGGGGCAGCTAGTGGATTTGGAGGGCGCATTGGCATTTGTGTAAAAATGGGTGCTGACTCTGGTGAGGGATCTACTGTTGGATATGGTATCATGTGGAATAGAAGCTAGTAGTGACAAGTGGGTGACTATTAACGGCGTTCCAGTTCTTGAGGTGCATTCCAACCTTAAACAGCCAAGGCTAATATTCATAAAATAAAATAAAATATAAAACTAGTCTCTGTTCTAGCTAGGGCTTATTCATGGTTTTAAGTGATATCAGAAGGAAGGGGCTTCGAGGCCTGACTACATATATAATGACAGTAACAATAAAGTGGAAGGACAGGTGTGCTTCTGGAATTGATATTATAATTAATTCGTTTATTTTACATTAGGCTGCTAAGCAAACTTCTCCAATCAGTCAATGCTTTACTAGACATTGTTCTGTTTACGGCCCTTGATGTCATAGCGATCCAGTTCCATCACCTTGACCCACGCCTTGATAAAGTCGTTGACAATTTTTTCCTGTGCATCTGCAGCACCATACACTTCGGAAACAGCCCGCAGTTCTGGGTGAGAACCAAAAATCAGATCTGTGCGGGTGGCTGCGTACTTGGCCTTCCCGGTGTAAATGTCAATACCGGTGAAGATCTCATCGTTGGTGCCGTTAACAGGCGTCCACGTGGTAGACATGTTCAAGAGGTTCACAAAGAAATCATTTGTGAGTTGACCCGGGCGGTCAGTGAAAACGCCAAAGTTTGAACCATCATAATTGGCATCCAGCGCACGCATACCACCCACTAGAACGGTCATTTCTGGAATAGTGAGACTGAGCAGGCTTGCCTTGTCGACAAGCAGCTCCTCGGTTAACGCGCGAGCATTTCCTTGGCCGTAATTGCGGAACCCATCAGTCTGGGGCTCAACTAGTCAAAGAGGTTAGTTTCCAACAAGAAAACAAGATTAAGATGGGGACCACTGCTTGCAAGAAATACTTACGATAGGCAAAGGTGGTAACATCAGTGAGCTCCTGGGTGGTGTCCACACGACCCGCGGTAAACGGAACTTGAACATCAATGCCGGCATCTTTGGCAGCCTTCTCGACTGCTGCTGAGCCGCCAAGGACGACCACATCCGCCAATGACACTTTCTTTTCCGTGTTGTTGGCATTGAAGCTGTCGACAATATCTTGTAGCTAAAAGGGAATTAGTTAAATATCTTGGTGACACATGGGCAGGCTACTTACGGCGTCGAGAACGACCTGCAGGCGTTCGGGGTTGTTTGCCTTGAAGGAGCGCTGAGGCTCAAGAGCAATGCGAGCTCCATTAGCTCCTCCGCGCTTGTCCGATATGCGGAAGCTGGACCCGGCACCCCAAGCCGTCGTGATGAGGCTAGATATATTCAAGCCAGAGGTATTTGCGTTGCACGCTGCGATAATGGCAGACTTCAGTTGCTCTACATCACTGTCGTCGATTGTCTGATAGGATATTGTTGGTAGGGGATCCTGCCAGAGAAAGGGCTCTTCTGTTGGCACATAAGGGCCAAGGTATCGCGAAAGGGGGCCCATGTCACGATGGAGAAGCTTGTCTGCAGCAGAAGGAAATAATTGTTAGTGCTTGTGGAATCACTCCTTGTTTGATGAAGAAACAACATACACCAAGTACGAGAAAACGTTTCGGCAAAGTACTCGGGGTTATTGAGGAATGTCTCGGAGATGTTGTAGTAGCTAGAGTCGTGAAGAAGAGCCAGGTCGCTGGTCAGCATCGTTGGTTTCCGGTACTGGCCAGAGATGAATGGGTCGGGATGAGAAGCTTCTGTATTTTTGGCCTCCCACTGGTTGGCACCAGCAGGGCTCCAGGCCAGAGTCCAGTTGTTGTTGAATAGGGAGGTGAAAAAGTCTGGTGCACGTTCATGTTAGTTGGACTACCAACAATCATTGCTTTTCTGCTTCGTTTGGCTTACCGTTAGACCAGTTTGTGGGTGTTCTAGTCCAAATGACCTCAATGCCAGAGGTGTGTGCGTACTCGCCCGCCCCAGATTTGTAGCTGTTTTTCCAGCCAAGACCTTGCAGCTCGATGGCAGCAGCATTCGGCTCCGGTCCAATGTAATCCGACGAAACAGCACCGTGAGCTTTTCCAAAGGTGTGGCCGCCTCCAATCAAGGAGACAGTCTCTTCATCGTCCATGCCCATACGGCCAAAGGTCACGCGAATGTCCAGAGCAGATGCAGCTGGGTTAGGGTTGCCGCTGGGACCTTCAGGGTCGACGTAGATCAAGCCCATGTTGGTAGCACCGAGCGGACTCTCGAGCTTGTCAGCGCGCGCGGTGATATCTGAGCTTCCATTGTAACGATCCCCATAGCTGCCGACTTCCGGGTACATTTCATGCTCAGACCCCCAGTAGATGCCCTCGTCAGCCTGCCAAGTATCGACTCGGCCAAAGGCAAAGCCGTAGAGAGGAAGACCCATGTTCTCAATGGCAGTCTGTCCGGCAAATTCAATAAGATCAGCCCAGGAAATTTTGCTGCCATACTTCTGCTTGATGGGCCCTGGATTTCAAAAGAGTAAGCTTGTAGTCCAATACAAATCCTGATCACGAATGTATAGCACTTACACAGCAGCCGACGAGCTTTATCTAGGCTGGCATTGTCCGCCCAGCTGTTCAGTTGGTCAAACCGTTGCTGGCCCCTTCCGGCACCTCCGCGGCCATCAATCTGGCGATACGTGCCCGCGCTGTGCCAGGCCATCCGAATAAAGAAGCCTCCATAGTTGCCGTAATCTGCCGGCCACCAGACTTGAGAGTTGGTCTGCAACTCCGTGAGATCTTTCCTGAGCTCGGTCACTGCACGTTTGGCGGGTCAGTCATCATGGCTCTATATAGATGGAGGAAGCAAGAGCTTACCATCAAGCTTAGCGAACTCCGTAGCGTAGTCGAAGTCACCGCCCAGGGGGTTGGACTGGTCAGCATTCTGCCGTAGCACGGCTAGACTCAACTGGCAGGGCCACCAGTCCTTGCTTCGTGTGCCGCCACCAATAACGTTGCTCTTTCGTGGGCATACGCCGAAATCAACACCATCCTCGCTGTATCTCGGCTCTACCCTTGGCTTGTTAAGTGGTGGCACAAACGTGTCACGTTTGTTCTGGCCATGACCGAATGGACAGGCCGCTGCCGAAGCAAGCGGGAGGGAGCAGACAGTCAGTACCAAGAGACTGCGGGGACAAATTGAGTCGAACATGGTAACGGATGGTTCTCAAAAGACTTCTCGCTGGGTAAAAACATTACAAAGCAGTCAAGCCCTTCTCCACGTGGATATATATACTTCTTCCGGCGAGTACGGCGAACAAACGAGCTTATTCTGCTGACAGTAGACTCAGTGTACTCTGTACAAGTAATGTGCTCAAGTTCCCGCACTTTTTTCTTGGCTGTACGACGTTCTTTTGTTGCCAGGATCCATACACTATGGCCCGCAATAGTATATCACCTGTGCCGATGAAGATGTGCACCCGAACTGCACCTACAGATAAAAGTCTTCAATCCCGTGTTGCGGCCGAAATAAACATGAAACAAAACGTGCTCTATATGATTCACTGCATCTACTCCATGCTCAGTACAGCAGCAGTTGCGGTCAAATGGCTGCATTTCGCTTCTCAGCTGGGAGCAGTAAGCAGGCTGCTCTGTACGTCCGACTCAACTTGGTGGCGGGGAAGATCGATGTAGCCTATACAAGTAGTGCGCTAAGGGACCTTTGCCGCCCTTGGCAGCATAGCTAGATGCTGCTTTCTTTCTAGTGGCCTGATCTGCAATGCAAACCCCGTAGCTGCGGGTGAGATCAGCATATCAGAATGACAGCTTCTGGGTGATTACATTTCAAAGCGATCCTACCGGAGCAAATAGATACCGCCTTTTACCAAGTCTTTTCTACGAGTACCTGCGAAAGGGAACATTCCAGCCAAATCAAGATGGGTCTCTTATGTATGATTACTGAATAGGAACGTAAACTCTCATCTTTCTCCACGTCTCTGCTGCACTGCGATAATTGCTTACCGTGCACAGCCCTTCCTCGCCCTGTACGGAGTTCGGTCTTGACCTGAACACTGCAGCCGGGGAGGATGGTATTTCTTGGCTTGTGCACAGGCCGGGTTAAGCCCAGCTTACGCAAACTGCATCCCGTTGGCCAATGTCTCGGGGTTTGCTAACATGCACTTCAATCAGATCATTTCCACCAACGCCGGCTGGTATTGGTGTTTATTCCGGAGAACCTGGGGAGCTTAACAATTATCGTGATGTGATTTGGGAACCGATGCAACCATCGGTGGTTTTTATTCTCCTTAGCCTGGGGGCTTTTCTTTTCGGGGTTTCTTAACTTGGACATTGGCATTGTTTGTCTCTTTGAACGTTTCTCGGCATTTCTCGGCATACAATTCTTGTAGCTCTGATTGCACAATATATCAGATGGTGCCAAGACGCTGCCGGTTCCTTTTTCCACCCTCGGCATTTGCTTGTGGCCCAACGTACGAGTACGATGTATAATACAATTTACCAAATACCGCATTGGCTGTCTTTTGTTACGCAGTACCCCGTACGAAGTACAGAATATTGCCTTGCTGACGAGATCCCCAGCATGTTTTTAAGCGAAAATTGACGACAACGCATTTGTGTTAAAGGTGCTTCCATGGTCAGCTTACGTGTCATTTTTTTTTACCCTCGGGATATGCAATAACCAACAACATACGACATTGAATGCATGCAAGAAGAGCTAAATATAGACAGTTGGTGATATAAGTGAATTGAGCACACGCAAGTAATTTAATCCATCACATCGCAAGGGAGGGTGCGAGGGAACGTCGCCGTGCAAAAAGGTGGAGAATATTCCTAATATCGGGCGCATGACGAGATGCCGAAGAAGCGTCAGCCAAATAGGCACCAACAGCCAAGAAAGCCAAGAGGCCGCGTAAGAAGCTGTCACCGAAAAGTTGAGGCAATAGGTTCGCAAGCTCAAGGCAGCGCTTCAGGGGCTGGGCAAATTACCGGAAACGACCTGGGCATTGGCATGCGTCACGGAAGGTCCGGTTCAAAATCCAGAATCCAGTGTTCCGGAAGAATTCTCCGTACAGCTGACTGGGTATCTTACAGGTGTCAGACGGGCTTTATTATTTAGCACGCCCTAAACACGACATCAGGGAGGCGGTTCGGGCAGCTTACGTCGGGTAAAGCATCTAGAAAGGGACGAGCGGGTGGGCAGGCAAAAATGGATGGGGGCAGCAGAACAACATACCGAGCGACGGACCGATTTCATGCACGTCCATATTGTGTGGCTTTACGCGTCCGTTGAAATAGTTTGTGTAGGATGGGTGTGCAGGGGGTGCCAACGTGTGTCTGCGAGTGCGGCTGGTCCTGCAGCTGTCGGTCGTTGGTCGGCCCACTCGGACCCAAGCTGATAAAGAGGGCTGCGTTCTGCGTACGGAGTACAAGCACGGAGTACGGAGTACGGAGTATAGAGGGCGGAATAAAGTCTCGCTGCGGAGTAAGTTGCCATCCCATATTTGGTATTGCCCCCAAAATTTTCAACCTACGGAGTATGAATAATACACTCCCTCCATATGGTTCGGAAGAACAATTGGCCATCTTGTTAGGTCGTCCTTTTCTGTTGAAACCCCACGTCATGCATCTTGCTGTGTATGGCCAACCTCTTCATGCGTTTCTCAAGACAACCCTCTTTCAGGGGTGCATATGTTCGTAAGAGGCTGGCATCAACCGTGGACGTAAATTATTTTCTCTATTTCGCTCAATGGCTTGCCAACTCACAGAATCATGTCTGCGTTGTCTTTCGCCTAGTCAATCTCAGCGGCCATTTCTCCGGTTCTTTTCGGCCCATGCACAGAACTTAAAGTCTATTCGTTCTCAGAACAGGTTACCTGCAGCCTACTATCGTGGCGGTACATCCAGAGCAATCATATTCAATCGAAAGGATCTTCCCGAAAATCAGAGTAAATGGGATGCAATTTTTCGAGGGTGCATTGGAAGCCCCGATCCTAATGGTCGCCAACTGGACGGCTTAGGGGGCGGCATATCGAGTCTATCGAAGGTCTGTGTAGTCGGCCGATCAACCCGCCCGGATGCCGATGTAGACTACACATTTGCAGCACTAGGAATACGCGACACCAGTGTCGATTATTCGAGCAATTGTGGCAATATGTCTGCAGCAATAGGCCCCTTTGCAATCGATTCGCATATTCTTCCTGCGCCAGAGAAGCCAGATTGTCTCGTGCGCATCCACAATACAAACACCAGCAAAATCATCCATTCCAGCTTTCCCATTGTGAACGGTGAAGCGGCGGCTGCCGGCGATTTCGCTATAGATGGCGTCTCCGGCACCGCGGCCCGGGTGCGTCTAGACTTTATTAACCCGGCCGGATCTCGCACCGGAAAACTTCTCCCAACCGGCAACGTTGTGGACATCATTGACGGTGTGCGAGCCACTCTTCTGGATGCAGGCAATCCTTGTTGCTTTATCAAGGCTGAGGATTTGGGCGTTCCAGGAACTCTCACACCACAAGAGATTGAAGAATATCCCCACCTGTTAAAGAGGCTTGACTCTATTCGTTGCCAGGCTGGCGTTATGATGGGCTTGGCAGCAACACCCGGGGATGTTCCCGGAAGTATTCCAAAAATTTCATTCGTGTCTCCATCAAAAGAAAATTCGAGAGCATGCCTTGTGGCGAGGGCCATTTCAGTAGGTCAGCCACACAGAGCTATCCCAGTGACTGTGGCTCTAGCCACTGCAGCTGCAGCGAAGCTTCCCGGGACGGTCGTCTTTGATAGCATGGTGGTAAAATCAGCTTCCGGGGACGATGAGTTGGAGATTCAACATGCAAGCGGAAGTCTTGTCGTCACTGCAAGATATGATGAGCAGGGAGATTTGGCCTCAGCAACTGTCTTCCGAACAGCCCGACGGCTTATGGATGGAAATGTGTACTGGAAGTGATGAGCAGTTCTCAATCCACGAAAGGTGTTCATTGTCGACAGAAAATGCAATTGTTGCCACTCTCTAATTTCTACACTGAATTTACCCAATGGTAGAGGCACATAATATGGACGATGTTCTCAGTTGATTTGGCAGCCTGCTTTCAGTGGCAAGGCTAAGCGTTGTCGAGCCCTGTGTTCGCTTATTAATCACCAACCCCGCAATTTACGGACCAGCCATCGCGTCGTCAACACATCGCGTTAGGGCGCTCAACCAAGATATCCCAATCATCTGCCATGAGTTACGCATCATGTATGTCCCCTATCTGCGACCTCTCTCTCTGTCATGTTTTGCAGGAGCTCGTCTGTCCAACTACTAACTTGGCGCGCTGCCTCGTCAGGATCGACGCTTCCATTCGCCTACGCCGTGCCATCCATGCCAACGACCTCACCCTCACGAAACGCATCCTAAAGTCCCATCCTCGCCTGCTACACAATCCTGACGCAACCGACACTGGCCTGTCGAACTCCAATCTTCACTTGGCGGCGCAGCTGGGACACTTGTCCATCTGTCAACTTCTCGTGGAACTTGGACATGAGAAAACCGGCCCTGCCCTGAACGAAAATCATGAAACGGCACTGATGTTGGCCGCACGTGGTGGCCTCATTGAAATTGTACACTACTTGTGCCAAGTGGATGCGAATTGGATCCTATGCCGCGATATTCACGGCCGCGACGCCATCATGGAGGCCAGCCGCGGCGGGCATGATACGATTGTTCAAATCTTGCTCACATATGTTCCTGGGGGAGCTCGAGAAGCTGTGCGTCGTGAGGATCACGAAGGAAATACAGCCCTTCATTTTGCTAGCAGCAACGGCCACCTTCTTGTTCTCCGCACCCTGCTTGCAGCCGGCGCGGATGCCAATCACAAGAATGTTTGGTGTTGGACTCCTGTTGCTTACAGCGCCTCTGTCCAGGCAGAGGTATATCTGAAGGGTCTGGTAAGTGAAGTAGAAAAGCGGCGGCAGCAGCAGCAGCAGCAGGCGCCGCCTCAGGTACGGAAAAATAAATCGGCTACATCCGAAGAATCAAGAAGAGGGCAGGGGAGTGCGGGAACTGTCGGCTTGCGGATAGTACAAGAAGAGGATGATAAGCATTGGTCTCCACGATTGGCCTCATGACGTAGCATCACGTTTTGTTTATTCTCATGTTATTTACCACTGGCGTTTGTGTTCTCAAGGTTGCTTAGCCTCCTGTTTTGCAATTCATTCTTCCCATCTACTCTATTTCCATAGACATATATGACTTACGAACACACCTTCTCACTGCAATACCAAGTGAAGCTGCAAAGAGTCATGAGCATCCGTCTCGTTGTTTACGTCTTTGTCCTCGTCATGGAACTTGGAATAGATGGCATTCATCGTCGAAGAGGTCCAAGGCTAATCATTTATTATCCGATATCTGTAACCTCGACAATTACGTGTTTTCCTGTTATGACGCGTCGTGCCTCTTAGATTCATGGCCCTTTATATACTAACCAACCTCTTCATTGCCGTCCCCTTCTCTGTTTATATCATCTCCTTTCAGCTTCTTCCCATTGTCAATAATCCCCTGAGCCCCTTCTAGCTTCTCACAAATCCTCTCTTGTGTTTCATCCTCTGATTTCGAAGAATAAAAGGAGCTTCTTTTCAAACTTCATTTCTTTAGGAAGCTCAACACTGCGGAAGCATAATCAGTCAAAGTGGATTCAATCACTCCAAGATTCCCTGCATACCCTGCAGCGGGCTATCAGTGCGAGCCGCTGCCTTATCCTGCAACGAAAATTGTCATCGGCCAATATCTCTATGCTTCTCGTGAAGCTCCGTTTTTCTGGGCTTTGTTGATTGTTTCTGCCTTTTATGATTCTGACGAAAATAAACTCTGGGAAACAAAGATATTCATCACTCAAGACGGCAATCATACTTGAAACAACAAGAAACACACCTAGGTAAGATAACAAGGTCAACGTGGTACAGAACACCATTGCAGTGCTTCACAGTATCCGTGGCGAGGGAATTCGTCATACATATACGAAATTGCACAGGCAATTTGTGGAAGTTCACTTGTCACTACAGGCAGCCTAATCACATAGCTAACAGCATCCTTATATAGGCTTCCGCATGCCCTTTCCAATCTGAAGCATCCTCCATACGATCTTTCTGCAATCATCATACGAAACAAAACCGCTGCATCTCTCTGACTTCTCATCCATCAACAACAACGACTGCAACACGAGCTTCGATTTTGTCACAATAGCAAGTCAGATATTGATTATCTTTTCTTCTCTTTCTATCATTTCTCCGCCTATTTTACGCACGCCAAGCGGAATCCAGACATGGCTTTCAACGGTTCTTATGGTGGCAATCCTCGCTACGGTCAGGACCCGTATGGGCCTCCGCCGGCAAACTTGGGCATGGCAGGCGCACGCGCCGGATACAGACAGCCAGTCGCCGGCATGTACACAATGCCGTATGCGAGCGGCCAAGGCCCTTATTATTACAACGCGCCTGTTCAGGGAGCCCAGCTGAATGTGCCACGATACCTCCCTAGCACCTTTGCTCCTGCACAGATTTCGCCACTCGCCCAAGCAGGGGCTGTCCTCGGCGGTCAGGACCATGGAAGGCAGCCCCAGCTTGACCGAAACTTCCGCACATGCAACATGCGGAATTCCACCGGAGGCTATGGCTGTGAACCGGGATACAACTATTTCTTCCCCGCGGAGCACACAAAAATCCACGTACTCAAAACCGGTTCCACTCCTCCCTGGCAGTTGCCCGCGAACTTTGTTATCAATTTCAATGCCAGTCATGTCCCAGTAAGCACCACTGTGGCAGATCTTATGAAAGGATTTGGAGCCACGAACATGGTACCAAAGAAGAATGTCATTACCGAGGTGTGCCCGGGAGGTGGTGGCCGCTGGTACAAGGGAATCGAGCTTCGTGGCGATGACTCGGCGTCTATGAAGCTTCCCATCAAGGAGCTGGGCTGGGACTCCACACGCACTGGGTTGCGTGGAGAAAAGAAGGTGGTTTACATTTACGTGCAGAAGGATTAGACACTGCCGGCTTTCTCGGATGCCACAGAGTGTATTTTGGGTTGATAGTTTTGTGAAGGATGGCTTTCCATCCAGTTCAGAAGAGTCTGGGCTATGTTGCATGTACTGGGGGGGGGTAGTCTGTGGTTTGACACTACGATAGTTTGATATTTGAATGAGAAATCTTGCATCTTTCTACGCTGTGATGTGCAAATAACTAAAGAGAGTATGTTCACGGTGCCAGAGATTGCTTCCAGGTACGGACATATGGCCGTAGAGGCTACATAAATTAGATTTGAATATTAATACAAAAGGCTAGAAGTAGAAACCCATAAAATGGTTGCTAGTATCTAATCCAAACTCCTCTCCCGCCCCTAATAATTATAATAACGTGGCTCGTCGAAAACATGATAATGGTGCCCTCTGACGCCGTCACCTCTGAATAGGGCCGGGTATCTCCAGCCCTCTGGTACCTCGGATTCAGCAACCCGCCTGTTTCTTGTCTTGTCATCTGCACTAAACAAGTACTCAGTACGCTCTTCACTGTCTGGCACAACAAACTTTGCCGTTTGCAGCTCGGTGTCAGTGATCGTGCCGCGGCTGATCCGTGCATAGCCAACCCTTTGAAGACCCTTGTATAAAATGTACTCGCACCAGCGATCCCAGTCTGAGGGATCAACATCATGCATGCCGGACGTCTCGGAGACATGGGTGTTGTAGTTGCCCTCGAGCGGCTTGGTGACGAGATAGCTCAAAAGGAAGCTGGGCCTTGTAGTCGATCCCATCAACTTGGCCAGATACTGTGTCTGAAGCCTACGATCCTCTGGATCCTCTTCCTGACCGGAGTGGAAAACAAAGACATCGACAAGTGTTCCATACACATCGAGGGTGGCGTGGATGGCGGGTGCAAGTTCACCAACCGGGCTAGGGAGGAGGTGGTGTGTTGAGTTGATGATGGGGAACTTGGAGAGCAATGCCGCACCCCATGTGTGCTTGTTTGGACCCGGGCCGTAATCCACATACATGCCGAGATCCTCAGCAATATACTGTGTTGTATCCCGGTTGCCCATGATAATGCGTTCACAATCACTCTCCAAGAGGCCGACCACATCCAGTTCTGCATCCCGAATCAAATCGCGCATGCGGCGTTCCGAACTCCACATGTCATTGTCCAGACTGAAGTGGATGGTCCAGATACCGGCAGTTATCACGCGGTCTTCAGGGTGGTAGGGCTTGTAGTCATAGGTGGGGAAGCGCATGAATGCAGCACACAGAAAGAATAGGTTGAGAATTCCTGCAACACCAAAGTAGTATTTCCTGTGTCCGGCAGTCGCAGATCGCTTCTGGTATTTCGGTTCCGATGATTGCGTCCTTTGGGAAGTAAGATTGAAGACACCGCAGCCGATCAAAGTCATCATGGTCGTCATGATCCAATCCGTGTGCTCGCGAAGAAGAGGTCCGCCCGGGACGAAGGCATAGGCAACAACCCAAACATGGAATAGCACCATGAAGTTGTAGATCAAGAATCCCAGCCCAAATACGATGGCAGGGTCTTTCTTGGACGCTGTTGCGAGAAAGGGAATCGAGAAGGCCATGAAATATGCCACCAAGACCAAACCTCCGTAGTATCCAACCCAGTTTCCGTTAAGAGTAAGCACAGCAGCACCGATACTTGCAACGCCAAAAGCTGCCCAGGAGGAGACCAGTCCAGGCAATGATACGCCGAGGACGAGACCACCAATCATGGCAAAGATCGTGTAATGAGCGTACGTGTTAGAGAGGGGTCCACGGACTGGGTAGCCCTCCCAAGTCCACAAGATCATAGTGCTGGTATCCGAAAGCAAGGAATGCAGACCGAACATGAGACCGCCGAAGCCGCAAGCATAAAGTAGGTTGGAGCCTTTCGTGACGGGTTCCGTGACACCGCCATAGTTGATGGACTTCCGTGTAAATCGAAGTGCCGCCAGAACAGCAAGCACGAATCCAGTTGCATTCCAGCCGCCATTTTCCGCATGCATGACCGGCCAGATGGGGTTGTTTGTGTGCCATGCGAATTTGGCAATGCTGGACATGAGCAAGCCAATGGTGAAAGCCAGAGCCTTGGACTCAACACCCGCCGGGTAGTTGCTTGCCGACACAAACGTGGCGACCCAGGCAACGCATTGTAACGAAACCGCCAGTCCAATCGTGCACAATCGCAGAGCAGGGTCGAGAACTTTGTATGCCAAGAGCCCGACGAGGGACAGCAGGTGGACAGCGCGCTGGTTCTGAATCACCCAAGATCGAAGGGGTTTGCTGGCAAGGAGGAATGGAGAAATTGTCGCCATGACAAAGACCTCGTAGCCAGAAATACCCATGTACCAGAGGGGAAAGTACCAGACGACCAGGCCAAGACTGGTCAAGACCGACCAGAAAACGAACCCATGGTACACGTCAGCTGCAGCATCCAAAGTGGAGGTCCAGGAGAATGTCGAAAACACCCCGTTCGATAAAAGTGCTTGTTCCTTCGGGTCTTTCGAAGAGCCGGCGACGCTCTGGGGCACACTGTAACCAATTTTAGAATCGCATCCATCGACAATGGCTCTATTGCGTAACGAAGGTCCACAAAAAAAGCAAATGAAGCAGGCAGCAAAAAAAAAACACCACGGCAAATGAGGACGCCTTTTCTTCCCCACTCCTCCACCAATCCTTCGAGACATTGATTTGGGACTTCTAATGGGTTCACCAACTTTGGACCTTTGGACCGCATACGCTCTCTCTATCTTGGAAGCAATTGCACGTACCCCTTGCTGATTCCTTTCGTGTCCTTCACGATCACTTCAAATGTATCAAAGTCTATTGCCGTCACGGCGTCGAATGCCACGTCGAAGAGAACAAGAGACCATTCGAAGAAGGCGTAGATTGTGTAAGCTAGTGGATATAAGTGGTCAGTTGCAGGGTATATAAAGAACTAAGTTAGTATGGGAGCACGTACCTCCCGGAACCCGGTGAACCTTGTGCTGGATATAAAAGTATACGAGCGGGATGATGGTGCCAAAGAAGGCCCCCGCAATGCGCTTGCGGTACTTGATTGCCCGTGCGTTTGCGGGGCTCGAGGCGAGACATCCAAACATCCAAGGGATGGTTGCCACGAGGTAGGAGATCATGAAAATATCGTGCCAGTCATGGTCGTCTGTAGACGTTACGTACGTCCAGCCGCCGCAGGTGAACGTTCGGAAGACGCCGAAAAAAGCGATCGTCTTCGGTAGTGTGCGGCCAGGACTTGCCGTCAAGATGTACCACAACGCCACGAGAGCAAATCTTGGGCCTGCTTGTGTGTTAACGAGCTCGGCCAAGCAGCGTACCAGCGTACCAGAGACAAGCGACAAGCGACAAGCGACAGCTTACCAGAAGTCACAGCAATGAAGAGCATGAAAAAGGACCGCTCCGGATATCTGTCCCCGATCGTTGCGGATACGGAGGGGAACCACTCGTCTGGGTAGCCATACCATTCGTTCTGGACGATCTTGTGGTAATGAAGCGAAACCCCGACAATCAAAGCGCTGAGAAAGGCCGCTGGACAGGAGGGGAAGCGATCAGTGAGCCGAGCAGGCAAAGCGTCGCAAGCAGCACGTAGCCGGGCGCGTAGGAGAAGAAAGATGCCAGGAAAAACATACCGTAGGCGGCTGCAGTATGCGCCCAGCTAACCCATTGTCCGTTGAAGGAAAACAACACGCCGGAATCTTTGTCCTTATATCTAGAGGCCATGATCGCAGAAACGGATACTTCGGAAAGGGCCAAGCCCAACTAAAGAAGATTAGGAGCACTTGATATTAGCAAATGCGATCAGAACTATCCAGAAAACAAGCAAGCATAGGGTGCGTTCCCAAGAACATACCAGGCTGTGTGCGAAAAGAACAGATTTAGAGAAGGAGGAAAGAAACAAAAACGAAGCTCTCGCGACCAATCGCCAAGACGCGCTTACATGTGCACTAATCCGACATCTCCGGACAGCCTCGGCAGGGTCGGATTATTATATAATCCTTGTTATCACGTGGTGCCTACTCATATCATGTCCTACTCGTAAGATATGTCTCTTGTCAATGATCTCACGAGGTTGATCAGAATTATGTAAATAAACAAACCAGGATTTAATTAATGAAAAAAAAGGACAAAAGAAAGGAATAAAACGACAGGCTAGTCCAGCAAGTAAAATGACTTGTCGCGCATCTAGACAACAAATCACAATATCGTATCTTACAGAGCGCCTTACCCAGAAATGGGAAAGCTTCCACTGCCAGCAACAACAACAATAACAACAACATGGTCGCGTAAAACACATGTCCTCGGGCAATCTGGTAGAGATGGCTAGAGGCAACACTCCAAGCATTTTCCAGACGGGAACCGCAAGAATAGGCTTCTGAGACAATTCCAGGGCGCACTTGCAGGGCGTCCTCCAATAACTCCTGGGAACAATTCAGATAACACAGAAAAGATCACCAGACGCGCTTGCATTCGCCCTTCTGTTATCTAGCCCATGCATAAAATGGCCCACCCTGCCTAATACAAGAAAAAAAGGAAATGCAAAAAAGAAGGACTGGCCAGTAATGCACGTGCACGCACTCGCGTTGCCATATTGTACACAGGCCCGATGTCTCGGCCACGTTTTTTCTTTTCTTTTTTTTAGTTGCTCGCATCATCTCGCCCGCTCCGTCTATCCCTTTCGTTTCGCCGGTTGATCTCGGCCTCTTGCTCTCGCAATCGACGAACGGCCTCGTTTCGGTCCATCGTTCGTCCTTCTCTCTCCAGTTTCAGCTTGTTCTCCAGGTCTCGCAGCCGCAGAATCCACCGAGGATCGGCCCCATAGCCATCGCCTCCGGAAGATCCTTGCTCCGCTCCACCTTCATGGAGCGCTAACTGGCCGGCTGTCATAGGCCGGGATGATGTGGTTGGCCGCGGCACGCTGCTTCGACTGGCCTTGGGACGCAGAGCTCCGCCAGCCCTAGTGCGTTCGCGAGGCCCCGTTGGAATAGACGGAGCTGGTGAACCGGAGGCAACGGATGGGTCCACGTTCATGCCTGCATCGGCTGATGCATATGACCTGGCTCGTGCATCGTTTGCTGACCGTAGAGTGGCGTTTTCTACCTTCAGTTGGCGATAAGCTTCCTCCATTCTCACCATGCGGTTGTGGAGGTCAGTGCTGCCAAACGTTCCAGATGCAAGGCCACTGCGGACGATGCCCTCCAGGCGATCCATTTTCTTAATGCGCGTGTCGAGGCTGCTCTCCAGGTTGCGGTATTCATGCCAGAGATCCCTCTCGACATTCTTGATGCGGCTTTGGAAGCCGCTGATGATCGACTCAATGTGCTTGATGGCAGCCATCAGGTTCCTGCTGAAACCGGGTAGCATCGTCGCCACCGCTTCCAGGCTAGGCAGTGCCCGTCCATTAATCAAGCTGTTATCGTGGGCCCAGTCCGAGCCACACAGGGTGGACAGTCTTGTCCATAGGATCAGGAGCAAGTTGTTGCGCTCGTTGAGTTGGTCTTTGAACGACACCTCCAGTTGTGAAATGCGGCGCTTGTCCTGTGACTTGGAAGTCTCCAACTCGACAATCCGTGCATCTTGGGTGGAAACGGTCCGTGAGACATGTAGGTGCGTCTTTTCGAATGTCTCGAATTGGTGTTTCGTGTTCCTGTGTGCAGCACGCTCCTTTTCGAGAGCTTCGGCAACCTTGCGAGCTTCCAATCCATGGGACTCGAGTAGGGTATCGCGCTGCTTGATGAGACGGTCCTTCTCCATCACTGCGGCCTTGGTCGTGTCAAGCTCGCGAACCGTATTCTCCAGTTCTCGCTGAAGCTTGGCAATTGACTACAACGAACAGATTAGAATGCGCCTGGATTCAGTAAATCTGGCTGTGCTCACCTTCAAAAGGCTCGACCGGGTCCCGCTCAGGTCGCCCAGGGCCTCTCTCAAATTGTTCTCCAGCTCCATCAACCTCTCCTTCCATTCGGTTGCCTCCACTTCACGAGACGTCAGACTCTTCCGTAGCTTCCGTGCTTCTTCTTTAGCAACAGAAGCCTCGCGGCTGAGTTCGTTCACAAAGTGCTGCATCTCCTTCTTATCCTTCGTAGCAAGGCTCTCACTGCGCTCGCGTTCAGTAACGATTTGCGCTTGCAGTTGCTTGACGCGTTCCTGCTCATCACGAAGTTGTTCCTCGGCTTTGGTGACATTAACTTCCAGCCGGCTGATCGTGATCTTGTCGCTCTCCTGTTCCTCGCGCAAAAAGGCGATCTCGCCCTGGCTGTTTTCTTGCTGCACAAGCAGTCGTTGGGCCTTGTCGTTGGACTCGAGAAGCTTCGTCTCCAGTTCTTCCAACTCCTTGTTTGCATCGGCCAGCTCCTCCTCCAGACTCTGAATGCGACGGACCTTTTTGTCTGTCTCGTCCTCCAGGCCGACAAGAGCCTCGCTGAGCTTGCGCATTTCCTCTTGGAGGGCGTTAAAGTTCTCTGTTCGCTCCGCCACTTCGCTCTGCAGCTTTTGTGTCTCGGCATCACGCATGTCCGCCTCGTCCTCGTAGCCGTCAATGGCTTCCTGTGCCTCTGCCCGGAGATCTTCGAACTCGCCTTGGAGAACGTTGTGCCTTTGTTCCAGGTCGTTCAGTTCCGCAATCAGTTCATCGCGCTCGGATTGCATGGCCATCAAGTCAGCCATGGCATTTTCGTAATCCCTCTGCACCCCAAGTGCCACCTCGTCTGTCTCCTGTTTCTGCTGAAGTGTGGCTTCGAGCTCTTGTAATAGTGTCTGATTTTCCAGTTTGGCCTCGTTGATCTTGTCCCGTAATATGGCGTTTTTATTCTCCAGGTCCTCCCGTTCCTGGTCGCCAACCACGGTTTCGGCCCTGGTGCCGCCGCTCGCCCGTGATGCAGATCGTTCGCGGCCACCAACTTGAGAGGCTGAGCGGTCGAGGAAGCTATCAATTGTCGAAGGTGCCGGTCCGCCGCCTCTGCGTTGTGCCATTTTCAAATCCTCAATCTCCAGGTAGAGCCGCTCCTTTTCCTTGTTTCGGGAAGTCAGCATTGATGTTTGCGCCCCGACTTCCTTTCGCAACTCTGCATTCTCGTGGCGAAGCTGTTCGCTCTCTCTTCGAAGCTCTTCGACGAGAGTGTGAGAACCGCTCGTGGTGCTGCCCATCGTGTCCCCGTCAACACCTGAAAACGACGGCATGGATTGAGCCTGTGGGTTCGGCTTCTTGTTGACGCTGTACATGTTCGATGTGTGAAATCCTCCACCAATAGCACTGCCAGCATTGTGGAATTCCTGCTTAAGGCGGAAGATCTCATCTCGAAGCTTCCGATTTTCCTCATCTGCTTGCTCTCGCCGCCCTGTCTCCTGCTCGAGGAGATCTTTCCATACATCCTCTTCCTCCTGACGGCCCAAGTTATCGCCTGCATTCTTCTCCCCGACAGATTGCAAGGACTTCACCAAATCAGCCATGCGTCTCTTGTCTGTTTCCTGAGACATCATGTCTTCCCGGAGCCGTTCAATCAACGTAGAGTATTCTTCCACACGCTCGCGCAGGTATGTTATTTCCTCTTCCTTGTCTTGTAGGTCGGCGTCCAGGGCATCGGCTAGTCCGGCCGATGAAGTAGCGCTTCGTGAGGTGCCGGGTCTGTCGTTCTCGTCTTGAAGCTTCTTCTCCAGTTCCTTGACACGTCGTCGCAATGCCTTGTTGTCCCGCTGCATGACGGCAATGTTGGTCCGGAATTCGACGTTTTCCTGGATCATTTCCTTGATGCCGTCTTCCGAAAGTTTATCCAATCGGTCACTCAGAAACATGACCTTGAGCTTGAGGTCAAAGTTCTCCTTGGACAGTCGTTCGATTGTGCTGCTCTGCTCTTTCAGTGTCATATTTCCTCCCCTGCGCTGTGCGCTTGCGCTTAACTCGGCGGGCTTTCTGGGTGTTCCCAAACCCCCTTTGGACTTGTATTCTCTCGCCAGCGATTCCGGGACATGCACATCCATGACGCGGCGCGTCAGTACCGTGTCTGTGGGAGGAGCTAGTGTTTGCTTCGGCTTGGGCGTCTGCATACGATCCTCCTCTTCCTCCTCGCCTCGTTTGGGCGTTGCGGTATTGGTGCTCTCGGAGAGTGTCCCCAACCGAGTCAAAGGGGGACGGAAATCATCCGCTGCCGAAGCCATGCTCGCGATACTAATGGATCGCGAAAGCATGTCGCCCGCGGCTCGGTTCGTGTAAATCGTAGGTACCGCTCCTCCGGACTGAAGAGCGTAGTCCGTTCCCAGTCCAACAGTCACGTCGCTGTCCATATCATCATGGGCATCCGGGTTGGTGGCGAAAGACGATGCCGAAGACCGCTGGCTTGCGTTCCGGCTCTTTAGAAATCGAGGTCGCTTTCCGAAACGAAGCGAAGAGTTGCCTCCGTCTTGTGATATACGGCGTTCGTGGTCGTAGTTTTGGGACTTGGATAAAGGGGTTACTACCGGAATCGATGATATGGACGAGGTGCGCACATCGTGTAACAACGAGTCATCTGTTGCGTAGCTTTGGTCTGTGTAGTTGTTGTCCTGTTCTTCAGCCTTTTCCCTAGACATGCGCAGGGACTTGTCTGCTGGTCGCATGTCGGTGTTCGCTCGATTGTCGGTTGTCAAGTTGTCGTTTGCCTGGGGCTGTGACTGTGGAGCAATCGCAGGAGACGGTATATTTTCGGCAAATGCCTGGTTCTGGGCCACATCCGCCTCCTTGCCATCCTTGTTTTCCAATGCTGCCGACGGCTTTTGGGGCGAATCAAACAAGAAAGTGTCGTCTGGGCCATCCTTAGTGATGGTTGGTAGAGGAGAAAGAGGGGCAATAAAGCTCGATTCGACATCGGGTAATGTCTCGTCCAAGATTCGATCGCTGAATGACTCTGACGGCTTGTCGCCATCGATTGCCGTGATGTTCAATAGGCTCGTATCGGGTATGCCGGCCGGGGGAGGGATGTTGCTGTCACCGATGCTGTGGGATGCGCGAGGCTGATCAAAGGGGGAGGGGGGCTTGTTGAGGCTCGTTTTGGGGGTCATGTTGCTGAACAGATCATCATCGCCATGCTCCTGCATGGAGGCGTCTTGGGAGGAGCTGTCGTGATCCATGGGGACAAGAGGAGGGGGAGGAAAAAAAATACGACGCTGGTTTGCAGCCGTCTGGCGGCCACCGAATAGAAGAAAAGTTGCGACAAATCGACGATAAGAAAAAGGACTGCGCCGGATCGCTTGTCAACAAATGAAGGCAATTTTCTGGGGCAATAATACGAGTTTGGACAGGCTGGACCGAGAGCACGGCTTCGTGTCCACCCGTGCATTGGATGTCGTTTTCAGATGTGGCTTTCCAGGAGGGTGTGTTTCCCCATACGGAGCAGATGCGAGCGTACTGGTCCTCTCGCTGCGTGGTCAGATTTGAAAGGGTTTATCGTGCATGCGGATCCTTCTGCAGGGGAATGGGGCTCGAGCGTCCAAACGCTTGAGCCTTTGCCGTTTGTAACGAGTACGGCGTAGTGGTGGGGAGTCCTCAGCCACAGCAGGGGCAATCGCAAACGTTGCTATAGCAGCACACGTCACGCTAAACCATAAATTCAGGGGTGCAAGGGGAGAGCAGAATCGCTGCCGCCACAAAATACGAGGCAATACAAGTCCGAGTGTCGATATTGGAAGGTCTACAGAGTATCGTACGAGTAGCTTTCTCAGGCAGATAAACAGTGTGCAATTCATACCAAGTCGAGAGCTGATACACGGAATACGCGCATCATACGGAGCATGCCGGAACTACCTGTAATCACGTGATTATGTTCCCGCTTTCCGGAGTACAGAAGTACAAAGTACAAGTATCTTACTCCGTACTCCGTAAGAAGTATTAAGATAACGGGGTGATCTGGATCTCTAGCTCCACTGTATTATATGGGGCTTTAGTGCAAGGCATGCCAAGCGGCTCTACGGAATAACGTCATACCCTTTCAAAGAAACGGCAAGCTCATGGAATAGAATGATGTAATCACCCGGAGGCCGTCCTTTCGTATAAAAAGCGCACTCCCTGCCCATCTATTGGAACGCTATCCGAACTCCAATCCATACCCATACACCATATTCCATCAAATTCACTTGTTCATCTTTCCATCAATATGTCTTCCCAGCAGCCCCAGCAGTCGCAGACGTCCCAGCAGAGCGGGCAGAAGGACTATGGCGACAAGGCATTCGACTTCCTCTCCAAGAAGTCAGGCCACACCTTCAATGCCGAGACAAGCGAGAAGATCACAGATGGTGCTCGTAGTGTCTTCGAGAAGGTCACCGGGTACGTCATTCCATATCCTCTTTGCCATCTTTGCCATCCTCATCCTTGCCATCCTTAGACCAACGCTAATATGATTCCTATCCACAGAAAGAAGGTCGACCCCAAATACTCCAACTAAAGTCGCCTCGATGGATATCCACAAAACAGAGAGGCTAGCAGCTTTGAGTTGATGGATTTCATTTCGTCAAATATGGAAATACTTTTTGGAGATGAGATGCGTCGTGCTTTCGTGATAACATCGTGATTGCACCTGGCACAATTGATCTCAAACCATATTATCATTCTCCGTATTCCGTACTTGTGCATGATGTAGTTGCTGCCTTATCGTCCGGCAAAGACTTGATAGGCCATGGCCATAATCCAGAGCAGAAAGACAGCTCCAATGAGGCTAAAGGCAAATGCCGCCTGCCAAGACTGGCCTATTGCACGTTATCAATCGTCAGTGACCGAGCGGTCCACACCGAGATTACCATCACTCACATATGGTTCTTTGTTCCATCCAGGCCAGCGTATTGAGGGACTGCCCTTTGGGGTCCAGATTAAAGACCGCGAGATTGCAGTTGGCATTCACATCACCCGACGGCCCCCACAGTTCAAGGGAGATCACAAAAAGGCCAACCATCCAGAGTACAAATACCGTAAACCCACCGATCATAACAATGGACGGCAGCAAACGTCGTTGGAAAATGAGAACAAGAAGCACTCCGACGTAGATAATGGAAAGCGTGCCGATGGTGATAAGATACGGGAAGTACCTTGGTGCCATGATGAGTACAAGATATGCAGGTACATGAATGGAGCTGTGGGTGGGCATTGTTACCATGGGATATTCAATAGTAGACGCTTTTGGATATCCACAAAGTTTGCGAATATCCCCACTATCGCGGTTGCGGAGCCGAGCATTACCAGCATCCATAGGTTAAGTTGAACTGCCGGCCAGCGGTATTTGTGCACATTGTCAAATCTTCTTTCGACCACAATGGAATCGCTTATCGTTGTTGTTGACGCCATCGTGTCCAGTGGTGAGCTTGGAAAGCTGTTGAAAATGACAGATCAAGACACGGCCCGAATAGTGCGGTGAGCTTTCTGAGCTCCAACGGCCTTTCTCTGCAACTGGTCGCTCCTCAAATGGACCATGAATATGAATCAGTCGCTAGCCGCCACAAAGGCTTATGAGATTTCCGGTATCGCTGCGCAGGAAGTTGAGGAGACAGTGAACTGCTCTTCAGTTAGGCAGCTATTGAAGACGGCATGTGAGCGGCACAGATAAAGGATACGGCTTTTTTTATTTAAATTTTTTTCTATTCAAGGAACCTGTTCAGGTGACAACCCCCGATACAAAACAGGGTGGTTGGTCAGAATTAGGGCGGCAGCGCAACTTGTTACCATTTGAGTGGCTGTGCCACATGCGAGTGGAGCATAGCATCCAGTTAATAATACACCAGGACTCCGTATCTTACCCCGTATTCCCCATATCTTACAGCTTGAGGTCGCCCACCCAACCCAGCAGATCCCGTCGTTCATCCATAACACGAGCATACTCTAACAACAATCGCAACACGTAGACCTGCATGTCTTCCTTTCGCAATACCCGTTCGGCCCACTCCTTCCCCTCCATTGCAATTTTCTCGGCCACAGAATCATGGCCAGGTACGGCATCTTCATAGCCAAGGAAATACTCCAGAATGCCAAACCAGTCTATGAATCGGTTATCCATTGGCACATAATGCTTCCACGGCACCAGCCGGGAATCATGCCACTCATGCCAAATCGTGGCTTTGATTGGCAGACTTGTGCTCCGTAAGAAGGCAAGGTACCGTCCGCTGAAACTGTTTCCATCAATGTCTGGCAAGTATTTGCTGTTGAATTGTTGGCTCAACGGCATGCCTTTCACGACAGAAAAATGTGAATCAGTATAAGGGCAGGTGCCACCCTTCGTGCGCTTTGAGCACATCAAGTCGATGAAGGAGCAGTTAGACCATTCCTTTACCCAGTCTCCCAGCCGGCCTTCCTCATGGGCCTTGAGTTGGTAGGAAGAGGCAAGGAGCTCAAGATTTGGGTCTGCTTCGTCTTGCATCTCCGCCAGAGAGAGTTTCGTTCCATTGTTCATGGCCACAAAACGGTGGCGTTGAAACCCTTTCCAGTTCGATTCACGATTCCGGCCACCTGTTGCCACACCCCGCCAAACTGCTCGATCCTTCTTGTCCGCCCATGCAGCGCCATGGTCGCCTCCAGCGGAAAATCGCTCCTCTTCATTCCAATACATTGGTGCAGGGAGTAAAATGTCGCTGTTTACGGACAACTTGCTTCCACCAAAAATTGGAAATAGTGATTTGCTGGATGAGATAGATAAGGGCTCGATAAAGATCCCTTCCAGGCCTTGAAGATCGGGTTGGTGACAAATATCTCGTGAAAGAGAGCTGTTGCCGACAAATCCGTGATACATATGGCGGTCGGCATATGTATTCGAGAGGGATGGCACATGGCCAAAGTTTGTCATTGTTTCCGCATGCTGTGCAGCAGAGTCCGGGGGGCAACCCCGGCGTGCGATCTCCCAATATGATCCTAGGAGTTCAACAGTCAGCATAGAAGTCTTTCGAAAAAATGAAAATAAAAAAGAGAGAATACAATACCTAATGTTTCCCAATTCTTTTGAAAAGCTTTGTTCGTTTGGCCGTGTTCCGGCTTAATTAAGGGCAATCGCTGAAACTGGCTCATAACTTTGTCTGGTTTGGCCATATGCGCCTCCTGGTTGGCCGTCTTGATATATTCCTGCATTTGAGCCCATGGAACAACTATTCGTGGCTCATCCATGGCATTTAAGGCGATGTCCATGTCAGGCAAAAGATGTTCGATGGATTGTATCATGTCCAGCCATATCCGTGTCCAAAACCAATCGCTACTTGTCACGGCATGTCCACGCCTGATGTTGATGGACATTTCAAATGCTCTGCCTTCTCCCTTAATTTGTTCAGGGGACAGTGCCCAGAAAGGATTCAGGTCATGGTATATTTGGTCCCAAAACTCCTCGACAATGATTGTGTCGTGCTCCACTGCAAATTCGTACCATTTGTCAAACCCAGGCGGCGGGTGTCGGCCGCGTCGCTTTCGATACACGGCTGCAGCTTCGGTGATGTTTTTGGACTTGCTTGCAAGCAGTTGCTGAAACGTTTTTTCTGCTTCGTTCACGAGATGATCAATCGGGTGGCTTCCTGTTGCCGCCGGTTGTTTGTTGCCGTGCTTTGTTGTCGAATCTATCTCCGTATTGCCAATCAGCTCCTGCTGTCCTTCCCCGCTCTCTTTTTGTGCTTCCGCCTGGCCATGTATGTGGTACCTGTGCTGATACTGCCGAGACGATGTTGATACAATACTTGTAATCGGAAAAATGAAGTATGTCAACAAAAGAATCGAGCTTGCAAGACCAATGAATCGCAACAGGGTAGATGTTCGTAGCCTGGCCATGGCCCAGCAGACCACCGTCAGCCAAGAGATGTCAAACGAGATCGCGACGTAACCTTTGTCAAGCTGGTTTCTGGTATGGCTCTGATGATAAAAAAAGGGTTGCAGGTGTTTAAACTCAGTAATCCATTCGATACAGGTTTGCGCGACTTTGCCGTTTTTCTGAGATCAAAAGCATATGGCTGATAGAAAAGGTTGATGGGGACTCGTTTGCTTCGGCAGGCGTAATAGAGAAAAAAATCGGCGGAAATTCGAAAGGCACAAGTAAAACGGGCAGCAGATTTGCTTTTATGCGCGGCCAGGCTGTTTCATCCGGTGCGAGGCGACACAGGTATCATGTAACGACAACACGTCGGTATGTCTTTAATTTTGTTGAACAGATTCTGCGATGATTGGCAAAGGGGCGAAGAAGTGAAATACGAAATGCTGAGCGGATTAAATGAAAAGAATGTCCAAATTGGGAAGGAACCGTTGACGAACAATGGCTCCTTCCATATCGGCCAGCAATCGCCAAGCAAACAACCAGTACAAAAAGCACGATGCTTTTGCAATTGCATGGGACTTCTGTGCAATGCTAATTCTTATACATGCTCTTACCCCTTACAAAACGATATTTTTACACGTCTTTCTTCAGATTAAGTCGCCAGGGTCTTCGGCTTTTCTCGTATAAAGCCAGATACGTGTTAATATAACCAGGTTTCGACCAAGAAAAGTTGGTCTTGGAAATACACAGCCATAATACATAAATAACAAGCCCCACGTCGGCTAAACCATATACATATATTGTAAGTACGGAGTAGTGTTCTTGCAAAGAATATGCGCTGTGTACCAAAGTTTTTTTTAGTCGGCACCACGTAGCTCGTCATCACCTTCGGGTTCATTATCGTCAGCTATCCTCGCAACTAGCTGGGGTAGTGAGGGGCGGAATGGCCAATTCATCCACGCTTGAAGGATGTCGATCCATTGTTCCTGGTTTAAAGACCGTGCAGATAACTCCCCATAGCCTCCAACGGGGCTTCCCCCTTTGCTGGGATCTCGTAAACTGGGGCAATGAGGCAACACGCCTTCGGCGGCGCCGGGCCAAATGGATTCAATGGATTTGCTAATCGGTTCTGCTGCTGTACTCATCATCCCGCGGAGAATGAGTTCAAACATATCTCCGGAACGATTAGACCCAGGACCCATTGCACACAATGAGGGGTGCATCGCTTTTGGCTGGATATCGAGTAGTGCGCAGGGTGCGTTCGGGAAAAACTCTGTGTCTTCCACCAAGAGCGGGTCGACTTCGCGGCGGTCCCAAGAAAGAACCGGTGGGTTTTGGTTGAATAACTGGAGGTTGTCGCGCTGCAAAATAAATTCGTTCCTGGTCATGGAAGATAGATTGTTCACGTCCTTGTTCCATTGCGCTTCTCGTTCTTCGAGTTCTTCCGTTGCAATAGCTCCCGATACGCGTGCTGCTGATATTTTGTTATTCTCGTCTAGAAGCGAGTGTACCATATTTGCTGCCTTGGCATCTCGGTTTCTGCGGTAGCGAAGTCGTAAGAGACGGCGATGCTCATCCGTTTTGGGCAGGATGCTACCCTTTTCGAATTCAGTCTCTAGTTGTTCCAGTTCATCTCTCCAAGGCCTTGGGAACATAGCGGGTCCCGTACTGGAGAAAGACTTGTTGTTCTGGAGCACCTCCTTGAGAAGTGGAGACTCCCTGTGCTTTGGGATGTGGATGCCGGCACGCGTCATTCGCTCCAATGCAAGGCGGCAGCTCGCCATATCAATGGCATGATCACGAACATACCACTGAGTGCCGTCATTTGGCCCTGCGATTTCTGTGATGTTCTCGGTGGACAATTCGCCGTCAATAGCCAAACGACGACGACGCTGACAAGACTGGGCCAAAAGAGCGTGCTTGTCGCTGCTTTCAACCCACATGAGAATGCGAACCAGCCCGTATTTATTGAAAAGCGAAGACGTTCGAATGCTGCTGATGAATTGGTAAAGCACAAGCTGGGTTAATGACTCGAACATCGCAAATCTTCTTTTTGGGTGGAAAGCCAGATTTGCCGTAACGAGCAGTGTATCATTCCTTTCTGGGGGACTGGTGTCGTTGGCTGAACGCTCATGTTGGTGCGGGAGATGCTCTGAATTCAGAATTGCACTCAAGTCACGCCAAACTATTCCTGACTTTGGTATGAGAGACGTGCCCTTCTTGGCTAGCAGAGGCCGTAAGAAGGGGCGGTACATCTCTTCGTCGGGCTCAAGAAGAAGGTGTGAACGAGGCTGGAGGACATCATGCAGCTTGCTGCTCCACAGACCCGCCCCGGGGTATATGTCAATAAGGTCACAGCCAACATGCCGTTTGAGGGACGGTTCGACATATTTGAGTATGTCGTCTGTAGGACACATTTATGTGAATTTGTGCACTTTGATATGCTAAACTAAACAATCAAGGATGGGAAAACATACCACAAAGATCGCTGCTCACAATATTTACACGATTTCTGTCCGCTTTGGGACGCTTTTTGGTACTCTTTTTTGATATTTTCCCAAACTGCCACAGTCCAGTGTCGTAGAGCCTTTCGGCAAGAGGAGTTGCAGTTTTCAGGGCATCTTTGCTCAGTTGGGTTACGCTGCAACGTCCTTGCAGCCACAAGTTTGCATTATGTAGCGGACATGCCTGTGCTCGAGCGATCCTTCGTACTGAAAACATATAGAAGAAATGCCGCTTCGCACTGCAACAAGAATATGCGAGTTGTGTTGTAATTTATTAAATTTTTTGCAGAAATGGCTAATATCACAGAGAGATGTTTGTCAGCAAATATTCTTTCTGCCGTCATATACCGCCCATCCCACCTTGTCACATGATCACATGTGTGCATGATCCTTCGGCAAGCATATTTCCAGCCTTGCCGACATTGTCAACATCAGACAACATAGCCTGAATACAGTCAGGCTTCCATGATTTGTTTATCATGGCTCCGTGGAGCCTGATTGTTCGTGCCGTTATGGCCATGGAGGTATTCATCTCACCGTTTTTTCCCTCACTTTTTAAGCCTCCGGCTCACAACTAACTCCAAAAACAGGATGTCTTCGTTCAGCGTGTAAGGAGCAGCTTTGTCTAAAGATATTTCAACATCGGATACGTTAAAAAATGTTAACTATGTCTCAGCTTTTAGCCAGCCCCTCATTTCATCACGTTGTCCGGCGTATCCATCGCCGTATTGAAGATGCTCGATATGGCCGTGACCCCAACGAGCCTCTAAGACAGGGTCAAGCTTCAGGTTTGTACAAGATTTTTGACTGCGTATATAATTGATGTTAGTTGGTGTGTCATCTAACGGCCAACAGAAAACCCGGGTAAGGAGAGCTTTCTAAGCCATTTCTTGGATGAGCTCCGGAACCAGATACGAGGCACAGAAAAGTCAAATGACAGGACGACGCCAAAGAAATAAGCTGGTTACAGCCCGTTAAAATGGGATTTTTCTTGTATTTTTGTAGCGAAATTTATTATGCTCTGAGAGTTTGAATGGATTAGTGTAATCACTGCCAAGTATAGGCCAGTTGAAGAATGCATGTGAATCCAACAATAAAACTGTGGAGTTATGAACAATACTGTGCATTATTGTCAGCAAGAATATATTGATATGTTTAATATCTTAGATTGTCCTAACCCTTCCGCACTGTATGTAGGTCTATTAAACATTATCAAGAAGAAAGAACTGTCAAACTCAGAAAATCAAAAATCAAGCAGCTGCCCACCCACCCTTTCCAAATTTTCTCTTGTGAATTTCAGATCCAATTATTCTCGAAGATGATATTACAATATCATCTCGCCTAAACAACACGGCCTTTCACCTGTTTGTGGTCTTTCAGATGAATATCACGCCAAAGCGCAATGGAAATCAGAGGAACAATCAGAATAGCCACTGCTGCAATCAGCATATCGCGCTGTGCATCACAATAGGCCATTTCGATGGCGATCCGTGTTGGGGACCCCCTCGGATAGGAAAGCTGGACCTCCAAGTCTCCATAAATCTTGGTCAGATCGGGAAGCGACTCTGCCGGCAGGTATTGTGCCAGTTTCTTGGGGAAGATGCCAGTCCAGACTCCAGAAGCAATGGAACCGCCGATGCCACCGCCGATATTCGCAAACATGTTCTCCAGGGCATAGGCAACAGCCAGGTATTGATGTGTCACCGAAGCCATAACAGCCATCTGGTTGCAGATGACGAGGGAACCGCCGGCAAAAGCGATAAGAATCTGGCACATGATAACATAGCCAATGCTCACGTCGGGCTGACGAAAGTGAATCATCAGCCCTACACCGAGGAATGTCACGGGCATGCCAAAGTACAAGGCCAACCACTTGAAGCGCCCAGACCACCGAACTAGGAAGCCAACGATTAAAGAGAAAAAGCAAGACCCGATGGCGAAAATGCTGGACACATAGCTCGCTTGGGTGATGCTGAGTCCGTTCACAACCTGCAGGAAGGACGTGAAAAAGTTGTCCCAGATGTAGAAGCTGATAAATAAGGCACCCGCAGTCGCGCAGCCACCGATCATTGTCCGGTCTGTCATTAAATGGAATGGCAGGAGTGTCTTCGGGGCCAGGTATTTCTCGTAGAGCGTGAACGAGATGATGAGAACGATTCCAGTAATGAGCAATCCAAGAATGAGAGGCGAGCGCCACTGCAAGGCCTGGTAAGAGTAAATGCTGAATGGTAGTAGGAATAGAGCCAAGCCGCCAACAAGAAGCACGAGACCGATGAGATCAAACTCGACAGAATAATGGTGGAACTTCTCTCTGGTGGTCATGGTCTTCTCACTCTGGGGAAGCAGGCCGGCCTTCTTTGCCTTGCGGGTGTTGTATGCAAAAAGGAGAAGAAGCGGGATAGAGGCAAGAGGGGTGATGATGGCAAAGGTGGCAAAGGCCCAGCGAAACCCTGGACCGTTCATGAATGCTGTCGCGAGAGGGCCGCCCATCCAAGTCGTTGCCAGGAAGGGCGAATTAACAAAGGCAAACATCAAAGCACGATTCTCCAGAGCCGATGTGTCCGCAATGAAGATTTGCAGACAGTACGACATGCCATTGTAACTGACTGGTTAATATGATAAAGCCAACACGAAGTAAAAATTGGAATTATACTCACCCAACCCAATAGAATACTTGTGCTGCGGCAAAGGTCTGCACATTGGTGCACGCGGCCATGACAATCAATCCGACGACAAGAATAAATATGCTGATGGCAAACCCTTGAGGGCGACCCCAGATGTCGAGAATTTTGGCCAGAGGCAGTTTCCCCAGACCACCAATGACACTCGACATAACACTGGTTGCAGCCGTCAGAGAGTGGCTGGCGAAGGAGCTCGTCACATAAGGTGTCAAGGCACCAGCCATGCCTTGCTGGAGCGAGTCGATGAAGAAGATCATCCAGATCCTGCACGTTCTGTTAGATTCCTGTGAAACGAAGAGTCTTTTGGGAACCATTCATACAGAGCATAGGCAAGGATGATATTTGAGCGCGTCCAAGTCTGAGTTGCAGCCTCAATCTCCAGAACACCTTGTTGAGTTTCACCGGCTTCCTCGTCGGTAACGTTTCCGAGAGCCTCGGGAGAACTCTGTTCATCTTTTTGCTCCGGAGCCGGTGAAGAGTTGTCGGCAGAGACAACATTGTCAATGGATGTAGTGGACACCTCAGCTGTCCGCTCATCCGAATCTTTGTTTTTAAACTTAAAGAATCTCATTGTAGCGGTAAGCCCGGGGCTTTGATGGAAGCGGAAGAAAAAAAATGAAATGAAGTGGATAAAGAGGAGAGATTTAGAAGACAGGAAATGATGAAGGTAGACGATATTTATGAAGAAACACTTTGTGAGAATATGCATGTGATGCACGTAGTAAGGCACAAGAAATAAGAAAGGAGAGCGGATAGTATGAGGTTTGTCATTGAAAGCAAGGCTTGTTACTGGTTTCCATACGGAATACAGTCACGCACATTGTTCGTCGGCTGCTGATCCTTGTTTGGATGACCTCTTTTACGGCGTGAAGTTTGAGAATTTCGTCAGCTAAATGACTAGAAACCGAAGATATATTAGAAGCCGAGGCAAAAGAGGCCCGTTTCAACTCCTAAACCGGAGTTCAGACGAACCTGGAAGCATTGAGTCTCTTGCAAGTTGGTTCCTTACTCCTGCATGCTTCATTGTCCTTAGTAGCATATGTAGATCCAATTAGCCATTTTACCGCGGCATCAAAAACGAAGACATTTATTCAACTGCCGCGGCTTGCTGTGCGCTTAGCCTCATGTTGCTGATGAAGATCCAGCCGAACGATAGTATCATGTGCTTAATAAAGTCATATGCGAACTCCCTCAAATGGTAATCCCATCAGCACAATGGATGCATAGCCGTCCGATATCGCTCTAGCTCTTGAAGTAAAGTATAACATCTGGAAAGAATGTGCGTTTACTTCATGTGAAATAAATGCAGGCAGCATTAGTCAACAATACTGAAAAGGCTATCGCGATGGCAGCCTCTTTAGATGACTAATACAAGTTGTGTAAGTGCATGTTCACGATGCCACTTACTAAAGAAAGTTTACTTCAGAGTACATACCTGTTCGTTCCGTAGTTTTCATATTTTTCAAGACATCTTATTATTAATTTTTTTTTCTAATCATATTCGAGTGTCTACTGCATTACCAACAAATGTGATATGTTTTTTTTTACTGATGCCGATTGTTGCACAATACCCTAGCAACCACGCAACTGACTGGGTCAGATAACCCGAACTATTAATAATTATTGTTCTAGACTTCACGAACACGGCAGTCGTAAAGGGGGATTTATAAGCATAGCAAGACAGTTGCGGTGTAAGATGCGATGCTATTAGTTAGGGCCCTCTTCGAGACCGTGCTTATCAATCCATATTTCTCAAACCAGCCCACTAAATGTCTAGACCGACCATTCTAACATCATCTTCGATTTGTGATTGGCTGGTGTAGCTAGGTTCTCACCTTGTGTATCTTCATTACGATGTCGGAGGCGTGAATATCTGTTGATTTGATTCTGTATAGGCTGGTTGATAATTAGGCACTGCCGTAACGCATGTGTTGAAATACGCGTGCATTAACCTCTAGAACTTTCTACATGGTATGCAGAGGTGCGACCTCTTGTGTGTATATATGGGTATCCCCCCTCCTATGTTCTCATTGTCAACCTAAATGACGCCATCCAACCGAGGAATAAAAGCAGCAGCCCCTCGATTTTGTTGTTTCTGATCTGTTTTTTTTTTTTTTTTTAAAATTGTTGCATCTGCCATTTTTAGCCCTGATTTCGTCACAACTTGCCACAATGCCGGCCATCAGTCTCTATGAGGTTTCTATCACGACATTCCAGAAGGCCCTGAAGGCACTAAGCAACATCATTGAGAAAGCGGAAAGCTACGCGAAAGAGCGTGGCGAGGACCCTGAGACTTATGTCACGTCCTCTCTGATTGTCGACATGAAGCCTCTGAGCTTCCAGGTGCAAGTTGTTTCCAACACAATTGTCAAGTCTGTTTGGCGGTTGACGGGTGAAAACGGCGGCATCTGGCCCGATGACGAGAAAAGTATTGCGGAGCTGAAAGCTCGTATACAGAAAACAGTTGATTTTCTGCAAAAAGTTGATCCCAAATTATTGGAGGGGAAGGAGGATGCCACCGTTGAGCTGTAAGTGCAATCAATCACAAAGTAGTCCTACAAAAGTTCCAGACTAACGAGCACGCAATGCTGCACGACAGGCAAATGGCCAGCACTGGAACTATCAGTCTCCCGGGCAAAGCATATGTACTCAACTTTGCCATTCCCAATGTCTACTTCCATCTGCAGACCGCTTACTCCATTCTCCGTGCACGTGGTGTTCCCCTCGGGAAGCGGGACTATCTTCAAGGGTTCATGGACTGAACCTGCAGCTTGGTATTGATTAGAAATCCACAACAACAAATTGGGCAATTCCAGTTCGTTAGAAATAGAGTCACAGGTATTATCCTTTGCTTCAAATATTTTAACACGTAAGCTTTCATTTAAGTATGTGAATTAAGGTACTACGTATAATTTTTCATTGGAAAAAAAAAGTCGATATCATATCGTTTCAAAGGGAATTCTTTTATAAGCATTATTATCTTCCCCGGGGGGCTTCTAGCATCTATTTTAAGCCGTGGTGTAAAATTACCCCGTACTCCGTACTTCGCATAGACATGAATACTTTGTCATGGGCTTCGCAATTCGCGGTCGGACGGAATGGACGGATTGGAATTAGCGCGCTGCCTGACCAGATTTACCGGCTGACTAACAAACCGGAGCTACTAAAGCAGCACACCCCGCTCATTGCATCTGAGACGATACATCACTTCTTCAAGACCCAAGTTGAAAGGGTACCACCACTAGTTAAATACCAACAATATTGTTGGTCTCTTACATGGCTAACCTTCCTTGTCTGTTATAGCGTGCTCTATCTGCAGACCCGACGTATAGTTGCATCATCACGCAACAGCCGACTTGTGCACTTTTGCAGATCCTCCGGACAGGAATTGGAAGCTCCGATGGAAGCCGGCATTCATGGCTTCTTCTCACGCCCCCGTTCGGTGGGTCGCCTCTGATATAGATGGACTGCCCTTGAAAAGAAAGCAAGTCGCCCAGGCTTGTGCCACATGCCGCAAACGCAAGGTTGGCTACTACTCGCTGATCATCTGTGCCGTCTCGGATATGCAAAGCTAACTTGAACTCGTCGGCCATGGCAGAAACGCTGCGTTCACGTCAAAGAATCCCTCCACGGGTCCAGCCCGGTGTCAGGTTATCGAAGCCTGGCAGGGCAATCTGAGAGAACGGGCCAGCAGGCCCTCGCCGCCTTGCCCGAGTCGCCCTCATCCAGCGAATATCACGCCACGGAAGAGGAAGATGCCACACAGGTTGCTGCCAACCACCTCGTGGAGCTCTCGTCATCTCGGTTCGTGGGTGATCTAAATCCGGAAGGCTTTATCATCCAAGTTGCTACGCCGGCTCTGCCTACGACCCGGCCCTCGTACCGCGACTCGAACGATCTTGGAGTTTGGCTGCCGCCTGCTGAGCTGACCGACAGTAAGCCGGTAGACGACACAAAGACCACCGCAACTTCCCCACATACGCCCGGCCGGAACCAGCATGGCATGCACCATTCTTCCTTGTCTGCGGTGGCTTTGGTGTATCAGCGGGCAAAGCGGAACTACATCAAGGAGTGCCTCTCCGTGGTACCGCCACCCAGCGATTACGCCGTTCTTCACCGCATCTACTGCGAAAAGGTGCACCCTCTCTTTCCCGTACTAAATGACTCCGACTTGGCCATCGATGAGATACCTGCACCAGCTACTGGAACAACCACTTCCTCATCCATGGCCGTGTTTCGGGCGGTTGTCAAACAAATCATCGCGCTGGCGGCAGCACAGGTTGACATGGAGGCCGCAGAATCGCATCTCCGACTGGAAGAGGGTGGTCCCCTATTGTCGCCCCGCACTTTTCAGAAACGACTTGCCGATGCAGCCGCCACCGTACTTGAAGCCGACATGATGATAAATCGATTCGACTCGGTGCGTGTGTTGACTTTGATGGCCTTCTTTTACCAACCGTCTAGCGACGTGGACCGCAACCGCCCATCGCTCTTTTGTAATCACGCCGTGCACCATTTCCACACACTGGGTGCCCACCTTCAAGGCTACCGGCCGCCACGGCCTGAAGACGATGTTGATCGCATCTTCTGCACTCTATGGGCACTGGATCGTTTCTGCTCCGTATTCTACGCCCGGCCATGCCTAATGCATGCCCAGGACCTAGGAAAGAGCATCGAGGATTGCGTGGCCAAGCAGCCACCGTGCCTGCGGCTGTTCATGGTAGTTGTGATGTGGCTGGATCGTGTAATTCAGCTGTATCGGCCTCGACAGCCATTCGTGCTGATAGACATTCCAGTCTTTGAATCTTTGATTCTCGATGCAGAGGCAGAGCGTCTGCCATCCATGCACATCGGTATGTTCTGTCTCTTTCCCCACTACTATGTATCTTGGATATGACTGAACTGACACGGGACAAAAAACAGCCACAATTGAAGTTCTCTACCACACCGTCTGCGTCCTTTCCTGTCGGCAACCGACCAGTGCCTTTTCAGACATTGCTCACGCACGAGACCGAGCATATCTACCGCTCTCCATCATCAATCCTCGTCGCTCACATTCTACTGACCGCATTGTCTGGGTCACACAAACGCAGCCCCTCTGCTGCTTTCCATTTATTCCATATGCTGTATCACTTGCTCTGAGTGTACAGTACAAAAAATTGCGGTATAGCCGCACACCGATGTTCCGCGCACGTGCACGTGCTTGCTTCAAGGATGTGGTTCAGCTCCTAAAGTCTATGAATGGTGCCTTTCTGAGCGCCCGTGTCAATGCGGCACTTGGGGAGAGCATCCTCACGCAAATGGAGAAAACGGCCAGCACGTTGGTACGGGAAGAGTTGGAGAACTCGCAGACTGCTTCTGCTCTAGACACATCTACCGCATTGGACTCCAATCCTCCTTCTACGTGTGTCTCTGCCCCTGCTATTCCATCCACAACTTCTGATGGCTTTGGCACGGTACAACACAACAAGTTGGTCGAAAATAGCGATGCTGTCATGGGCACTACGGTAACTACTAGCATGCAATCAGTTCCTACTACGGACAGTCAAGACTACAGAGCAACTGTCGTACCAACACATCCAACCCCAGCCGCAGCGTTGTTTGATTTGTCCATTCCGGACAGTCTAGCAACAGATGTGGACTTATTCAGCAATTTCGATCCCAGTTTTGATCTGGGTGCCGTCGACACAGCGCTGGAGGCAAATTTGGACATGGGCATTCCACAAAACTGGGCATCGTGGAACCACGTTACGTGATATGTAGGCAGAGATACCCTGTGCCTACTATTAAACTAATAGAATTCCATCTCAAAGTAATAAAAACAAAATTGAAGACATTTGTCTCAGCAAACTCTTTATTTGTCAACCATCACATTACCAACTCACATAGTCGAGGCATGAATTTTGGAGAACAGAACTACGGGAAGGGATAAATGTAACAAATGAACTCCATACTAAGTATTTCGAATTCATGTGTCATATTTTATACGTGATCATCAAGTCCTTATGCTGATCTCGCCCATTTACCCATCGTTACAAATTTCCATAGTCAGACATGTCTGCTTCTGGAATAAGCTGTGAAATGTCAAATCCAACAGGATTGGCAAAAGCCTTGGTCCACAGATGGCTGTCGCCATCTTCCACAAGGATATCCGTATCGGCACCAGGTAGCAATCCCAAAGTATCCATGTCTCCGAAATCAAAATTGAAATACGCCGAGTCCGTTAATTCATCCATCCCCGTTTGACTTCCCGGCTGCTGCGAATCGTCCGGTACCGCCCGGAACTGTCCCGGATCAACAGACTCTAGAAAAAAGCCAGATTCAGCAGTTTCTGGAGCAGAAAATGCCGAGCCTGTACCCTCGTGCTGCTCTGCCATGCCGAGGCTAGGCACATGGTTCTTAGTCACGGGAGCGGCGGCGGCAGACAAGGGCAAAATGGTCTGCAAATGTACAAGCAGCTTATACCGTGCAGCCACATGGCTGTTCCCCAATTCTCCCATGTTCTTCAAAAGACAGAGGCCCTTGTTTAGGCAATCCGTGTTGGCCTGATCGTCCGGGAACGACCCACAGACAAGCGTCAGCACGATCGCAGCGGAGATGGCATGCTCGCCATCCATGTACCCATATGTTGCCACCATGCCGTACTCAGCCGCCTTGGACATGACAAGCAGCGTGTTTCGAGCAGCGGAGATGCATCCGCTTACAATGGTCGTGGTTTTCCTGGATAGGCCTGTGCGCCAGTCGCGCTCTTTTTCCACAATTCCGGCGGGCCCAGCAGACCGGATGGATGCAAACCGTTTCTGTACAACATGGAACAGAAGTGGCCGCACTGTCATGTTTATGCACTGGTAGTAGTGCAGAAAAGTAGAGATACTCTCGCGTGAAATCTTCCCCTTGTCCAGCTCGATCCGGAGGGCCTTGGGGAGAGAATCTTCCCACCGCGTAAGAGATAGGAGAATAGAGTGCACAGCAGTAGTCAGACTTTGGGCTGTATGGGATGTGTGTCGATAGATCAATGTTGTAATCTCTCCTAGGATACGTGACAGCTCAGTGTAATACCGTAGCACCACGACCGGGCTGTCTTCCGTTTCTCCAGGAAGTCGGGAAGGTACCCGCACGCCGATGTCTTCGTCTGCTATAGCGATTGGGTTGCCTGATTTCAAGGATAGAATGCGGTCTAGGCTGTATATACTCCACCAGACTCGACGGCGATGTTCCCGATCTGCCTCATTTAACCTGTTGTTGTCTGGAATTTCTTGATGGAGGCCCAAGTTGATGGCCATCCGAAGGGCAATCCCAATGTACAAAAACGAGGCATCGCGACGGTTCATGTTTTGCATAAAGTATCCCACATAAGCCAGTGTCTCCACCCCGAGGACGGAGCACTCTTCATGAATGTCGGGTAAGAGGGCGAGCGCATATGTAAAGTATTCGAAGCCAGGAGGGTCGTCTTTGAGCTGGATTAAGTCACTGCCCACGCACTGGTTGACCGAGTACAGCCGTCCCAAAGCCAGAATCATGAGGAACTTCGCATAGGTAAGGCTGTCTGTTGCATTGAGTGCAGTCCGCGGCCTATCAGAGTAATATATTTCCCTAAGTTGTTTTTCAAACGTGTCCGTGTCAGAAAACGCAAAGATGGTGCCGATGTACATGTGCTGAGCTGCAAAATACTTTCGAGCGATATCAACCGGTGGAAGAGGGATGTTCTCATGAAGTTCCTGTCTCCGTGAAGGAAGTGCTCCGGGGTCATAGAACCCATAATTCTGCTCGAGGCTTCCGTCATCACCGGAGACACCGGAAAGAGTGCGGGCTGTTCGAATAAAGTTGTCTGCAGATCCACCGCCTAGGGGAGTCAGTCACCCGAGTTGGCTCGCTGGAGAGAAGATACATACTTGCTTGCAGATACAGACTCATTTGCTTAAGCTGGTCAGGTAAAGACTCATGAGCAGCATCCTCTTCCTCTTCGGTGAGTTCACCATCATCTTCTGCCACAGCCAAGGATGCAGAAATGGGATCAGATGTCTCTGACGGAAGTGCCCCGAATGTTTCTGGAGGGGAACATGTCAGTGTCAGATGGGCACCATAGGAAACGCTCCCTGCTAACCTTCGTAGCGTCTCAGCTTGGCCTTGAGTGTTTTCAAGTTGCTAAAAGGACCACTGTCAACGTCACATTTTCGTGCAGATGCAGATGCTTAGCCGCGCACCGTTCATTTATCTTGATCTTTTTATGCCCTGCATATACACACTCTATAGAGCGTAGGTTACACCGCTCGCACTTGGGATGTTCTTTTGAGCAGTAAATTTTTTGTTTCTGGCATTCACGGCAACTGAAGCCAGCCTTGTTAGTACGAGAGCCAATGCGATAGATTCCTTTTCAAACTCACGCCATGAGTTTGGGGCCAGTAGGAGGGGAAGGCCTTGGCTTTTTTGATGTTGCCTTAGACGCAGGAGCCATCACATCACTGTCATCCTATGCGGATTCGTCGGCAACGGCGAGAATCACCGAGTCAAAAAATAGTAGGTTGGCCGTCTAGGTTGAGTCTCATATTACTGGATGAGTCGGAACAATGAGGTATGACAAATGAACCAATTATGTGACTTTCTTACTTTTTATCGGCAATCTTCTCCGATGATCTATAAATAAGACCGGATGAACTAAGAATAGCTGCAGCTGCCATCTGAACTGTAAGAAGACCAGGCTAATATTTAAGAATCATGTCAAACTGGAAGAGATGGAAGAAACAAAGAAACACTACTCGTACTCCGTACTCCGTATTTTCTCTGGTCATTTACGGAGTATCTTACAGAATTGGCCTGGTCCTATTTTAAACATTATGTAAGTTATTATTAATCAATAGATAAGATATTCGCCGTTCACCGCCCAAAACTTCATGGCAGAAAAAAATATTGCCAAAAAATCCACCAAATTCACGAAGCCATTGAATCTTGCTTGCGTTTTCCGACTGTTGCTTCAATTTGTCTTTGGTTGGCAGCCATGTCTCGTATAGACGACAAAACCCGCTTCTACTTGGAGCGGTCCGTACCGCAGCTTCGCGAGTTCGAAGCCAAAGAGATATTCTCCAAGGTATATTGCACATTGCACATTGCACTTTGCTTTTTGAATATCGGAAAGTCCTGCTAACCACTGATGCTCGACAGGACGAGATCAGGACGCTTGTGCTAAAGCGCACAGATTTCGAGCGCCTTATACTTTCTCCTGGATCCACGCCAGCGGATGTCCTTGCCTATATTGCCTGGGACCAATCGCTCGAAAACCTCCGCCGCAAGCGATGCCAGCGTCTCAAAATCCGACAGTCTACTTCGCACTCTAGCCAGGCGCGCATGTTTCAAACATACGAACGTGGTGTACTGCGACATCCCGGAAGCCCTACTCTGTGGCACCATTACCTCGATTATGTTGCTCAAGTGAAGGCAACAAAACGGTGGCGGCGTGTGATGACGCGTGCTCTGCGCATGCTGCCAAACGACTCGGTCCTTTGGGTAGCAGCCGGGAAAAAAGCCGTGCAGGATGGAGACATGGAGGGTGCCCGAGGAATTTTCATGCGTGGCTGTCGGTTCTGCACGGCCGATGCTCTGGTCTGGGTGGAGTATGCGCGAGCTGAAATGGGGTGGCTCGCACGATTGCAGAGCAAAAAAGGCAGCCAGGACTTTTCAAAGACAGTCGCGGCCATCACGGAAGCCAGCAACAAAAAGGAGGGTGGCGCGGACGACGATGGCAATATTTTGTTTGGCAACCACGAGAGCGAAGAAGAGGACCACAGTGAAGACGATGACGATTTCGGCAATATGATTTCTCTTCCCAAGTCGATGACGGAGGCCGGCAAGAAGAAGCCGCAGGTTTTCAGCAACGAGGCTGTCCAAAAGTTGGAGAAGAGTCCGGCACTAAATGGGGCTATTCCGCAGGCCATCTTTGACGTCGCCAAAGCGCAGCCATTCTTCCAGGCTGAGGCTGCAGAGACATTCTTTGACATGTTTGCATCTTTTGATCTTACACCAGTGCGGAATCGCATTGTCGAGCACGTCCTAGCCACCATGACGGAACAGTTTCCTCAGGCTGCCTCGACATGGAATTGCCAAGTGAAGTGGCACATGCTCGATCTCAGCCCTACCGACTCGGAATTCCCCAAAGCCTTGCGAACTGCCTTGGCCAAAATGCGCGAGGGCATGGCGGAAACAACGGAGAAGATGCAGCTCGCTGTCAAGAGTCTTGCATGGGTCAGCGCGCTTTTGGAAAAGGACAATCTCGACAGTGGTATTCAAATCGTCCTGGAGGATGCACGGAGAAGGCTGGAACGAGCATGAGAGAAACCCAGAAAGCCTGTACTTTATATATTATGTGCGTCTAATAATAGGTAGCGGCTAAGCAGAAGACTTGTCTTCTGCCACGTGCAACAAATATTCCCATTCCTCGGCACTGACTCTACTGACACTAAGACGAGACTGCTTGAGCAGTTGCATATTTTCCAAAGGCTGTCCGCTTGCGCCCATCTCGCGCAGTTCTTTGAGCGTGATGTGCACTTTGAATTTTCTGCGAAATTCAACATGGACGACGCTCCATTTGGGGTCAGATTGTTTGGACTTGGGGTCATAATAAGGTGCTTTTGGATCATGTGCCGATACTGCAAGGCATTTCCGGCTGTTAAAAAGGGCCATGTCCCAAGAGAGATGCATGGTGATATCTTACAGTCTGGGGAGTGCTCCTGGACAATCTCCATGATACCCACTATTCCTGGCTCCTTACAATTGGAGTGGTAGAAGAAGGCCTTGTCGCCCTTCTTCATAGCACGGAGGTTATTCCGAGCTTGAGGATCAGTTTACTGTGTTCGCTTCCGTTTCTGTCTATACATCCGTTCCTACCTGCATAGTTCCGAATGCCTGTGATAAAGGTCGTGTCAGCTATATTTTATTTATACAGGGCATGCAGGGTACTCACCGTCCCAAGGCTCGGGTTTTGTCTTCGCCGCCAAATCGTCAATAGAAAACTTGACATCCACGCCGTTTTCAAGCCGTGTTTCTGGCTCGGCCTTGAGCAGCCAGTACTGCTTGTCTGACGAGACTTGGACAGGCTCGGCTTGTGTTGTCTTCGGTTTGGAGACTGGCTTTTTATGCTGCTCGGGTGCAGAGTCTATCGTGGTTGGCTGGGCTGTTTTGCGCCTGGTCGAGCGTCGAGTCGGCGCAACGACATCCGCAGATGCGTCTGATTTTCGTTTTGCCATGAGCCGAGGGTTCTTCTGTCTTCCGTACGGTAAGATACAAGGTACAATTCCGTACGCAGCAGCTAATTTGCGGGGACTGAAGCTTAAGCTTTGACCAGCGGCAGGTCTTCTTTACGCGTTTCCGAGATATTGCATTATCCGTGTTAAGAGCGGCAACTCGCGTTTCGCGAAGCCTGCCGATTGCCGATCCAAAACAATGTACTGTAAACGTGCATGATGAAAGGTACATTCTTATACTAATCTGATATGTGCATATACGCGTATCTACTAACACTTCATGTCTCTAGTACAGTCCTGTGTGGAGTATTGCGATTTTCATTGGCTCGCCCCTCGCTTTCATTTATTATGAAGATAGGAGGAGTACGACCATAGTATCCACATTCTTCATTCAGACTAGTCCGGGGGTTTTTTTTTCTTGAAACCGGCCGAGCAAAAAAGGAGGTGTTCTTGCTCTGGATAATTCTACCTGACAAGTAACAAAGCGATACGCGTGCCTTAGGTAAGATAAGTTTTATTTTTTTTTCGCTCTTTTTTTTTTGGTTCATTTTATTATGCCCACCTTTGGTGACACGCTGTCTGCGAGAATGTCTCTGGCGCAGCGCGTGGCTTGACGGCTGAGTTGAGGCGCGCGCGACCCGTTTAGCATCCCTTCATTCGTCCTTGCCTGTTTGTCGGCTTCTAAAAATTTTGCTAGGAGAACGCGCCGTTGACCTTTCTCTACAGCTACCGTCTGGATCCTTACAGCGGAGTGTTCAGCCTATAAGGTGCTATTGGCGGACGGCTAAGCCACCCAACGACCAGTTTCCAGACAGCCCCCAGCACCTAAAAACTGCTCCTTATCGGCCAGAGGACATTTCTTCCACACAACACACACACACACCCCAAACCCACACGTTGCCCCATACCCTGACACAGCCGCGACCAGACGCGACTCCTCCCATCGCGACACCCTCTGCCGTGTCACTTCCCATCTCAATCATATCAGATACTATTTCTCTAGATGACGTCGCGCCTGTCCTTGTGACTACTGACCCCTTCGCAAGGCATTCTCAGGCAGATGGGTCCTTTGTCCACGACCCTTTGCCTCGATCCTTACCCCTTCCGTCAGCCGTCTTCCATTCGCCATGAGCTCCTGGATGAATGAAGCCGCTGTCCAAAATCACAATGGCAACGGCTTCCCGCACATCAACGACCCAAATGCGACTGTTGGCGGGATGATGGACCCGTCGGCCTTCGTCGCCAACGCCGCCCAGTTCAACCCGGCCTCTGCGAACCAGTTCAACACCCCCCAGCAGATGATGGCTATGCAGAATGGTGCTATGCGCAATGCGTCGCCTTCTTCCTTTTCCAATCCCATGTACCAGACAAATTCCGTCATTCCCTCCAAGCGGTCCCGTCCGCGCGATGATGGCCTTGCTGCTTCGCCGCGACAAAATTCCGGCATGCTGCCGACTTCACGCTCCGGAACGCCCCAGCAGGCGCATTTCCCGGCCTACCCTCCTGGCTCTCTCCCGCAGCAAAACACGCCACAGGCCTATCCGCACATGCCTCCAAATGGCTCTGCGAACGCTACGCCCTCTCCCATCATGAGCAACCAGATCCGATCCGGCAGCGTCCCTCAGAGAGTCTCAACCACTTCTCCACACCCATTCTCTCCCGCTGCCACCCAGAGCTTTGCACCCCAGGCGTCGCCTGTTCCATCAGAAGCCGTCCCCCAGCCAAACGCTTACGTTCAGCCGAATGCTTTTCCTCCTGGATTCAACCCCAACTTCCCGCCCCAGTCATCCCCGGCGCGGCCTTCTCCCAATCCAGGAATGCCGCAACAGATGCAAATGCCACAGCAGATGCCACCCCAGATGGGACAGATGGGCCAGATGGGTCAGATGTCACCCACTGGTGCCATGGGACCCGGAGGACAAATGGGACAGATGAGCCCGATACACCAGATGAATCCGATGAATCCGATGGGACAGATGGGACATGCACCGAACCAGATGCTCACGCCCCAGATGCAACAGCAACTTGCCCAGGCACGGAATCCCCTCGAACAACAGAAGCTCCTCTATCAAATGCAAGTTCAGAGACATTTGCAGCAAGGAAACATGCAAGGTGCGCCGCAAATGCAAGCGCAAAGCATGCCTGGCCAGCAGCGGAATATAATGGCCAGACAACAGGGCCCCCCCAATGGACAGGTACCCCCCGGAACCCCGGGCGGTATGAAGCCTTCCCAGCAGCCTCCGACGCCTCTCCAGCAAAATGCGCCGCGAACAGGATCCGATCAGTTTTTTTCGCAGTTGTCTCTCTTCATGAACCGGAGAAATTTACCCCTGGAAATAAACCCGATAGCCGGAGACCGACCTGTGAACCTGGTGGTCTTGTTTCAAGCCGTCCAGAAGTTCAATGGATACCGCCATGTATCGCAGTCTAATATGTGGCCGCAAATCTGCCATACCATTGGATTGTCACCAGCTCAGGTCCCCTCCGCACCAGCCCAGGTCAAGCAGATCTATGAACGAAACCTTTTGAAATTCGAAGAATTTTGGGTTCAGACTCGTGCCAAGGCAACTCAGCAGCAGCAACAACAGATGCAACAGCCACCGCCGCAATCGCAAGCGCAACAGCAGCCACAGCAGCAGCAGCAGCAGCAGCCACCGCAACCGCAGCAAATGCAGCAAATGCAGCAACCTCCCCATATGCAGCAGCCACAACCAGGGCAGCAAGATCCTATGAATCTTGGCGCGGTCCCCGGTACCCCGAAACCGACTATGCCTTCGCAGATGCTTTCGGGCCAGCAGCGTATGACCCCTGGGCAAGTTCCCTCCGTCAAGCATCTACCGCCGAACGGACAACAGCCGGCCATGAACGGAGTTTCGACGCCGAATGCCGGCCCTGGTCATGCGCAGTCCAATTCCGGCCGGGGCTCGATGAGGAACAGCACGCCAAGGAGTATGCAGGACGCTGTGGCGCAAGAAGAATTCGGTACAAACTCTCCCACACAGAGCAGAGCAGGTGTAGCGACTCCGCAAACCACGCATGCAGAGCCACATGCCTCTGTTACCAAAGCAGTCAACTTGCCAGCATCGATGATGATGGATTCAGACGAGTACAAGCCGTGCAGCCGGGAGAGCCATACCTATGGAGGAATCGACGTGAACGCCCCAGGCAAGGTCGTGGCGGATATTTTGCGGTTCAGGCCCGACGTTCCTGCGCCCCAGGAATTGGGAAATATCGACATACATGCGTTGACTAGGAGTATACAGTCTGGCATACGCAGTGAGGTTCGACTCGCCCTGGATACGTTGGCCACCGTCACCGTGTGTGGATTGCCTGGCTTGGACATTGAACTCGACAAATGCGATGACCTCCTGGATAGCATTATTGATTATGCCGAGGAACTCGTCGAACTTCTCGCCGAGAGCTCTCCGGAAGTGTCTGACGAAATTCTTATTCTGCCTTATGAGGACATTGCCAGGGCATGCCAAGTTGAGAAGCTGGCCGTCCGGAGTCTGCCGGAAGTTGGGTCAGAAGAGGAGGAGCTGGACAGATCCGTCGAATATCTGCTCTGTATCACCGTTATCCTTCGAAACTTGTCGTTCAACCCGCGGAACCAACAGGATCTGGCCGACGAGGGGACTATCCGATTCATTTGCCAGGTCATCCGTTATATCGGGACGCGGAATATGCTGTTGCGAACGCAGCTGAACACGCTAGACTTTTTGAAGGACATTATTGTTTTCCTCTCCAACGTGTCCGGCTCTGTGGAAATTTCGGATCGCGACCAGGCGTTGTGTCTTCTTCAGTTCCTCTTGGCGTTTGCGCCATCCCCATCACCGAGTCTTTCTGACTCCCACATATTCTTCCCCACCTTCCAGCCAGCCGTACAACCATATCTCCCGCCGGCGGTTGACGCTCTGGCCAAGTTGCTAGCGAGGGATGAGCCGAATCGGACACATTTCCGGAACCTATTCACCATGGACGCGAATAGCCCGACATCTTGCGATCTTCTCACACGGACCTTTAGCCTTGCCATTTCACCCATCCCGGAGCATGTTCGGGAAGCGCGGCCTCGGCATTTGCCTCCGATTGTTGAAATCCGGAAACCCATTCTGATGCAGGGACTACTAGCAGCCGACATTGTCGCCTCGCTGGCTCCGGACCACGAGAGTGGCGTTGCGCGGGCATGGCTTTCTTCGGACAATGGCTTTGCCCAAAACCTGCATCGCTCTATCCGGGACCTCTGCCACCAGTACGAAAGTGCCGAGTTGCATGCGCGCAACTACAGGTTCCGTGAGCCGCCACGGAAGGACGCAGAGTTGATGTATATTGTGGTACTGGCTATCTCTCTGCTCCGGAAACTAAGCGACAAGGCCATTGATCCTGACGATCCCAAATCAACCTTGCCACCCAACGTGCTGCCCTCGGACGAGGGCCTGCTGGAGGCTCTGGCTATGATCAGCGGAGAGTGGAGCCGTGACGGATTTTTGCAGCATTTGGTTGCATTTGCATCATTGGATGAGTAGGGAGGGTTTGCAGGTTGGCTGCGCACGTGGCATGACTCACTGTTTCACTATATCCTATCTTTCTACACCGTCTTGGGCTCTGCTTTTTGTTCTGTTTCTGTTTCTTTTATTATATTTGAATCAAGGTTATCTGTTCTTTCTAATGTCTGTCGATCGAGTTTCGAGTCTCGCATGTATTGGTTGCATGTTCCATCCTAGCCAGAAAGCTGTCGGTCGCTGAGCACTGAGCACATAGCTACAAGGGGCAGGAAAATGTCTTGATATTCATACAGTAGGACGGGTTGTCATCGCTCTTATATACAGGATGTGTGTTTCTGGTTCAGAATCCCTTCTGCTCCAACCATTCAATGACCGCATCCTTGTGTCGCCCCTATCATGTGCTGATTAGTAACGCGCAGCATATTCAGTGACTAGCAAGATTTGTCCTCCTACCTTGATGATGACAATGTTTGTCCGTGGATTAATCACCGTCTGAAGGTTCAGCTCGTCTTCTAACTGCTGGGCTAGTGCCTGTATGTTGCCCTCCACTTTCTTCACCTCCGTAGTGATGTTGGTGCCGCCAGACTTGATGCGATGGTAGACGGACAAGTGTTTGCTGGCACTGCGACCGACACGGTAGGGAAGAAGGCCGTCGCTTGGAGACGAAGTCGACGGGTTCGTGGAGGAATAATTGCGACTGATGGCAGGGATTGTGCGGCTCGTATTTGTCGCCAACGTTCTGGAGCCGAGCTGTAGGGCGCCAGACAGCCTCAGGGCTGGAAGGAACAGTGACCGCTGCATAGTTTCCTGCTGACGTCTCTTGTCACAGTAACTCTCGACGCGAGAAGTCGTTGGAAGCTCTTACAGTTTTCCGTTCAATAAGCCGAGCAGGGTTCGCCATCTTGACCGCCCGGCAGAATTCCGCATTTGTGGGTCGGAGCGGAACAATTTAGTTCCACATCCCACATTCTCTCAATTTTCGACGCCTTTTTTTGCGCAAAACCATAGCAGGTCCAGACACGCATCGCGCAGTAGACAAGACGATTCACACAACAGCCGGGTATCGCTGCTGACGTGGTTTTCTCCCCATCACAGATCACAATGGCGACACAAGAAAATGGGGCAGGCGCCCTGGACGTCTCCGGGTTCGACCTCCTCCCGCAACTTATCCTCCGCCTCGATAGACACCTCATCTTCCCCCTCCTCGAGTTTACGGCGGCACAACTGGAGGATGAAGAGGGCGGCAGCAAAGACGAGAAGAAGTCGCGCGAGATCACTAAGGCTAAGTACGAGCTGCTCAAGAAAACCAACATGACCGACTACGTGGCCAACCTGTACTGCGAAATCGAGGATCTTGATACCCCGCCAGCCGAGTTTACCGAGTCCCGGAAGAAGGTGATTTCCAAGCTCGAACAGTTCGAGGACGACACGAGTAAGCTGCGGGATCTCCTGGGAAATGAGGACGTCGTCGGCAACCTGCGCAGCGACAAGGTGGCCAACTTGGAGTTTTTGAAGAAGGAGCACGATGTGAGTAGGAGACGGCGAATGGCGAAGAGAGTCCATGTTCTAATGCCCCTTCTAGGTCACGATCGAGATGGTCGACGCCCTCTATGACTTTGGCAACTTCCAGTACAGCTGTGGCAACTACGCAGCGGCAGCCGAGCTGCTCTACCAGTTCCGTGTGCTGTCGACAGACAACGACAAGGGTGCCGCGGCCACGTGGGGCAAACTGGCATCAGAGATCCTGACGACCAACTGGGAGTCGGCCATGGAGGAGCTGCAAAAGGTCAAGGAGAACATTGACACGAAGCTGTTCAACAACCCGCTGGCACAGCTGCAGCAGCGGACGTGGCTCGCCCACTGGGCCCTCTTCCCGCTCTTCAACTACGACGGCTCACGCGACGCCATCCTCGAGCTGCTCTTCTCTCCTAACTACATCAACACCATCCAGACGTCGTGCCCGTGGATTCTGCGCTACGTGGCCGCCTCTGTCATCTCTGGCCGTGGCCGCGTTAAGAACATGGGCATCCAGCAGAAGCAGCTCAAGGATATTGTGCGCGTCGTGCGCCAGGAGGCCTACGAGTACAGCGATCCGGTCACCGACTTTATGCGCGCGCTCTTTGTCGACTTCGACTTTGAGGAGGCACAGCGCGAGTTGCCGCGTGCCGAGGCCGTCCTGCGGGCCGACTTTTTCCTCGCCGGCGCAGCCGACGAGTTCATTGACGCCGCTCGCCACCTCTTCTTCGAGTCCTACTGCAAGATTCACGCACGCATCGACCTGAAGCGTGTCAGTGCCCAGCTGGGCCTCAATGTCGACGACGGCGAGAAGTGGATCGTCAACCTGATCCGGGATACACGGCTCGATGCCAAGATCGACTTCCAGGAGGGTACCGTCATCATGAACCACCCCAACAGTTCCGTCTACCAGCAGGTCATTGAGCGGACAAAGGGTGGCTTCTTCCGGACCCAGGTGTTGAGTGCGGCTGTCACGAGGTGATGAAAGAAAAAAAAGGAGGGGGGGAGGAAAGGATGGACCGGGTTCTGTTCATTGGGCGTTTCGGCGGATCTCTTTTTTTGTTGCAAATGCGGATGGTGACTTCTTACAGCGGCACTGTATACAGGGTCTTGCAGAGCATGAAAAAAGATCACGGTGGCTTGAGCAGCTTGGATCCTCCAGAACAGAGCACAATGTATTCCGTAGACAGGCAAGCGAAACTCTTTGAATTTTTTGAATTTTCTTTTTTTTAAAGGGGGATTCTATTCGCTAGTTACTCTTCCCGACCGGCAATCCATGCTTTTCCGTTCAACGCCTCGACGACGCTATCGTCTATCCACCAGTCGGCTGTATCTCCTCTGTCTGGCCACGGCAGCTGTGCATCGGGCTGCGAAAGAGCTCCGACACCATCTGATTCTGTGTCTTTTTCCTTCTCCCGTGAACCCAAGTTGTCAGTATGATCTTTTCTTCGCAGCCCGTCCCGCTGACCGGCCCAGTCAAAGAGCAGACGCAGATCTAGAAGACTGTTTCGGTTCCATCGGTCAAGACTGCTCTCTAGCACCAGCCGCGCGTCTGTGGTATTGCTTGGTGTATGGCTGCTGCCATCTTCCGGTCTGCCCAGCCGGCCAAGCATATGCGCACGTTCAGCAAGCGTGATTCCACTGAACCGCTTCAGACTGAATAGCCACTCTAACGGGTCAGATTCTTGGCTCGCCGCAAAGGACGACGATCCAACACCGACGGTAGAATCAACAGCCGTCCCCGCACCCAAAACCTGTAGAGTCGTCGCAAATGCACTCTCGTGAGGCGGACGTCTTCGGAGATGCAGGCTCTGATTCGATTGGAAGGCGTCTCGAAGATTCGGGCGCTGCTCAAAGTTGACCTCTAGGTCCCAGTATCCATAGGCAGATGCGTCTGTCCGAATCAAAAGGATATCCTCCAGCGGTGGCAGCAGACACGGCGTCTGTCGTTGCAGGATTGTTTCCTCGGACGATCCTGCCAACGAAGAAATTGACAAGGCCGTAGACTTGAGGTAAACAATGATGGGGACGGAAACAGGCTGACCGGTCGTGTCGTCCTTTGTGACCAGACACCGTGGTTCAGTAGCAAGGACCCAAAAATGGCGGAAAGCTTGCAGATGCGAGCCATTGTCCTGGATCGTCGTGGGGAAAATGGGATAGAAAGCAACAAGGAGCGCAGCAACAGCCATGTTGCTATTCCCCAATGTTGTTGTGCCAGACCCGAGGAATAATGTGCCAATGGCCAGGTGTGCCGCCAAATGGCTCCCATAAGTCGTGTGTGCATCCTCACGTCCATGCAGTGCTCGAAGCCTTCGCAAAACGACAAGATCGCCCGTTCCTGCCATCACCGTAGCACAGGAGAGCGCCAGCACATCCAGACACATGCGAGCTCCTGACCTGGCCGTTTGCGCGTCAAAGTGTTCCGCTGGCAAGTCCTGCATGATCTGCCGGAAACGGTCCAGGTAGTGCACCAACATATCCCGAACTCTGGTATTTGCCGAGCCAGCAAAGCGCAGAGCTGCTGCAAAGCATAACCCGGCAACAATGGAGAAAAAGGAAAGATCCACACTCCGCAGCGACGTCACTGTATCCAGCTTGTATCGGTCCTGGTACTCTGCCGGAAGGCTCTGCTGCACCCAGTCAAACGTGGCACCAATGTTGCTCCACAGGATGAGGTTTTTGGCCAGCGTTCGGAGTAGCAGAATGTCAGGTCGGACGTAATTGAACTGCAGAATGGAGTTGGGAACATCGATCTTGCGGGCAACAATTGGATCCTCAGTCTTCATGAAAATCAAAGCAATAGCCACCGTCGCCGCCGCAGCAGAACGGTCCAGAACATTCACAAGTTCCACCTTCTTGGTCGCAGTCGCAAGACTGAGAAGTTGTTCGGTGATCTGCATGTCCAGCAGACCCTTGCGGTCGCTGCCTTTGCCGAGATTGATGAACCCAAGAGAAAACCCTGCAGCCAGCCGGTATCCCTCGTTCCGTAAGGGGTCTTCCTCGTCCTCATCATCCATAAATTCGATTTCAGACATCATTATCTCGCTCATCCGGCGGTGCTGGCTGTTGTAGTACAGTAGCCCAATGCCCATGATGCCTGTGGTCTGCACCTGGTGCGAGAGATTGAGCTCTGCTGCTCCTGGGGGAAGCATACGCGTGACATGCACGGAGAGGAGACGTGTGATCAGAGAGTCCATGGTGCCAATATGCGAGACAGCAAGTCCTAGCAGCAGGCCAATCGATGTCATCACATGCTTCGGAGTGAGATATTTGAAGGCCACCCACTTGGCAACAGATTTCAAGTGCCCATTCAGCCCAAGCGCAAGGAGAAATCCAGCATGTCGATGACTTAGGTCAGCTCCTGGTTTGTTGAACACGATCCAGGAGGTGTCGATGCCTTTTGCACGAGGCGAGATGGCCAATCCATAGGCAACACCCTGGTGAAAGAATGCCCAGTTGACTTTCTCTTCCGTAAACATGGACTTGTCCACGCCCACGGCCACATTGGTCGGCTTCACAATACACGTCAAGTTGAAGCCTTGGACATTGAACTTTTGTGTGAGAAGTGGGAACCAGAACCCATAGTTCAGCATGCCACGTCCAGCAGGACTGGCCAGCGTGCTGGTGGCAATCGTGGTAACCAACTCCTTTTGATGCTCCAAGTATTCCGGTTCGGTCCAATTCGGCTGTGGGTTGAGACGAACAACCCTTGGCTTGGAGGTGGAAAGGAGACTCTGTGCTTCGTACAATCGTTTGTCTTCCCGGAACAGAGCCTGAATGACAACTTGGCGTTCTTCACTCTCGGGTTCTTCCATGGGCTGTATGTTCGCCTCATCGTCGATATCGCTGACCGTCTGGGAGTTGTATCGTGCATCCTTGGGAGGGACCTGAATTGTTAAATCACAAGCGAATATAGTTGGAGACAGAGGACTTACTACTGTATAGCGAGCCGCATGGCTGGCCTGCAAATCTGCCTTGAGAACATTGTTGATGTCGTCGCGGCCAACTAATTCATATAGATCATGACCCCAATGACCTGGTGGTCGTTGCTGGCAGCGGCAGATCGCATCTTGAAGGGGCGCCGCGACACCTTCCGGGAGGGAGTCGAGAACGCTCGCCGTGAACCCGCACTTCTGCATTGCCTCTACCACTTTGATGCTCGAATCATCAGGTTTCGACATCTGAAAGAATCGGCGAAACATCAGCGTCCGGGGAGTGAACTTGTCCCATCGATACTCCTCTCGCTCAGCATCTCTGTGGCTTTCCTGCACCAGGGTAGCATAAACATCCCCGAGAGACGGAAACTTTTCTGAGCTTCGTCCGATGAATCGTGACTGGATCCATTCAAAGATGCAGGGTACATTATCTGGCTCGGGCAAACGCGAAGCTTGTTGGCCGATTGCTAGGATCCATGTCAATCTATAGCACAAGCCGTATGGAGATTTCTGCCGGATTGTTTCTTACCAGTATCAAATTTCACCTGGAGACCGTCCAGATCCAATTCATATCGCTCAACAAACGACTGCCATTGAAGCCATCGCGAAATCTGACATACAATGGCTTTGAGATCGGCCGAGGAAGTCGGGTCGTTTCCCGATACCATAATGTCGAGCTTCTCCTCCTCGAGAAAAAGGTGCAGAGCCATAACAGTCCCCCATGCCGAGCTCTTGCGAATTCCGTCCGGGAGTCCACGGGCTGTGGGAAGATAGCCCGACGGCCCAATGGCTGTGATACCAGATGGAGTTACCATATATGCACGAGCCAGTCTCACAGCCTCTGACAATACTGTGTCATTGACACTCTGCGCCTCGGCGTCAATGCCAAACCCAAGGGCTGGCACATTGTCGCTGGCCGGTGTCCAGCTCCACGCTTTGGATATTACCCAAGGTTGGATAGAACCCAAAGTCCCCGAAACCGAGGGCGTCTGCAGTGCATCCGCCGCACAGGTGTCGAAGGGAGTATCATCCAAGTCTAAGAAGGCCAGAAAAATAACACACAATTCAACGGCGAGGCCAGTCCATTCCAGAGCTTCCGTGGAGGATCTCGATTGAGGTGTCAGCCACTGCATAATATGCCACCATCCAGCAACAATCTTTTCGGCATGAGATGCCGGGAGAACGCTGCGCAGAACATTCAAGATCTGACGGACTCGGGCGGTCCTTGGCTCCAGCTTGATCTGGACCTGGTAGCATGCACCATCTCCGTCGATTAAATCCACTACCCCTTTCGCCCGAGGATGATGAACACCAGCAACCAAAACTTTCGAGGCATTTGGTTGCACATGTTGAAAGACTTCGCCGCGAATGTCTGACGAATATAGGTCTCGGTTGTGCAGGGACAATGGCGGGAGAGAGATTGTAGTCAGCTCACTCCAGGGAGCCTGTATGCTCAATTGGTGCTCTCCACTGTTGGACTCCGAGAGGATGAGAATCATAGTCTGATCACCATCGTAGATCTTGCAAGAGTCTACTACATTCTGAGCTCTTCTCAGTTGACCCCACGTGATCGATGTTTTCTCGGCCAGGTGAGACGTGGGGTTTCTCTGTGTCTGGATGTGAAGCGTCAGAAGTTGAAGACGTGTGTCGACTGTATCCTGTATGCATATCAAGAGGTAATTTCGATCTTGCTCGTCCACGGAATACGGTGTCCCAGCAACAATGAAAACCTTGCTCAACTTATTGGCTGGAGTGTTTGAAAGAGAATATCGAACGTTTGCTGTATCCATCTGGACACTGCGTATTTTTGTGAAGAGTATCTCTTTGCTCAGCCCATCATACTGGGGGTCGTCCAGCCCCATATTGTGAAATCCTTCAAAGTCACCACCTGATCGGAGTTCCTCCAAGAGTCCATCCACTGGCGCTTCAAGGAGGCTGTTCAAGGTTTGACTGTATGGAGCATTTAGACCCGTCAAGGATGGCCCTGTGCTCACTCGACCCCGTTGGCTACCGTGCGAATCTGCACGCCATGCAGCCCCACCAGCCGTCATTGGTTGCTCCGTAAATAGCGGTCTTTCATGTGAGGCCGAGAGGTCTGCTCTTGCTAACAAAGAGCTTGCTCTGCGAGACTGGCGCCTTGAAGCCTCTGCGGCCCTGTCGGATTCGAGAGAAAGAGCCCGGACCAAAGACGCATCGCCCTTTTCTGTGATTTCACTCTTGCGCGTTTTTTTCACGGGCAGAGTTCCACCAAGATTATCCCGGAAGCTGGCGGGGCGAGGTGTAGTAGCGCCGGCGCCGGGCTGCATAGAGCTGCGCCGGCGAGAAGCCTTCGGCCTGGGTTTCTTCCGACGAGAGGTAAACTGATCTCCATAATTCAGGTATGTCATTCTCCACACACTGTACATACTGGTCTCTCGGTTCACGGTAACAGCCAGAACAAGATCAGCATCTGTGCCGTGGCTGCTGGAATCTGCGTGGTTATGGGCAATGGATTCAATGTGTAATATCTCCTCGGCCGGGTCTAGGAAGGGCACCCTGGCCGCAGATCCTGCCCGGCTCTCCCCACGTTCTGGCTGTGTAACAACCAGGCCAATCTGAAGCATTGGATCCGCAAGAAAGACAAGGCGGGGCCATCCGGAGTCGCTTGCTTCCAGTGGCATATCCCACATCGTTTCGAGCGTAGAGCTCAGCCGGAGCGGCATTGGCCGTGGCTTCCCCAAGCCAGCAGTTGAAAAGGTATGGTTCGAAATGCCGCTAATCTCAGGCAAAATCTGCGACGACAAGAAAGAGTTTGGGGGAGCTCGAGGAAACTTGAGGTTGACGGGTACTGTAGTGTCGAGCTTGGACTTGCGCTGTATGATGATCCCGCGCGGAGCTGCAATGGCTGTCTCGACCTCGAACGGCATGTGAACAACGTAGTCGCCTCCGGAGAATGAGAACACATGGGCCTGTGTCCTCAAAAAGACAACCAGTGTCTTGGACAGAGAGGCTTTCGTGCGTGGTTCGACTTCATCTTCGCCAGCTGGGAAGTATGCCAGCAAAGCCTTCAGCACCGGTTCCTTCTCGACGTCAAAACGAAGACACCGTCCGACCTCACCACCTCGAGACCATATAGCACAGGTTTCGGTCGTGAAGAGTTCGTCCTCGCCATTTTCGTCGGAATACACTTCCCAGTTGTATAGGTCAGGCGAGGGGTTCGGTGGCAGGATGTTCTCAGCCATGGCGAATCGTAAGCCGGCGGGCTCGTGCACCCCAAGGGATGTGACGGAGGCCATTTTCGGGTGGCGAAGGATCCATAGACATGTGAAGGGGAAAATATTGTGCACTTTTCTATGGAAGAAGTCAAATGTGAAAACCAGAAGCACAACAAACTGCAAGATGCCTTAGCTCCAAAACGGGAAGGCTCAACCAACGCTGGGCAGACGCGACCGGCGCGTTGCGGGGAATCAGCGCTAATACGAGATGAAAGCTATTGTGGCGCAGGAGGTGTGGCGCACGCGATCGTCAAGCTAGGGAAGCTTCAATGGTTTGGTTACAACCTAAAGTGTTCTACGCTATTCATACATGCAGCTTCATTGTTCTGCTACCACGGAAACCACAGGGACGTGTCGCAACAACATGTCCAGGCAGCGTACATGTCTGCCGCGATGCCGAAAGTATCCACCGAGCTAGGGGACAGAGGAGAGGGCTCCAGCAAAGAACCTCGAGTCAAACCCGCCGAATCTGCAAGCCAACCGCAAAGAGCTGGGAAAGGTCTCGAGAAGTCCCGTGGCGTGAGGCCCCGTGATCCAGGCGATCGATCCGGGGGCGGGGACAAGAGCAGTGATAAAATAGGGGGCGGAAGCAATGCCGAAGAAGAGGACGGGGATGAAGAGGAGGAGGACGAGGAGGACGAAGAAGAAGACGACGACGACGATGAAGAGGACGAGGAGCCACGATTAAAGTACGCGAGGCTCACACAGAATCTTTCTGGCGTTTACCGGAATGGAGATGCAACGAGCGCATTTCTTGTTGCCGGCGACAAGATGGTCTGCATGCGCCCACCCATCCTATGTTTATCTTGTCTTGTTTTTACTGACAGAAGCTCAACAGATTGTCGGAACACATAACGGGAACATTGTAAGTATTCCTCTGAGTCTATATTCCCTGCGACCGGTACCTGACCATGACACAGCATGTTTTCCAACTGCCTACCTTCCAGCCTCTCCGGGTCTATCATGCCCATTCTGCGTCGGTGACTGCGATATCCATTTCGCCGTTCCCTCCGCCCTTACCGAATATCAAAATCGAGCAGCTCAGCAGAATCGTTGCGGAAAGCGCAGAAAATGCCTTGCGTCCTGCGTCGCAGAAGGCGGAAGGGTCGCCGACTGCCTCTCCCCGAAAACCGAGAGAGCCAACAGCTGTCTTGAACACTCCGTCGAACAACATATACATTGCCACAGCGTCTACGGATGGCAATGTATGCGTCCAGTCCCTTGTGGACGCCAAAGACGTACAACTTCGGAACTTTGCGCGGCCTGTGCAGACAGTAGCCCTGTCCCCTGAATACCGTCAAGATCGAACATATCTCTCGGGTGGGTTGGCCGGGAATCTCATTGTGACTGTTGGGGGTCAGCCAGGCAGAAGCACGTCCAACACGGTGGGCACTGCTGCCGCCACGGCATCCAGCTGGCTCGGCAGTATGGGACTCAGTACGAACACCGGCAGGGATACAATTCTTCATGCAGGCGAGGGAGCCGTCAACACGATTAAATGGTCGCTCTCTGGAAAGTATGCCGTCTGGCTCAATGAGCACGGCATAAAGATTATGCGAACAAAGATCCAGCTTGAAAGTGCCGACGCAGAAAGTGCCTGGAAACGCATCGGACACATCGACCGCCCACAGACAGAAGAGTGGGATACGATGGCAAGCGTGTGGAAGGGGAGAGCCGAGTGGATCGATGAGCAAAATGTGGACAGTGACGAAGTTTCGAATCAGTCCGATCAAGGTACCTCCGGCTCCAGTGCTATTGATAAGCTTCGGGAACAACAGGCAAGCGCCGAAAAAGCAATCGAGAAGCTCCTTGTGGGATGGGGCAGCACCATTTGGATTATCCACGTCCACCCGGGTGGCGTCGGCGTCGGGAAGAATGTCGGGGAGCGGACTGTTGGCAGAGTGGACATTGTCAAGATGTAAGTTGCCGAGTCTTCTCTCCTGCCGAGATATATTGTATCTGCTAACAAAGACAGTTTGCGCATGGACTGCATCATATCCGGGATTTCATTCTACACCCAGAATCTGCTCTTAGTGTTGGCATATTGTCTTCCTGACGAGGATGACGAGGACGAAGATGAGCCTGACACCTCCAAAGGCCACAAGGCGCGACTATCGGCAGCGTCCAACAGCAGTGAGCCGTCCGGCGGCATACGCCGTCGACAGAACAACCAACCGCCAGAGCTTCGACTCATTGATCTCACGTCACAGGCGGAGATTGACAAGGATGTGTTGGGAGTTGGACGCTTCGAGCGGTTATCCGCAGGAGACTACCATCTAGGCGTGCTGCCGGCACAGACAGCCGAAGCAGCAGCCGTATCAACCAAAGGAACGTTTGAAGCACTTGCCGATCTGGGAGCAGATATGTGGAATGCAGCCATCAACCCAAAGATTCTGTTCAGCTCTGGGGCAAGTATCCGGAGCAGAAGCAGTAACGAAGCGGCGCCAAGCTCTCGGTCGGCCGCCACGACTGCCACAATGGCCCGGGGTACTCTGCGTCGGAATGTCCATCCGTCGATGGCAAAAGCGGGAATCAAGGTTTTCATTCACAGTCCCTACGACTGCATCCTGGCTACGAAACGAGACCTTTCCGACCACCTTGGCTGGCTTCTTGAACACGAGGAGTATCAGAAGGCCTGGGAACTCGTTGATGAGAACCCCAGTGTTGTACTGGCAAGCGAGGCACCATCCGTGCATCCCTCCTCATCAGATATTGGGACGACGCAGACGCAAGACGACTTCTTTGATGATGCAGCGCTGGATATAGCCAGCAGAACCACCAACTCGCCTGCTGAGAGAGAAAAGAGGCGTATAGGCGAGCTGTGGGTCAAATCCATTGTGGATGCGGGCGACTGGACGGGAGCTGGTCAGGTAGCAGGCAAAGTGCTGACCACATCTGATCGGTGGGAGAAATGGGTCTGGACGTTTGCCGGAGCCGACAAGCTTGATGCCATCACCAACTTCATTCCGTCGGAACCCCTGCAACCGCCGATACCACAGACGATATACGAGGTTGTACTCGGCCACTATCTCAAGGTAGACAAGCCGCGGTTTAGAATACTGCTCGACCGATGGCCGACAGAACTGTACGATATTGGGGCGGTGGTCACGGCATTGGAGAACCAACTCCACTTCCGGGAAGTGCGCGAAGATGCCGTCGACGACGGGGAGAAGGGACGCGACTGGAGAATTGTGGTAGAGTCTTTGGCGCGGATGCACGAGGCAAGTGGACGGCAGCGTGAGGCTTTGAAGAACTATATCAAGCTCAAGGATGCCGACTCCGCATTCCGCCTGATCCGGGACTACCATCTCGCCGATGCCGTCGTCGACGACATTCCAAGTTTCATTACTCTACGCGTGGCCGCTGGCCAGGCCGACCAAATGACGGTAGCGGAGCTCGAGGAGTCCACAGCCGAGGCTATCATGCTTCTTGTCGACGAGGCTCAGCATGGACTTGTGCAGCCCGAGACTGTCGTGTCCCAACTGCAGGCAGAAGGCCTCAACCTCTATACGTTCTTCTATCTGCGCACCCTGTGGAACGGCGATGGCATCCAGGAACACCAGGGCGACTCCCACGATCGGCTTGTATTGGAAAGCAGGGCGCAGCTGGACAGCTTTGCCGATCTCGTGGTCCATTTGCTCGCTTTGTTCGACCGCTCGTTGCTCATGGAGTTCCTCAAGTCGTCGACTTCATATGCTTTTGATAAGGTAATGAATGCGCCATGGATGATGTTGCAAAGAAACAAAGACTAACATTTCACAAAGGCTGCTGCTGAATGCGAACGGTACAACTACATTGACGAGCTTGTGTACCTCTACTCCAAGACGGGACAGATGAAGCGAGCCCTCTATTTGATCATCGACCGACTTAGCGATGTCAGCCGAGCCATTGAATTTGCCAAGGTCCAGGATGACCCCGACCTCTGGGATGACCTGCTCAACTACAGCATGGACAAGCCACGTTTTATCCGTGGTCTCCTTGAAGAAGTCGGCACGGCCATTGACCCCATCACGCTGGTGCGTCGCATTCCCGAAGGTCTGGAGATTGATGGCCTGCGTGACGGCTTGCGGCACATTATGAAGGAGCACGAGATCCAGCACAGCATCAGCTCGGGCGTTGCGCGTGTGTTGCGCAGTGAAGTTGCCTCCGCCCAGGCAACGTTGCGTCTAGGCCAGCGCCGCGGGATCCGGTTTCAGGTCGCCATCACCACGGCCACGGACACAGACGCTGCCGCCGTTTCCGAGGAGAAGCAGACACCGACAGACACGACTGGGCGGTGTGCCAAGTGTCTCGAGGCCTTTACGGAATGGGAGACCGACACGCTCGTAGGCTTTGCCTGTGGTCACGTGTTCCACGTGACACATTTGCTGGGACTGGAGCCGGGCGAGGCGGCCCGTCTGGGCTTTGGCGGACTGGACGATGAGGTTGTGCACAGCCGACGCAACGTCATTGGGACCAAGATCACGCATGCACGACTTTTGCGGAATGCTACGCGCGATGGCTGCCCTGTCTGCCGGGCGGCAGCAGCACAGTCCTAAATTGTTTTGTATAGTATTCGTCTGCCTGGCCAAGTAAATTGGCCTTTTAGAGGGAGACATAGAAATAGCCACTGTTGCATTTTGTATTTTTTTGTTGGCAATATACCATTTGAGATTGTGTATAGGTGTATATATATGTGTGTTTGCTACATAGCCATCAGCCCGGGAATCCTCCCCGAGCCATCTTTCGTGCCCTCTGATCTCGGCGGTTGTGGTTGGCCCGACTCGACTTGTTGGCTTCCTTTCGTCTCCGTGCTTGCTCTGTCTCCTTTTCGCCAGACGGTCCGGCCACGTTGCCACCTCGGCCACCACCTCCCCGGCCGCGTCCGCCTCCTCCTCCTCTTCCTCTTCCATATCCACGTCCTCCCCGGCCGCCACCTCCACGCGACGGTCCACCCCCGCCGTCCTTGTCGGAATTGTCCCCATCCTCCTCTCCATGCGCCCTCCAAGATGTCCGTGACAACTCCGTCTGCGCACCGGTAAATGTGCTGAACCGGGCCTCCAGTCTTCGTTTCTGCTGCGGATTGCGTGCCAGCATGAGCCCCCAGCCCTCGATTGCTTCGTCTGTCATGCCCGTCTCCTCCCGCAACCGTGCCCGCGTCTCTCCCCGACGTGTTGCGGCATCTCTGTTGAACGTCGCGGGCGTGGCCTGGTATGCCGCAAAGAGCGCCCCTTCCTTGGCATCCGCCAGGTCATCTCCATCCGTGTTGTCCACCGTGCCGCCCACGTCGGCCGCGTCATAGGTGTCATCCCGCTCGTCGTCGTCGGAATCAAAAGCCGCCAGAGCAGAGAGAATGGCGGCTTTTCTGGGCGCCTGTGAGCGGTCCCGTAAGACATCGTCTGCTGTCTTTCCAGATTTCTGTTTTCCAAAATGCAACCTCGATGTTTGGGAGGCCAGCATTGTCAGCTCGTCGTCGTCAAGGGCATTGTGCTGACTGGGTGGCAGTGGTGGCGTAGAGCGCGGAGCGAGACTGGCTCGCCGCTCCACGCCTGTCTGGCTAGGCAGATTCTCGGAGCGGTCGGCGTTCGCCAGGTGGGCCGGAAGCGTGTCTTCCAAAAGATGAGCAACAACCTCTTCCGGGTTATCGTTGTACGCATCGAGCAGCCGAACCACAAATGCCGAGCCCAGGTCAGGGAACAGGTCCTGAATCTGCGAGATCTGGCTCCACTGATGCACGGAAAGCTGTCCCGCCTGCTCCCCGGGCATGTCGTTGGCAGGCGCTTTGCCCTTGTCCCGCTTTGCCGCGAGGCGCTTCTGTGGCAAGCGCAGCCTTCCGTTAGCCGAATTTCCAAACTTTTCCAGTTCTTTCAGTACAGAGGTCATCCTGCTGGTGGAAGAAGACGCCATCTGTGCTCTCTGCTTTAGCAAGGGCACTACGGGGGTGCTCGTGACGAGCTCGCCCACAAGACAGTCGCGTGCATTCGAGGTGCTTTTTTTGTGATCCTCCGCCGCCGCCTTCAGGGAGTAGAGAACATCGACCAGATGAGAGTATTGGGGTGTGCTGCCCTCTGTCATGCCCACGAGGCACAGGTACAGGTTCGTAACGATGCACCGGCGTAAGGGCGGGTTCATGACCCGGAAGCCGGTTACCAACGCGTCAACATAGTCGCTGCCCGCCAAGAACAATGCAGCTGCATGCGGCCATGCGGCAACGAGATAGTTGACACGGCGGAGATGCTCTTCGGTCTTTTTCAGTTCGCCAAGAATTCCAGCATCCAGGTGTTTCACAAAAAACTTCTTCAACTCCAGCAACGACGAGTCTAGCTGGGCGACGGCCTTGGGGGACACTTTCTGCAGTGAAGATCCCGCCCTCCGTTTTCCGTACACACAGCAAAAATCAGAAATCGTATCCCACCGCACCAGCGGGCCGTCCACATCTGGGGCAGGCTGCTGTAAGACTTTCGTTGCTAGGAAATAGCAGGCCTTCTTCAACGCGTGGGCATCTGGGCTGTCACCCAGCAAGGTCATGCCGGAAATGGCCAGTCCATGAAAAGCTCTGGAGAGAAAAATCATCAGACTGTCGTCCTTTGTGGATAGTTCTGCGAATTCGGCATCAGCCAGTGCCAGATAGGCTCTGGCCAGGGCAAGCCATGAATCCAGACAGGTAGCCCATTTGGCACTGTTGACGGTATCCCGCCAAGCTACTGATTCCGGAAATGGTGCAAACGGGGGCAGAGACGGTGCCATCGAAAGGATGCGACGGCGGAATGGCGCCCTCGTTGCTGGACTCGCAAGAAACAATTCGACAAGAAGCTTGCTGGCACCTTTTCAGAAGCTTGAAATTCAGTTTGCCCCACTATATACTCCGTACATATATACAGTAAGCCCGGTGAGTCAAGCGGCCAACCAGCCCAGCCTCATAAGATGACTAATCACGTAGTTCCATAGGCCGAAAGCCAACGGCAGATATATTCGCATTTCCCAGATATATTGAACCTAACATGTAGCGCCAGTGCAAAGCCTTTCCCCGTCGTCCAGATTCTATTTGCTGGAGTAAAATCGCACTTTAAAAATTCCAAAGGCACCACTCTCTTCTGGGTGGTAACTCCGGCATGAAGCCGCCCTCAAATTTCCCGCTCTTTATAAAGGTCTCATACTGTGCCTTAACCTCGTTGCTGTATGCCTCGATTCCCAACTCAGTATCCTTGTTGAATGCAGGAGGGCCCTTTGGAAACCAGATCTTGGCTTGCTTGCCAGAAGCATTGATGATTGTCGGCGTTGCCACGCCGTCTTTTGTCTGGTAGGACACAACTTGGCCATTGAACTTGAAAAGATTACCGGCTTGGTCGTATTCTGCATAGCTCTCAACCGGCGGATGTTGGCTTCCTGTACCAGGGCCAGCAGGGCCGCCATTGGTAGCTGCTGCTCCGACTGTGGTGGACACGATACCTCCTCCTAGTGTTCCATTGCCAAAGGCTCCGGTGCCACTCGGCTTCCCGAAGGGGTTCTGGGCCTGGGCCTGAGTCTGGGCCTGTGCCTGGGTCTGGGTCTGGTTTTGGGCTTGTACAGCCTGTTGGAACGGATTCAGAACAGATGGGGCCCCAGAACTAGGCTGACCAAACGGCGAAGGCGCTGCATTGGTCGCCGGTGCAGTGCCTACCTGAGTGTTTTGCATCGACCGAAACGGATCAGTAGTCGCTTTGATTTGTGCAAATGGACTTGCTGTAGTATTTTGTGCCGCCTGGCTGAATGGATTTGCTGGAGCTGCTGCAGCTGCCGCAGTACTCTGGGTAGCAAAAGGGCTCGCCGTGTTTCCAGCTGCTGCAGCAAATGGCGATGGGGCAGCTGCTCCAAAACCAGAGGGCTGCCCAAATGCAGGACCGCCCCCCAGTTTCGAGGGTTGCCCAAAGGCACTTGCACTACCTGCATTCTGTCCCGGCTGGGACGGCTGACTGAATGCATTTCCGATAGAGGGAGTCGCCTGTGCAAACTTTGAGAACCCCGAGGCCGCTGGCGCCGAGGGCTGTCCAAAAGCTGGCGCCCCAAAAGCGGGTTTCTGGCCCAATGCAGAAGGCTGGCCGAATGCTGACCCTGCGCCCAACTGTGATGGTTTGCCAAATGCCGAGCTGCCTCCAAGCTGGGAGGGTTGGCCAAACGCAGAGGTTGCGCCTGGCTGCGATGGCTGCCCGAATGCCGGCGTTGCTCCAAGCTGCGATGGCTGCCCAAATGCTGACACGGGTTGAGACGGCTTCCCAAACGCTGACACACTGCCCAGTTGAGAGGGCTGACCAAACGCCCCTTGTCCAAGCTGAGACGGACGCCCAAATGCGGATCCAGCATTCTGAGAGAACGGAGACGGTGTTGGTGCAGAGGGCTGACCAAATGGGTTCATCGAAGAGGACTGTCCAGCCGACCCAAAAGCCCCGGTTTGCTGGGGCTGGCGCTTGCCCATTGCGAACTCGCCTGTTGTGCTGGGAAGCGAGTTGCTCTTGCAAATGTCCAGTCTGTTAGGATGCTGGTTTTCCGATTGCAGGACAAAACGCATAGCCTCGATTGGATTGTTCTTTGCATTTCCCATCTGCTGCTGAATCTGTCGGTAGAGCGTATCGAGGTCGTTCATCTACCCAATAAAGTCAGCACAGCCCCGCAGCTTCTGGAGCAGTCGACAAGAAACCTACGGCAGCCTGAGGATTTCCCGCGGCGAGTGCTTTCCAGTGATGCAATCGGAGCTCCTCAAAGCTTTGTTCTGTCTGCGGGCCCCCGAACAGTTGGCCGGGAGCGTTTCGCCCGGGACCATATGCCGAAAAGACCCATGTAGGGAGCTCTTCTGTCAAGTCTTTGACGATTCCAGCGGGAGTAACATTGTAAGGATTCTCTGTCACGGCACATTCGAGGTTAGAGACATCCCATCCGATCGGCTTCTCGTACCGAGAAACCAGATGATTCTGGCCGCCTACCGGGTTCCTTCTGTGCCGCCGTAGAATTCGAGGTATTGACTGATGGTGTACCGAAAGTACCGAATCGATTTTGGTTCGCTATCGGGTGTTCAAACTTGCAGGAAGCTTCAAGAGAATTGTCAGATGAGAGAAGGAGTAGGGGGGCGCGAAGCACCCAGGTGGCAGACACATACTTCCATATCTGCAGTTTCCCTGCATCCAAAATTTGCATACTGTCATCTTCTATGTCTGGTCTTGGACAGTGCAGTCCAAGGCGCGTTGGCTGCGGAAACGAAGATTTGTCGTCTTTCTGGAGTTGATGCTCGAGTCGCGATGTTGACTGTGCACGGACAATTAAAAGTGGATGGTACGATAAGATAACGAGCGCAGCCGGAATAAGCAGCCACTAAATTATAGCGGGTTGACTGCTAAAAAGCAGAGAATGGGCCATCGAAATACAGTGGAAGTAGCACACTTGGCAACCATGAGAATGCTGTAATACTCTGTATTCTAGAAAATCCAGAGCCTCATCCTCTTTGCTCAACCTCACTCTCGCCATGGTAGGTGGCTACAGCTGGAGAACCCTCTCACGAAACTCTATCATGGGCCCATTCTTCAAGCTGGTGAAGGTGTCGACCAGCTGGTACTCTGATGGCCGGTGACGTCCCCATTCTGCATTTTCATGGCCTTCTCCCGAGTCCTTTACATGCATAGCACGCCGCAGGTCATAGCGGAACAGTACGCGTGCCAATGCTGCCATCATTTCAACATAGGCGAGGCCCTTACCTATGCAGCCACGAGGGCCAATGCTAAAGGGGCAAAATGCAGACTGAGCACGGTTGACATCGTCCTCTGTCACGACACTCGCCTTTCCGGAGATGAATGTTCCTACCGTCCATCGCTCGGGGAGGTAGGCAAATGGCTGAGGGAAGTATTCTGGGTTGTGATGGATCGCATAGTGAGGTGTTCCAACCACGGTGCCCTCAGGAATGAGGTGGCCGTCAATTTGCATTCCACCTGCCAGCACTTCACGAAGCAAGGGGCCTCCAACCGACGGCGAGAGACGCATAGCCTCGTCAATGCAGGAACGGAGGTATAGACAGCCCGTCAGCTGAGGGCCCTGGTGGATGTCTTCCACGGCTCCAAAGGCACTCCGAACTTCCTCGGTGGCCCGCGCCAGGGATGGGAGGTTTCGGACGAGGTAGAAGAGAGTAGCCGCCATGGCTGTTGAGGTTGTGTCTGATCCGGCAATGATGCTGTCATTCATGCATGTTAGCTTTCGTTGATTCTGCGGGATATGCAATATATGTAAGTAAGGTCTTTGAAAGCGTACAGCAAGTTCGACTCTCCCCACAGCTCGGGCAAACTGAATCCAACGCCTGTCTCCGGATCGCGGGCCTTGAGCAGATGATAAAAGAAGTCTCGGCGGTCCGTTTCGTTGCCCAGTTTCGTTCGTTCGCCGAGCTGAGCACGGCTGTAAGCCATGTATCGTGCACGCCCTGCTGCAATCTTGCTGAAGAGGACCTTGTCGAGGCTGAGCCTGTTCACGATCGGCATGGTACCACACTGCAAAGTATTGTGGTCAGCTTCAGTCTCCCAAACGGCATAGGTCGGCAAAATTACTTACGAGAAGATGTCTCTGCGCAGCCACGCCGACAAGGTCAATGGCGTATCGGTTGTCTGGCTTTTCCAGCATGTGAAACGCCTTGCCAAAGCATAGGTCTCCAAGGATATCCATGGCCAGATAGTTGCACCAGTCGGCCATGTTCTTGGGAGTGGACCATCCCTTTCTATCGGGACTGTCACATCCACGCCCAACCTCGTCACAAAAGGTCCGGATATTGGCCACAATGTAGCGCTCCATCTCTTTGATAGCGCCGTCTGAGAAGGCCTGCGAGAGCACACGTCTCTTGCGGGCATGCATCTCCTTGTCGCGGACGTTGTGTGTATTGGGCGCCGGGTGAACGAAAGCATCATAGAATTCAGACTTGCGTACATTGGCACGGAAGCCATAGATCTCCTTCAGTGCAGAACTGCTGTTGAACGAGAGGCTATTCGGGCCAAACCGGACAACAGTGCCTCGAAGATGTCAGCAAAGTCGGTAACAGCCACAATGAACCATTACGTACCATATTGTTCATGCAATCTCCAGAACTCCAAGTGTCTGTCGCCTTTCCAGGCATGATATAGCATGTACGCATTAGATACCTTGGCCATCCAAGGACCAGGATACTTGGACAGTGGATGGAAGAATATCCGGTACAGAGCGAGACCGATTCCCTTTCGGGGGCGTGTCAGTACTGTACTCCGTACACTTTGAATAGATACCAGGGTCTTTATACACGTACATATGCCGACAGGGCAGCTGGGATCGCCGCCAGCCAGAAAACTAGGTGTGTAAGATGGATATCCATATTTGCGATTTCAAAAGAGAGCAATGACACGATGAATCCTACAAGCCTTTGTGGCCACATGCACCCCCCCAATGTCCTTATATAGCTTTACAAATGACAGGATTCTCGGGAGGCCGTGATCATCTTCGGCTTTCCGCGGCTCATCCCAAAGCCGACTTGTCTCTAGCATACCAACATGATTTCCCCGCACGCGTGAGGCCCGAGACATGGAAGATACTAGTCCCCGCAGGCGATACGGATGCTTATTCGTATTCCGTTTTCTTTAGTCGTGCTTTGGTTGGAGGCCTAGCCATAGAGAGTTGCCCATGGACCGTGGTCGGATAGTTGCGGAAGCACAGCTCTACTAAACGTGAAGATCTTACCTCGTGCCGTGATCCAAGGCTGTGGAGTGTTTCTTACTGTCTCCGGGATGTGCTCACCGACTGCGTCATCGGTGAATCATCTGTTCGTAAACCACTTCATCTATTTGCACCCTTTGCAATAGTATCGTACTTGTCTAAAAAGTCAAGCTCTTGGTTGCGTGAGCCGTATAAAAAGATAGAATACATTAAACATAAAGTACCGCCTTTCGCCTCGCCCAGAATGCAAATCTTACCATTCAGAAAACTGAAATAATACCAAGTACACATACAAATGCAAGCCTGCAAAATCCAATGCACGGCTTTCAACCTAGTTCATACCCACAAACTTGAACCAGTTGGGACGACAATCCTCCTTGTTGAGCCAGGCCTCGCCGTCGGTAAAGCGGCCGGTCACGCAACCGTGGCACTTGGGCGAGTTCGGGCAGTTGAAAAATGGAACGTGTTGGTAGCCAATATCGCGGAACCTGTCCATGCCTGTGTCAGTAAAAGGTCCATTCATGAGCGCGAGGCTGCGGCGTGCGGAACATACCAGTGAATCTTGCTCTTGTCTTCAAACAGGCCCAGTGCAATACTGTGCACAGGAGCATCGCCCCAACGCTCATAGAAGAAACCGCCGGCGCGATCGAGGTGGTCAAAGTAGTCCGAGTACGCCTTGCCGCGCCAGACATCCAGGTTGGCAATTTCAAAGTTGGACCAGAAGTGGCATGTCGAGTAGCCGTTGGCCTTGTTGTAGTGCTCCGGACGGCGCACGCGGTCCGTCAGCCAGTCCATGGCATTGTTGGGGTGGATGTGCTCAGGGTGCTCGGCGATGAACTTGACAGTCTCGGGCCACAGGGTTGGAATAGACTGTGGAGCATCGTAGAGGTTGATGGTAAACCCGTACGTCTTGTTGTGGTCCTGCATGTAGCGGAAGACATCGTAGTCCACGTCGCAGAAAAAGTGCACCTTGGGTTCCACGCGCCAGTAGAATTGGATGTCTTTCAGAGCCTCGTGGCGGTAAAACAGGCCGCTGTTCCAGCGGCACATTTGGTGGTACGAGATCTTGTCGGCATACTGGATTTCGTTCTCCTTGAGAATCTTGACTGACTCAGCGTACAGGTCCTGGTTGATGTATGCGGGGACTTCCCAGTGCTCGGCTGGGATGAGCTCTGGAGAAAGAAAGGATAATCAGCAATGAAGCCAGAGAAGGCTGCAAGCCTTGGCGAGCTACCCACCATATCGGCACTCGGCTTTGGTGGCTGCCTGTGTGCGCTTCTTAAATTCCTCGGTAAAGGGGACGTCGTTGAAAAAGGTCCAGGGATAGTTGAACTTGTGGTTCCATGTGCGCTCCAGATCTCTCATGGACTGGAGCATGCCGTTAATCTCCTCGTTCCGCACCAGTGCCAGCAGTGTTGCGTTGATGCGCTCAGTGCCCTGGGGGCCTGGGAGGTAGCCGCTCGATGTCCGGTGTAATAAACCTTCGGGCTCGTGTGTGGCTGCAGGAAAGAATCCGTTAGTCAATGCCAAGAGGCAATATAAAAAACAAAAGTTGCGCAGGCCAGGCAGGCCAGGCAGGCCAGGGCACACATACGATCCAAAGTAGGATCTCGCTCCAGTTTGTGGAGTGCTTTGGCAGCTTCCCCATCTTTGGATTGCGAGAAAAAGTGAAACATGAGAAGACACCATGCGAAGACGACGGCTACTATGAGCGCCCGCACCGGCCGGGCAATCGTCATCATTGCAGTATTGCCAGCGACAACGAGCGAGAAGAGAGTGACGTTGCCAATAAAGACGGAATGTGAGTGGAGGCGGAACGAAAATAAAAAAGAGAAGAACGCTTTAACGCCTGACGGGGAACCGAAATGGAGAAGGAAGACAAGACGTGGCAAACGAAAGCTTCCACATGTCTCGAGGGGGATCGACAGGTTGGCAGGACAAGAAGGAATTTGATGACGAATTTGAAAGGCCGTTTTCTTCTCTCTCTTGGCTTCCAAAAATACTGGGGGTGTTCCGACCAATTCTGGTTCCGTGCACGCGTAAAACCTGTAAGAAGCGGCCAGTGCAACCCAGGTGATGTGGCAAGTTATATTGTCGAGATTTACCAGCTGCTTCACTGGCCCACCAGACTCGCAGTTGGGGATCTTAGCTGGCCTCACAAATTAGGGTGCCACTACAAAATGAAGGTTCCTTGCAAAAGTCCCCCCTATTCCTTTTCCCGAGAATGCACTAGCCCTGAAAAGGGCATAGGTCACGTAAGTGTGGCTCATATGTGGCTAGTGTATTCCTCCACACCCCAATAGTGTGGGACGCGACGCGTAAAGCTTTAATACTCCGTTATTGAGTAAGCTGTGACCTCGATCGCAATAGCATGGCGTATCTTGCACAGCTGAGAGAAGAGGTTACCGAGCTCGTGACGGCGGTCACGTCCACGTCACAGGAGGTAGCTTTTATCCACAAGCTTCTTGTACGGGATGTGCGGCTGCTAATATGATGCGTAGAATGCACCGCAACAGTTCAACGCCCTCCTCGAGGTGGCGCTGCGGTCTCTGCGACATCACAACTATCCCCAGACGAATCAATTCGAAGTCGCGCAGACTTTGAATGGTCTGGAGGAGCGGTTTGTTGTCGTCGGGCGGGATGAGCTGGCAGAGGCGTTGCAACAGCGCCGCTCAGCCTTGGCAGAACACACGACCAACTGGACTCCAGAGATTCTGCATTTTTTGCTAGAGCTCTCCGATAGACCTGCCGAGAAAGCCAGTCTCGATGAGCTCAACCGCATCTGTGCCTCTAAATATGTGCCAGAACAGCCGCCGTTGCGATGGGAGGATATCGCCCGGGAGGATGGCTGGGCCGACGAGCTGGCGCTGTGGCAGAACAATGACTATGCATCTGACGAGGCCGATGACGATTACGACGACGATGAAGAAGATGAGGAGGATGTTCGCTCGCAAGGCACGGATATTTCTAGCATGGACGCGCAGGAGACACAGCCCGAGACGTCTAGCGGTCTAGTTCTGGCCGACACCCGTTCGAAAGAAGAGCTGCAGGTTCTGCTACAGGCCGTGCGTGATAGCCAGGCATGGAGAATCCAGCAGCCGCAACTGCAGTCGCAGCCAGATGATCCTGTTGGCAGTAAAGTGCATATATCCGAGCTACAGCTTCTCCGTGAAATGCTATTCATGTTTCAGGGGCTGGAGACAACGCTGTTTGGGACGCACTGCGTCCCGGTCGATGGCTTTTGTCTCTCAGGCGTATCTGTGGAAACCTACGACAGCTTGGCTGGGGCAGTGACCACCCACGGCCAGAGACTGTTGGCACTCCGGGGGCGTGCGGCGGCACGCGGTGGTCCTCAGGGCGCCGTTCCACTTCTGCAGGTCTTCCAGGAAGTCATCCGCCATCGCCTAGATGCATTCGACCAGGAGCTGTCGAAGCTGCATGGACGCTACGTGAACATTACCCAGGACGTCATCGTTAGCGTGGCGGCAGTCCTCGACGAGCTCCAGCCATCATTGTCGTGTCTGGCCGCCCTGGGAACTGTCGTGCAGCAGCTCGAGGCCGAGCGCAACGTTCACGCCTTTCGCTATGTTGAGCTTCTCTACGATGCCACGGCATTGGCGCAACTCGACGGCCGGCAGGCGCTCTACGAGTTCCTCGGCACCGTCTTCTTCCAGTGTTTCCAGGTCTACCTGCGGCCACTGCGGCTCTGGATGGAGGACGGCCGCCTGCTCGAGGGTGACCGGGTCTTCTTTGTGGCCGGAGCCGCATCCCAGGCCGTGCCCAGTCAGGTCTGGCAGCATCAGTACAAGCTGCTGCGCACGACGGGTGGTGCCCTGTACGCGCCCCGGTTCCTGCAGCCGGCAGTGTCGACCATCTTCACGACGGGCAAGAGCATTGCCGTGCTGCGCAAGCTGGGCAAATACGATAGCCAAACAAGACACGGTGCCTCGACGCCTGCAATGGCCGAGCCGACGCTCGATTTTGCGACCGTGTGTCCGCCAGGCTCCGAGCTCGCCCCCTTCTCGCAGCTCTTTTCGGACGCCTTTGAGCGGTGGATGCAAAGCAAGTACCACGCTGCCTCCGCCACGCTGAAAACGACGCTGTTTGATTCGTGCGGTCTCTGGACGTCGCTGCAGGCCCTACAGTGTGTCTATTTGATGTCGGACGGTACCACGATCGACACTTTTGCAGAACGCTTCTTCAGTCTCCTCGACACGAAAAACCCACGCTGGCACGACCGTTATACGGTAACGGAGCTTGCCCGTGAGGCATTTCGCGCCCAGCTGGACGCCTACCGTTTGTCTGCGACTGTGGACGAAACGTTGCGGGAAGAAGGCGCAGGGGACGACCGGGACCGAAGAGACCCAGGGGACCCAGGGGACCCAAGGAACCCGGCAAGGACGCGACGATCGCTTCGCGGCGCTGTGGCTCGCGTGCAGCTCCACGTGCGGCTTGCGTGGCCAGTGCAGATCATCATCCCAGTGGCAAGCATAGCCAGCTACCAAGCCATTTTCACGCTTCTGCTGCAGATCCGGCGGACCAGCAGTATTCTGAGTGGTCATCGGCTGCTCGACGATGGCGACTACGGTGACGATGGACGCGCCGACGGCGATGTCCGTGGCGCTGCACAGCATGCAGCACGGCGGCGTCGGCTGCCTTCGGGCGACCGCGCACTCTACTTTATGCTACGGGCACGCCTGTTGTGGATCTGCAATACGCTGCAGACGTACCTGACCACACTGGTGATTGCGCCCAATGTGGAGGTGCTGCGAGTGGACCTGCAGAGGGCTGTGGATGTTGACGCCATGATCGAGGCGCATGCAGCATTCCTCAAGGCACTGCTGGATGAGTCCTGCCTCGGTTCCAAGCTGCAGCCGATCCACGACTGCCTGCTGGACCTTCTGGATCTGACGCTGCGGCTGGAGGATGCGCGGCGGGACCAGGCGGCACGGGAAGCGGATCAACTGCAGGAAACATGGCGGCTGTCAGTACTGTCGTCTCCATTCCACACACCGGCAGCCAAGAAGAAGGCAGCGGCAGTGCTGCTGTCGCCTTCTGGCGGTGATTCCGTGCGGCGGCGACTCTTCACGAGCAATCACAGAAACAAAGACACTGGCGGGGACGAAGAGGACCAGCAAGACTATTCGTACGATGAGCCTGGGGAGACGAAAGCGAAAGGCAGGGGCCGACAACAGTCCTATAGAGAGGTGCTGCAGGCCATCCGCACCGAGTCCAGCAGCTACTTACGTTTTGCTACGGGAGGTCTTCGGGGCGTCGCACGCGCAAGCAGCAATACAACAGCAGCATCCAAATGGAACATGTTGGCTGAGATGCTAGAGGCTGGCGACCGTGATGGTTAGGGTGCATCGAGGCAATAGAATAGGGCTGTAACTGTACACAGTAATACTAGAAATGGATGACTAATGACATCATCATCTGGAGCAATCAACGAATATTGTCACAATCCCACTTCGGCTCAATTACCACCATTACTTGTCACCACCATCCATAATGACTCTCTTCCGTCTTGTCTTCTTTGTTCCCGAGGCCAACCTCGCCGCTTGCAAGGCTGCTATCTTTGCTGCCGGTGCTGGTCGCTACCCCAACAGCAACTATTCCGAATGCTGCTGGGCTGCTCTCGGCACTGGCCAGTTTCGCCCCGGTGACGCTGCCCGCCCTCACATTGGCACCGTCGGCGCCCTCGAGTACGTCCCTGAGGTCCGTGTCGAGACTCCCTGTCTCGGAGAGGACGTTGTCCGTAGTGCCGTAGCCGCCCTCAAGAAGTGAGTCCTCCGCCTGATGTGGCGACTTCCTTGATATGTGTGCTTACTAATACAATCATCGTCGCCTTAGAGCACATCCCTACGAAGAGCCTGGATATGAGGTCTACCGCTGCGAGGACTTTTGACACACCGCTCTGCTTCTATTTTTTCTGCTCTAAGTAGTAGTTTATGACATACAAACAGAGCATGTGTCCTCCGTTTCCAGCCCGCCCCAAAAGAGAAAAAAGAATCCAAAGAATGCACAAACACATAAAATGTATACACATACTACACTGCAGCAATCGATCATTCCTGGTATCCCTGCCTTGTGCGTCCTTTGCATCCGGTTCACCCATACATATCGTCGTAGACTCGTTCCCATTCGTTCACTGCTGGTTTGGTCTTCTCCTAGTAGGCCCGCACCTCTAGTTCTCGGGCCAGCGCCTGCAGTCGTGCCGAGAAATTGCTCGGCTCCGCCCCATACCCGGTGTTCTTCTTCTCCACTTGGTCGTGGAAATCGATAAACTGATGGATCGAGTCCAGCAATGGCTTCGAGCTATCATTGGGTGACAGCTTCCGGAATACCTGGTAGACTGGGTCGTGTCGGCAGAGATATCCGAGAAGAATCGACAAGTATGCAAATGCCACGTTGATTTGTGTCTTTTCTTCCGAGTCGGCCTACAAGGGAAAGTTAGAAAAGGTTCTCAAAACATCAAAACATCAGCAAATGTTTCTCTTACCTCCGCAGCAATGGATCGGCCGTCGAGAAAAGCCTTTCCAAGTCGTTCGATCAAGATCCAGCCATCACCTTCTGCAACCAGTGTCTCGGCTGCCGACTCGTCGTTTTCGGAGAAGTTGATCATTACTCCTAGCATGAGCAACAGCTCATCCAGCGCCCCAGGGGTCACGTTCTCGCCGGCCTTGACATGCTGTACAATAGTCGCAAGCGCCTTGCTGCTCAATCCGGCCAGCTTGGACAAGAGTCCCTTGTCCACATAATGGCGTGCGGCTTCTGGGTTGTTGTTGGCCGTGTTCATGGCGAGCTTCAGAGTGAGCAGCTCTAGTCCATTTAGCTGGACGTCACGCTTTTGGTGCTCTTTCAGCGAGATATCCAATGCATCGGCAATGATTGGGATGTAATGTCGCGTCCATTCTGCGCCGATATCCGACTGCATGGCTGCCACAGAATGCCTCTCCAGTAATGCCAAGGCAAGATACAGGTTAACAGAGTCTGCATCGCTTGTAATCCCAGTGGTGAGAAGAGACGGGGGCAAATCGTCCTCATCTTCGTCCTCGCCCTCGTCCTCAAGCGCAGAGGATACAATGGCAAACAACTGCTTCGTCAGGGAAGCAGACAGAATAGCATCGTCGTCACCAAAGCCACCTCCATTGCCGTATGTCTGTTGCACAAACAGGTGCAAGGCTACCAAAGCAGTCGTCTGAGGAGATAACTCTGACGGTGCTGCTGGTGCTGGTTTCCAGACCGGTAGCTTTCGCATTGCCTCCTTCAGTTTTCCAATAACTTGGCGCGAAAAGACCGACATGTTGCTCGTCCTATCTCTGGCCAGAACTCCAATATCCTTGTCAAGGTTGAGGAGAATTCCAAAGAGGGTATCAATCCTTTGAGCGCGCAGATCACGCAAGAGGTGGTTGGACAAGGATGCATTTGCCAAAAGCGTCATGACGATACAACCATAAATAAAACCGCTAATAAGATCGGTCTCTTTTCCGACATCCCGGAACAGTTGAGCCTCGGCGCCATGATCACGGAAGTGCCGCATAAAAGACTTGTCTTGTAGTTTCTCGGCCAATTCCAAAAGTGCGGAACGTCTCGTAGATGATGGCTTGCCAGCGCGGAAAGTCCCAATGCGGTCCATGATATCGACCAACTCATCGGCAAACCGGCTGTTTGCTCCAGCCTGTCGGAGCTCATGGATGCTCTGAATGGCCCCCTGTGATGAGCCGCCTGCATCCTCATCAAAATCAAAAGCGCTGGGCTTGGGCTCCGGCTCCGGCAAAAGGCTCTGTAGCACGGACAGATCACTGCCGGACTGGCCATCCAGCGTTGGCGGCTGTTCGGCCAACATTGTTCTATCCAAGTTGTAAGTGAACTTGATGTTTGGTCGTCTTGCTATCGGTCGCCTCGATATGGTGCCGGGGGTAGACGGTGCAATGGATGCCCGCCCTGGCGATAACGTCATAAGACTCTCCACCTCCATAATGGTCCCACGGCCATCGCTAGTAGGTGTGTTCCGCCTGTTGTAACGTCTAGAAGTAATTGTACTTGCTAAGCTGCTAACCTCGTCATCGCCGGCATCTGCGTCTTTAGCATCTGCACTGTCTTCTTCGTCTGAAGACGACTCTTCTTTTTGAGCTGCAAGGGTATCGATAAGCCTTCTCCGCTTCCTTTGCGCTGGTTGTGAAGATTGTGGCCTCGGTGTCTGTGGTACTGGTCGCGACTGTGCCGGCTGTGATTGGACCGCCTGACCGCCGCCTTGAGGTCGGAGGGGCATGCCAAAGGAAGGCTGTGGGTTCTGCTGCTGGCTTCTGTGACTTATAGGTGCTACTCGAGCTTTGTTGGGAGAGCCAGACAGTTTCCGGATGCCCACAGATGCTTTAGGTGTCGCTGTATCTCTCGGGGGAGTTTGTGGTGCTCGTTGGCGCATCGGAGAAGCGGTGGAGTTGGCTCGGCCGACGGTGTTGGCTTTGGAGCTATTTCTGGTCTTCTTGGTATCTGATGCGTCGATCTGGGATGGTTTCCGCTTTATTCCATGTGCCGGCTCGGTGGTTGGGCAGGCGGTGGATCTCTGGGTGCTAGGCGCATTCCTCGGAGTGTTGGACGACACGGCGAACGTCGTCGACCTGCTGGCTGTTGGCGGTTTCGTGGGCGCCCTCGTTGCAGAAGATGGTTTCGGTCGCACCACCGGCTTCGTGACAGGTGGCGGGGGGTCATCCTCAAAGTCAAAGTCGTAGATATCCTTCACGGCAGCCTGCGATGGTTCCGTGGCGGTTTGGGAGGAGCCAGGGAGAGTCGCGGGGTGAGCTCGCGGCTTCGATGCTGCCTTTCCATAGCCCACAGTCTTCTTTTTAGGGGGGTGGCCCCTATCGCTCCACGCGGACGTCATATTAGAGAGGTGCGCGCATATGTGCGCCAACGGAGAAGAATGTTGATAGGAAAGTCAGGAGAGAATTGCGATTGCCGAAACGAACGGGCGCGTCGAGAGGGGGGAAGTTGGAACAATAGTTATTTTCACGCGCGCATCGATAGCAAAGCTGACCAGCAGTCTTGGTCAACGTCGCGATCTCGTTCACATAAAATTTGCGGCGTGGTCGGGTCTGTTATTGTCGGAGAGAAGAAGAGATGAGGGGATGTTCGACGTGAATGTGAGACGGTGCAAGTGAAGAAATGACAAGAAGGAACTGCTGAAACCGTCCGCCAACTATGACAACAACAAATTGGAAGGCGCGTTGCGAGCCACGGAGTGCTCAAAACGGAAGCGACAACAAAGGGGCCATATACAAGAGTTGCATAAAGTAAGAACGATCAAGCGTCGAGCGTCGCAAAACGGCCGGTCGTTCAAAGGCGGCTGGAGACTGGAGACGGCGGGCCTAATGGCTTGTTGACAAAAATGGCACTACTGACCGCGGTAGACCAGTGAAAGAAAAGCGGTGAGCCCGGAATATTCTCGTAACCGAACACACATTCTGCCACGGTGCTCCACACCTTTACGTGATGAGTTATGCACAAAAGCGAGCAATGTCTCACTACTACTCGTCCAGGCACTCGAATTTTTCATTGTTAGTGGCAAAACGGATAAAAATAAGTATTGCCCAATGGTCGCTGGGCTGAAGAGAAGCTGATAAAGGGCCAAAAAAAGCATGAATAGTGAGCTACTCGTAGTAGTTGCCGTTATCGTTGATAATAGAGACAAGTAAAAATAGGTCATGCGACCCCATCGCCTTCTAAAACACTGGGCAATCCCTAATTGCACCCACAAACGTTTTCCTGTGCTGTACAGCAACAAGACTTTGACCGTACGGCACCGGTGACAGACGCCCATCCGCTCATCTGCCCCTCTTCTCTGCCTCTGCTTCAACCATGGCGTCCAAGCCGACTACCCAATGCGTAGGGCCAACCTACAAGACGGAGAAGCCCACGGCAACCGTTTCGACACCTGTGGACTTTGAGACGGTGACGGTTCTTCCGCAGACGCCCCAGCTGATTGCCCTCCTCTCGTAAGTGTCTATCCTTCGTGTGGTAGCTCAAACAACACACAGCATGTGATTGACCTTGTCTTGCTTCTTGGTAGCATCATCCGCGACAAGGCCACCGACCGCGGAGACTTCATATTCTATTCCAACCGCATCATTCGCCTGCTCGTCGAGGAAGGGCTCAACCACCTGCCGACGGTCGAGCGGACCGTCACGACACCTCTCGGGCGGCCGTACGCAGGCTTGCAGTTCCAGGGCAAGATCTGTGGTGTGTCCATCATGCGGGCCGGCGAGGCCATGGAACAGGGCCTACGGGATTGCTGCCGGTCTGTGCGCATTGGCAAGATTCTGATCCAGCGGGACGAGGAAACATCGCAGCCCAAGCTGTTCTACGACAAGCTGCCAGAAGACATTGCCGAGCGCTGGGTGCTGCTGCTGGACCCCATGTTTGCCACCGGCGGCTCGGCCATCATGGCCGTCGATGTGCTCAAGTCACGCGGCGTGCCCGAGGAGCGCATTCTGTTCCTCAACCTAATTGCGAGCCCCGAGGGCATCAAGAACTTTGCCGAGCGGTTCCCGCTCGTGCGTGTGGTAACTGCCTTCATCGACGAAGGACTCGATGAAAAGAAGTACGTCATTCATACCCCCCAGAAACACAAGGACTGTTTGTCACACGATGCGAACACAAAACTGACTGAACCACCCAGCTATATTGTTCCGGGACTGGGCGACTTCGGCGATCGATACTACACAGTCTAATGGTACAAGTACACAGCACCCCGAAACAGGTGCCCATTGAGAGTTGTCTTGCTCCCCTCCTCTTTGTAGGAACGGTTGTTCCAACCCTCCAACCCCCTGTTCCGCCAAGCAGGACTAGTCCTCCTTCTATCGATACGCCTCTCACACATCCCAAGAACTGCACATACAAACTAGATATAGCATAGCCTTTGGTGGCGATCGCAATGGCAAGGCATCGCATAAGCAATCGACATCCGTCTTGTTGGAAGCGCCGTATATCGCTCTCTTGTGCCTGCCGCTCAATCGTAGTCGTCGTCTCCCACAATACCGTCTCCCCCATAATGCCGGTCTCCGCCATCGTCATCGTCGTAGTCGTCTGTCCTTGATTTGTCAGCGAGTCGACCGGAGCCGAGCCGGGCATGGCTGCCTTCTGCTCCCTCGATCTTAGCCACGGAGTCTGTCTGTGGTCAGTAACAGCACGCAACGAGAGGCTGGCAGTAAAAAAAGTAGCATACCAGCTGCATCCACCCATTCTCCATATACGTCCACGGGCGCGGAGAGATCTGTTTGCGGTGAGTCTGTGTTCGAGACAGGTGGTACAAGGAATGCAGCAATAGAAAGCCGTCGCGGTGGACCGTACAGTTGATGTCGCATTGGAACTTTTGTCCGCACACTTTGCACTCGAGGAAACCGATGCCAATCTTTTTGTCGAGCTTGACTGTCACTGACTTCTCGTGGTTGCAGAAGAGACACGTAAAGGTGGTCGGTAGAGGATCGGACTGTGTGCGCAAAAGGTTAACAATGGCGGCTCCAAAAAGAGCGACAAAGCGCAAAAGGGCGAAATGCGGCGGCACACTTTTTTCGGGCCCATCGGCTTGCGCGAACTCTTCTTGCGTTTCCCCATGGCTGCAGCGTTGGAAGAAGCGAGTAGTGGTGCTGCGGTGCGAGCGATGCGATAATGTTCTTTTTCGAGAAACGCGAATCATGTAATCCACAGCAGCTAGGCGACAACGCCGACGGAGTCGAGTCAGATACGCCGTTAGAGCCGCCATTTGTGCACGTGACACGTGATTTGATTAGGTAATCGTCGTGACAAGATCTCGATCAAGACGGCAGAAAGACAAGCTTGTAGATGCTCCCATTGGCCCCCAGACAACTGATATCATTTTCACAAAAAGTATAAAAATAGCAAGCTGCGATTAAGGTTTTATACTAGAAATGGTATCCAAGTATGGGATGAATCATGAATCATGGTGACAACATCGTCATGCTTCTTCAGTGTTTCCTACTGAGTTTCGGACGACTTATACATTTTCCTAGTATTTTGCTTTTCCAGATTATATTAGTATGCTATACTATTATCTATATTAAGCCCCATGGAGTACTCTACCGTACTCTGCATCAGGCCATCTTATAGATTTATGAATGTTTCGTAGAATAGATCGGTGGTTTTATGTTCGGAAACCTCCGTATTCGTATAAATGATGAGATATTTCACTTTTAGCTATCCGATCTAGACGAGCTTTTAGACAGTCTTCTAACTCCGAAAACATGCCTAGCCATCATATAGAACAACTCCACTATCACGGCTATGATATCGTATAACCGAAGTGCCCGTCAAGCAGAAAAGAAACATATGCTTCTCGGCATCACTTCTCGTAGGTCGTTGCATACGTGTAGACTGGCGGTGTTTGGCGACTGCATCTGTAGCCTAAACCCCACCACCCCTTGCCCAAGGCGGTGAGGTATCAGCCAACCAGGCGTCCGTCTTCGGACTCCCAGCACTGCTTTCAGGCAACTCTCCACCCATTGCAGTGCAGCTAGCCACATGACAGCCATCCGATGGACGAGGGAGAGGACAAGTTGCTGCTAAGCAATACGGGTACGTCACCGATATGGTCACGGGAAAGACAAGACGTTCTGTCGGGCAGAATATTAGGTTGCGGGAAAAGATGAACGGCAACAATACCGTCTTGTCTGACTGGAAGCCTTGTTGTCATCAAGTCTGATATCAAACACCCATTTATTTGCAACGCCACTTACTTATCTGTTCTGCAAGCTGCCGCTGCTATCGCTCGCCTGATCTTAGCCGAGCTTGTGTGATCTGCTGCTACACGAGTCATAACATATCCTGCTCGCGTATCTTTTTTTCCTGCTTCTTCTTCTGCCTGTTTCTTCTTTTTGCCTTGTCTCTCTCTACTTTTGGTTCTTGGTTACACCTGCACCTTTCTTTCCCGAGAGCCAGCCAGTACTACCGAAAATCGACAAGACCACAGCTATCCTTGTTCTTCCCTACATCCTCCATGGCCACTGTCTCGTCTGTGGCGGCCTCCGGGCCTGCCGATATGGCCAACATTGTGGAAATCCTCAAGCGCATTGAGCAATCCCAGGCCGAGCTTCAGACCGCAATGAAGTCGGCCTCGTCGTCTTCCCCCCTGCCAGCTTCCATAGCCGCTGCCGCCGCCAAGGCCCTCGCCCCCGCTGCGTTGATGGCTCCTTCGGCACTGGTTGCTTCGACGGCCATGATGGGCGCTGCCGCCGAGGAGCCAGCCGGCGAACCGTCGATCGACCAACAGCTTGTCATAGGAAGTCCGACGTCTCCGGCGGCATCCATCAGTCCCAAGTCGAGCTTCTCCTCGCGCATTGTACTCACGTATGCATCTTTCCTTTCTTTCTTTCTTTCTTTTAAAAAATCTACCCCCACCTTACTCACTCTTACATCCAGGACTTATCCCAAGCAGATCGGCATCAACCCATTCCCGCTGAACTGGGGAGCTGCAGAGGCTAAGGAACGCGGTCCCATTGTGGTGTCTCGGTCGCCATCGACTATCCGGCGTCGTAATGGTGAGAAGAACGGAACATTTTTATATGTGAGAGAGAAAAGATTCACTAACACTGCTTTTGTTGTTAGCCATTGGAGGTCCGTGTGTCTGAATCTGACATGTCTCAAAATTCGCCAAACTAACACGGATAGCTCACGGCGGTTCGTACTCGATCTACTATGCACTGGCCCTGGCTAGCCAAGAGCTCAAGCCCGACCACAGGTGAGAGGCAGAATGTATCATCTTGTTGAATATGTGATTCTCATGATCTGTTTCTTTGTAGGCCTGACTTCACCAACACCGAGCCGGCCGTGCCCCTCGGGCCGTTTCCTCAATGGGGTGACAAGAAGAAGATTGTGTCCATGGATCCATGGGGCCATCTGGAGCCGTTCATTTGGAAAACCGAAATAGAGAAGCAAAACGGTGTGCTAAACTCTCTATTTTCGCGACCGTTCATCTGCCTCGCTAACATCTTGTTACAGTGGATATTCGACCCACGATCGCCATCACCAAGGCACACATGATTGTCAGGATTCTATCCACTCTTGAGAGCCACGACCATACTAACCAAGCTGCAGCTCCCCGAGCTCGAAGAAAGCGTCCGTGCCGGTAGACTGTGCGGTCTCCCTTTTGTTTCTTGACAGTGTGCTTTGATATGCCTCTGCTGACACATATTTCGTAGTATCCCTGACGGGAAGGTGTGCCTGAACGAGAAAGGAGAGCTGGCGGTGACCAAATTTGCAGTGGAGCCGGTGCGTGTAATCCTTCTACGGCTGTTCTTCTTGTCGCTCCTATGCTCACGGAAGTCTTAGGTCTGGTATCTGCCTGGAGTGGCCGAGAGATTCGGCATCGGTACGTGGCTGAATTTTGGAGGTGCACATAACAAAGGAGTCTAGTGCTGATACTTTTTTTCTTTCCATTTAGACGAGGGCGTCCTTCGGCGGTCGCTTTTTGAGCACACGGGCGGCAGCTATCCCGAGGTTCGTGAAACAGGGCTATCCAAAAGTACCATGTGATCTTCGAACTCTGACTAGATCTTCCGACCGGTCGACTTAGCTTATTACACGCGGCGACATCAAGGTCTTCTTGCCGCCTATCGGTGAGAGAAACTTCCAGACCGAGACCAGACCCGGACAGGGGTGCTGACAGTGTGTCTCTAGGCGGCCTGACGGTGTACTGCTTTGGTGACCCGGCCAAGATGTCTGACCCATCTTCACGGCTGGCCCTGCGGGTGCACGATGAGGTATGTTCCCTTTCCGCGAATTGTACGCATATCTCGGCATCATCTCTAACAGATCACCAGTGCAACGGCAGCGACGTCTTCGGGTCCGATATCTGCACGTGCAGGCCTTACCTTATCTATGGCATCGAAGAGGCTGTCAAGGAGGCCCAGCTCGGCGGCAGCGGTGTGGTGATTTACTTTAGAAAAGAGGGCCGCGCCCTCGGCGAGGTGACCAAAGTGAGTTGAATGCTAGAGGGAGGAGAGGGGCCTGCATATGTGCATATGTGGAGGCAGCGTGGAGGCAGCGTGGACCACAACCAAAGACTGACAGCTCTTAGTATCGTACGAGACCAACCACTCCCCCATCCAAGGACCAAATCATGAAGCAACCCACCCTCTTTTGTTCTCTGATCGCTGACTGATGGCGCCATACCTGCAGTTGTGTACAATGCGCGTAAGCGAGGCGAAGACCGCGCATCGGACTACTTCAAACGAACGGAGAACGTGGCCGGCGTCAAAGACATGCGGTTCCAGGCTCTGATGCCTGATATCCTTCACTGGCTGGGTATCACCAAGATCGACCGGATGCTGAGCATGAGCAAGTGCGTTTTATTCCCGTGCACGAACTCTTGTCTGTTGTCTTCACTGGCTAAAACAAATCCTACTCAACAGTATGAAACACGATGCCATCGTGAGCCAAGGGTAAGTCTAGGCCGTTCTGGATGCCATCGAGCCAGGCTCTGATCATGCACTGACAAATCCCCCCCCAGCATCCCCATTCTCGAGCGCGTCGAACTTCCCGCAGAGTGGATTCCGGCCGATTCTAGAGTCGAGATTGACGCCAAGATCAACGCCGGTAAGTCATACCGCTACGCTGCGAATCATCTTGCCATACGGCGTCAATTTGTCATAACACTATAATACTAATGCGGCCGCCTTGCCATACAGGATACTTCACCACCGGTCATAGAATGACCACTACTGAGCTTGAAGCCGTACAGGGCCGGTCCTGGGAAGAGTAAGCAGCGTGATTTTTCTACATCCCGTCCTTCCCCTCTTTTGAAAGTTCGTATCATGCGAGAATCTAACATGATCACCTCGACAGCGTGGATCACTAAATCCTCAAGCCGCTCGTCCACTCGGACGGCTGGGCAGGCCGAGACAGCCCAGCACAGCAAGGAGACGAGAAAGATAGCAGGATGCAGCAAGCCATAGGTACGAGGGAATCAGCCACCATGACTTGTTCGGAAAGACGCGGCTCGGAGGAAAGATAAGGGGAACAGAGTGGTAGGAGAAAGGGGAGCCTTCGTACTTCGTACTTTCGTACTCGTAGCTATCAATGGAGAATCACACTTGTATCTTGCCAAACAAGGCTCGAAAGAAGGGGGGGTTGGAGGGGAAGGGCCACACGTCTCTTTTTGTGCATCTGGCGTTCGCTTGGCCCAATCGATCCCGACTGGTCCATACGACGTAGACTTGCAGCCCGACCCAGTTTGGGGTGTCCCATTTGGCTGTGATGTGCTTGCCTCCCCACAAACGATCGATCCGTATCCTCCTCCCCCCCACAGTGGGAGGCCGCCTGCAAGGAGCTTGATCATCTGCGGTCACGCGTAAGGCAGAAACTTGGCCGTGTTAGTCTTTTCCGTGTGTTGTCTGGTTTGTATCCGACTCTGCATGCCGTGTAGGGTACCGGTGTCGGTCTGCGTCCGTGTGTCCCGACGGGCCCGTTCTGTGACAAGGGCTCTTCCCTAGACCGGATGCACGTATGCGATCCACATCATCTCCGCCTTTTTCTCCTCTTTTTGCATTGGGGATTCCTTTTGCGTTTTGTTCTCTCTTTTGTCCTTTCCGCCTTTTTTGTTCTGTGTACTCCGTACAGAGGACCCTGTATTATATCACTTTTTCTGTGTCGGTTGAGGAGGAGGCGGCAGTTGAGTATATTTGCGGGTCAGCCAGTCGACCTGGCCATTCAGACAAGACATGTCAGATATTCGTATGGTTTTGTCAGCCTGACAGCCCAAAGGCGAAACTAAAGACCGCTTTGACAACAGCCCAAGTCACTCGAACTTTTGAATTTGACTAGTCAGGGCAGCCGTCCCGCGGGCGGCTCCTCGGCTGGAGCTATAAGGTGGGCAAGTACTCCCATACTCACGTAGGCCGGCTGCAATGGTTGCACCTTCTCTTTTTTCTTCGGCCTTGCACCCCCCGGGGGTGGTTTCCTCTTACGATAGAACTCCATAGTACGATATTGGCTCTTTCCTGCTGCCTTCCCGCCCACCCACTTGCCTGCATCGTCCTGCTGTGTCGTGCACTCGCATGCCTCAATTTTTTTTTGCCTCATCCACAGCAGCGTGTCAACTTGCGCCCGCATCGCCCACTCACCCATCGGCCGGGCACATCTGCAGGCTCGCACCGGAGACGGCCCCGATGGGATCTTCACATTGCACATCTCGGTCCCGCTGTGTTGGCAGCGAAGGCAAGAGAACGGACAGACAGAAGGAGGCAACCTAGAAGCAGCTTTGTGGATGGGAGTCTAAGGCATGCAAGATACGAGATGGAGACTTGTTGGCAGTGGCAGACATATCACTTTGATCGTCGACGTGTCCAACACGTGATGGACATCTGACAGTCGGACGAAATGTGAATACGACACACGGAAACCAAGCACCACGAATCAAAATATCCGGCCAGCAGTGCAGACCGAGGGCGTGCGGGCACCACCAGGCCGGCCGTTTCCGAGGCTGCCACGGTGAATCTTACATGAGCTCCCCCTCTCAGCAGCTCTGGCAAAAGCAGACGTGTCCCTGCAGCTGTGGAACGTCGTAATAGGGCAAGTGAGAGAGGGCTGCCGTCCGCATGAAAAGAGAGAAAAAAACAGACACACAAGAAAGCACAAAAGCACAAAAGCACAAAACACTCGTACCAAAGCACAAAAACACAAATACGCTGCGGTTTACCGGCTTCCCGTACGTTGGGTCACAGGACACCCACAACTGCCCGGAGCAGACGGCAGACGACAGACGGCAAAAGGCAGATGACAGACAAGGTACTCCGTATTCCGTATGAGTACGGAGTAGAGGTGGGCCTTTTCCCTCGCTATTTCTCTCTTTTTTTGTCAGCCATGGTACACGTACGTGTACGAGTACGGAATACGGAGTACTCGCAGTGCACTGCCCTACATGAAGTACGAAATTCGTACCTCATAGGCGGCCAGCACATCCGTTCCTTTGGTGTGCTACTCGCGCATTTCTACCCACTTGGTACTTATGCCGCTTCTCTTCTTCCCTATTTCGGGTTAACCCCTTTTTTTATTGAGGCCCCGAGGAATGAAGCTACCAGCTCGGGAGCTGCATCCGTGCCCAACAGAACTTAGCCTCAATTACGGTCTTGATGGAGAACTATCTAAAATTATGGGGTCAGCTACACCGCAAAACATACCAACGTGATCCCAGACAAATTTCCTTGAGCCGGTCTCCCCGGACTTCTTTGCCGGGCTTTTGCCTCCTGGTGGAGAGACGAGAGGAGAACATAAAATTGCCAGATAAGAACCGAAATGCGAATACTACGAAGAAGTCGTTCTAGCACGCGGATAGAAGGGGTGGCACCCTCCCCCCCTCTCTTGGGCGACCACATGGACGAGAGACATCCGCAGAGAGAGAGGGCTGTGGTGGGGGGCGCCACGGTCAGTAGACGGTACTGGACAAGCTGGCGGGATTTTTGTGGATATGCGCCGTGCCACGCCTACACACACAGCAGCCCTGTGTCCTCTGAACCAACGGTTGCCTATCCGCTTGGTGGCCGTTGTGACCGACCGATACCCACAGTACGAGTACGAGCACGGGTACGAGTTACTCCGTACGAGTACTCGTAGCAGCCACCCTCCTCTCTTGCGGTCTCCTTTTCTGTTTGGGCGACCGTGCTGCCTAACCCACAAGACTTGCTGTTAGGGTCTCACAGCTGTAACGGCGGGGGGCCAAACGGAGGGGAAATACCCTGTAATTGCTACAGAAGGGTAGTGTGTGTGTGTGTGCGCGCGCGCGCGTGAAGGAAGGTTTGCACAGGTGTTTTGTGCAAGCTGTCCGTTCCAGGTTTTGCGTGCAACCCAGGGAACAAGACGGGACGTGCAAGGGAAACACAAACACCATCGGCCTCCCCCTCCCGTTTCCCTTAACTGGGCAGGTAAGGCGATACGAGTACGCATACAATTCGAAGTGGGTGTGGGACTGCCATACCTTAGATCACAGATCGAAAAAAAGAAGGAGCAGAAAAAAAAAGGATTGCATGCAGCGTCTGGGGTCAGAAGTCGCAAGATAAATGTCTAGAGTCGCAAGATGAGGCGGAAAATGAGCACGAAATGAGAAAGAAACGAACCGCCCCCCCACCGTTTCTGCAATCTCTTGTCTATCGCAATAGCAGCCCAGAATTTGCCTCACATCTGCCAGGTGGCACTGCCCAAATGGAATCCGTTACCGTATTCGGGTAGCAAAGGGGGGACGTGAGGGACGGACGGGAGGGTGGCCGTTCGAGTTCCTCCTGGTGTGTCTCCCCCCCTCCTCTTCTCTTTACCCTTACCCCCCTGTCGTTCCGAGCCATGCACGCCGGCGGGTTCCTGTCTCCCCATTTCCTTTTTAGCACCATTATGGAGACAGCCAGGCTCTGACACATGTACCGGCCTGGTATCCTTCCACATGGACTCTTCTCTGGTGCCTATTTTCTACCATTCTTCTTTAAAAACGGTCGTCATCCTCTTCTCTTCCGGCCTGATCTGGTAGTTTATTATTTTATATTGCTTGTGTAATTTATATATATTTCCCTCGCGTATTATACTTCTTCATATATTCGACCTGTATCTAGCCATCGTTCCTCTTCTCTTCTCACTTACACTTGCAATCCACATCCACTCGACTTCTACGCTACTGAGCCATTCTACTCGCTCTACTCGCCACACATCCTCGACTTGTCGACCAGTCTATCATATCAACAACTTCCTACGCGGTTCAAACAAACGGAAACACCGCCTTGGCTTGCACCCAACAACAGAGCATTACCGCCGCTCTCCCCCAATCGCTACACCAACACACCAAAAAACAGCCATCCCTCTCACCACCATGCAGCGGAGAGATTCGTCGCGCTCGTCCGGCCACAGGCGACCTCGTCTGATGCGCGCCTGCACTACCGAGCCTTCTATCATTACTGCCTCTATCGTCAACCATGCCACCATGGGCGTCTCTTCAGCATCCGGAGATGGCGCCGTCTCGGCCATGGGCGGTCGTTCTAGCCCCCACGGCTACCGCCGCGCTACAGACCTACTCAACCACGTTGCCTACCTTTCATCCTGTGCAGCATCTTCCGCCCACTACAGCAGCAATTCAATGGACCCCCGCGCCGGTCAGCGGCGCTCTCCTCTATCTCATGTCGCCACCGCCGCCGCAACATCCGGTGGACACAGCAGCCGAGGCGCCGCCGTTGCCGTTAGTGCCCGTAGTAGCAGTGAGGGTGCCAATGCTTGCCGGCGGTCATCTTCTGAATGTGATGACGTCTTCGGCTCGTCACCAGCATCCACAAACACTGGCGCATCCCTGGACGATGATCTTCACTCCCACATGTGTAAGTGATTCTCCCCCCCGGCCGAGCAGATCGCAACGCCGTTCTTATCTCCACCAAAATTCTAACCTTCTCAAGTAGACTCTGCAAAATACTTTAGCTTTCCAAGCTTCGACACCTGGGATCCTGACAACCAGTACAAGGAGGACGAAGACGGAAAAGTCCCTTGAAGCACCTTGGAGATCAGAGCACGACGACACAACACACGACACTCAACTACCGAAAAGACACACCACACACCACACACCACCGACCCAGAAGGAACCGGCAGAGCCGCAGTTGACTCTGCCTTTCTACCCTTTTGCCTTTTTACCTTTTTTTCATACACTGTGAATACCAACTTTGAGGATACCCGGGTGATGGAGCAGGAGAGTCCGCGCAGTGCCTAAGCCCTGCAGTCAGACTCCCTGACTTCTCCCCTCCCATTCATTTGATTTCCCTTTTGTTTTCAAGTGTTTTGAATCAAACACGACCCACGAGACCCCTCCCTACCCCGGAGACAAGGAACGACAAGTGCTGGAACATGCTCTTGCTTCGCGTCTCCTCTCCACTCCCTCTCACCTCATTTTCCTCCCTCCACCCCCAATGTTGGGAGAAGAAAGGCGTATATGGCGTTGTGTATGCGTACCATAGGAACAGATGCATGCCATGAAAGCAAATGACTTCATGGCCAGTTTCGCTGGAGGCACTCAAAGCCCAGCCAGCCGAGGGCGAGGTGCATTCGCTAGAGCAGCACGGCACCCGCCCTCTCCCAACCGGGCCACCACCAGATAGCTAGTCAAAATCACCAGATATACCCCAACAGAATACGAGGATGTCCTTGAACCAGACTTTCATGTCCTGCCTGAACCAGATGGTGTTGTGTAATTCTTTCCATGCTACGCATCGTGTGCCCCAAATAGAAGGCGGTAACACATGTCTGTCCGACAGTCGTGAGCGTGACCAGTCCGTACGGAGTAAGCTGTGTGTTGGCGGCGACGTCCGTATTATTCAGACGCAAGGAGTAGAAACACCTCGCCACGAACGAGCGGGCATCACGGCATCACAGCGTTTCTGACAACCCCGACCATCAGAACACTACAGCGTCATGTGCCCCTGCCCCCCTGCACAGCACAACACGAGAACAACTCTGTATTCGTAAAAAGAAGCTTGCACTCGTACGACAAGTACAATGATGTAAACAACAGCAAACCGAGCTGTTGTGAAACAAGGGACTTCACCGTCGGGCTGTGGTGGAATCGGATAATGTAATATATGCATAAGTGACCAAATATGCACGTATCGATACGCGTCGATAATAGTTTATCCGGTCGCCTTATCTCCTGGCCCTCACGACCCTTTCAAAAAATTAACAAGCCCTAATGGACATGCAGCCAATGACCGTGTGCCATTCATCCAGTCTTGGCTCCACAAAGGCCCTGCTGTAGCGCCCACAGATTCTTTCCCACGGCTGACCAAAATCTGCAATTCTCCTAGGCCCCCCTCTATAGCCGGTCATATTTTTTCTTGTGCTATCCATTTTCAGATTTCCACACACTCTTTTTTTCATCACCCATTGCAATTGTCCATTCAAAGGTTGGACAAACGAACCTGCAAATATGGCTGTTGGAAAGTATGTACTCGAATCTCCCTCGACTCTGGACGGACTGGTGCCTGTTGTTTTCATTTTTGTCCTCGCCGTGCTGGCGCGCGGACAGGAAGAAAAGGACGGGACAGGATGGCGGGTTGGGCGATAGGACGACTTGAGCGACAGCAACATGCTAACGATGGATTCTCACAGGAACAAGAGATTGTCTAAGGGCAAGAAGGGCCTCAAGAAGAAGACCGTCGACCCCTTCACCCGCAAGGACTGGTACAGCATCAAGGTCAGTGAGAAGTCCAAAGGCCAGAGACAAGAAACGAAACACCAAATGCTAACTGGCTCGCGTGCAGGCTCCTACCACCTTCGCCCACCGGGAGTAAGCATGAACCCCTCCAAGATTCTCGATTTGCGAAAAGAACGAGTTTGGTCGAGATGGCAGCTGGCAGCTGGCTGGCTGGCCCTAGACATGTGTTTTGAACGGTGGACGGTTGGCTGACTTTTCTAGTGTCGGCAAGACGCTCGTCAACCGGACCACTGGTCTGAAGAACGCCAACGACGCCCTCAAGGGCCGGATCGTCGAGGTCTCCCTGGCCGACCTGCAGAACGACGAGGAGCACTCGTTCCGCAAGGTCCGCCTTCGGGTTGACGAGGTTCAGGGCAAGAACTGCCTGACCAACTTCCACGGCCTCGACTTCACGTCGGACAAGCTGCGCTCGCTCGTGCGCAAGTGGCAGACGCTCATTGAGGCCAACGTCACGGTCAAGACCACCGACGACTACCTGCTGCGCCTGTTCGCCATCGCCTTCACCAAGCGCCGGCCCAACCAGATCAAGAAGACCACCTACGCCGCCTCTTCGCAGATCCGTGCCATCCGGAGAAAGATGACTGAGATCATCCAGCGCGAGGCTACCAGCTGCACGCTGCAGCAGCTGACCACCAAGCTGATCCCGGAGGTCATCGGCCGCGAGATTGAGAAGTCCACCCAGGGCATCTACCCCCTGCAGAACGTGAGTCGCCTCCCGACCGACCCCATTCTTGAATATCTCTTCCCTAACCTATTTACAGGTCCACATCCGCAAGGTCAAGCTGCTGAAGCAGCCCAAGTTCGACCTGGGCTCTCTCCTGGCTCTGCACGGCGAGTCTGGTGGCGAGTCTGGCGAGAAGGTGGAGCGGGAGTTTAAGGAGGTTGTCCTCGAGGAGGTATAAATGGCTTCTCCCTCTTGTGGCAGGGAAGCGCACTGTACGTAGGGCGTTTGCAATGTGAAATCAAGACAAAAAAAAGGAACCTCAAGCATTAAAGGGACCAACAAGAAGATTTGTGTTCCTTTTTTGACGGCATGGAGGGAGAGGGTGCGAAAAAGAAGGAGGAAAAGGGAAACGGAGCATGGGCAACGGTTTACTCTTTTTTGTGTTCCTTTTTTTTTAATCGAGAAGTTTTTGCCTCGTGCCCTCCTTCTTTCCAAAACGCCCCCCTTCCACGATAGCGTTTTGTCTAGTATCCATCGAGATTCATCCAACTATTTCTTCCCCTAAAGATGGAACTCCTGCAAGGTGCTATCCACGGCAGCCCCTGGCGGTCAGGCCTTGCTGCTATACGGCCAGCCAATGGCAGACACCCGTTCCCGCCGATAGAATCTGGCAGTCCCTCATTTGTCTCTCTTTTCTCTTCACATGCTAAAGTGTGTGCCAGACAATCCTTCTGTTTCCAAAGTGTCCGCCAACATGTCTGCAGCCGACGAGCAGGCGATCAAGATCATCCTTGTCGGGCCGTCCAATGTCGGCAAGTCTGCGTGTATGTTTCCCAGGGACAGGCCTGTCCTTGTCTTGCCTTTTTACATCTTCCCTCTGCTCACTTCACCCAACAAAAAGTACTCAAGAGATATTGCGAAGACGACTTTGATCCCAATGACGCCACATCAACCATCGGCATTGACTACCGCGTATGCCACCCCTCGTTGGGCTCTTCTTTTGTCTTTAGGAACTCACAGACCCATTCTCTAGGTCAAACGTTTGTCTGTCCATGGAAAGCCGTACCGCATAACTCTGCTGGACACTGTGAGCACAGGCCCAGTCCCCAGTCCCCAGTCCCCAGTCCCCAGTCCCCATTTTTTGCATACGTCTAAGACCCTACAGGCCGGCCAAGAACGTTTCCGCACGCTCTCCAACAGCTACTACCGTGGTACCCATGGCGTTGTGTTCGTCTACGATCTTACCGACCGTGCCACCTTTGTGCAGATGGACGACTGGTTCGCCGAGGCCGAGGCCAACACGGCGGGCGCCGGTGGCTCTAATGGAGTTCCGTATCAGTACTGCCTCGTGGCGTCCAAGTCTGACCGCGCAGACACCAGCCGTGCCGTCTCGGCCGAAGAAGGCCGCGCCCTCGCTTGCAGCTACAGCTACAGTGACTGTTCGCCGGACGAACCAGAGCCCCTCTTCTTTGAGTCCAGTGCCCGCACCGGCGAGAACGTGCGGGCACTGTTTGTTGCCTTGGTGGATCGTATCGTGACTGCTGGGCTCCGGCCACCGATCACGACCGCAGGAACCGTGGATCTGAAAGCAACAAGCGCCAACAGCAGACGCAGCTATATTCCTGGATGCTACTGTTGAGCGGGAAAACAAGACAACTGAGATGAACAGACAACAGCGACAAAGAGACAAAGACAGACGATGTAATGCTTCCTTTCCCTTCCCCATAGACTGCATGATAGTCCTTGGTTATGGCATGTTTGCACGCATGAGCAAAATGCGTGGCTTTTGTGGATATGTTCTTCTATGCTCTATCGATCTATACGCACACTCTGCACTTTGAACAAGACTTTCCTCCCGGCCGCTTACTCTCCTTCTCTAGAAAGAAATTGCACCACAGCTATAACATCCAGTCAGCACACATTCTCTTTCGTGGTGTCCGGGAAAAAAAAGGCGCTCACCTTGCCGGAATGCTTCCGGATTTTCTGAGATCAGCCAGTGTCCGGCATCCACATCAGCCAGCTGGAAGAGCGGGAAGAACTGCCCGATAACTGGCAAGACATCGTCCGGTACATATTTGCTCTTGGTGCCGCGGACAAATAGTGCTGGCTTCTCGAAGCGCGTGACCTGGGGGTCCTTGAACGGGAAGTCACCCATCTTGTCAAGGGCCTTGCCAAGAGTATCAAGAGGAATGCGGAAGCGCAGTGCATGACGGTGGCCAGCATCGATGTGCACACGGTTCAGGTTGCCCATCAGGAACTGACGGACCGGCAGCGACGGTTCGCACTCCTCGAGAATCTTGTCAGCATCCGCATGGCGCGACACGTTGGCCTGATCGATCTTCTTCATGGCGCGAATGTAGACGCCAAAGCCGCCGAGGATGCCGGCGTCGACGGGGGCGTTGTCGACGGGTATGACGTCACGGAAAAGCTCAGGACGTCGCAGCGCCAGTGTCATGGCCGTCTTGGCACCCCTGGAAAGAGGGGGTCAGCCATCAAGAAGAGGAAGAGAAGAAAGAGATGCATACATGGAGTGCCCGATGACGGTGACGTCCTTGAGCTTGTGCTCATGAATGAAATTCTCCAAATCATCCGCCATGGCCGTGTAGTCATGTCGCGGGTCGTGGGGGGAGTCGCCGTGGTTTCGAGCATCCTATGGCAGCAGTGAGCAAAGAGTTGTTTTCAAGCGACCAAAAACTCAGTGGCCAAACTCACCGGCACGTAGATGTAGCGGCCCAAGTTCCGTGCAAGGGCTCTAGTAAATATTAGATTCTCGTCTTGAGAGGCAGCCTAGAGAGTCTCTCACTCACCTACTTATGCTCCGGTTGTTCTTCTTGGAGCCAAAGAGTCCATGCAGAAAGATGATGGGCCGAGTGTGTTCGTCCACCACCGGCTTTTCCGGAGCATGTAAGTCATATATAAGCTTCACGGTCCCCGGCATCTCCCCGGTGGTCGATGAGGAGAACGGTCTCGCAGCAGCTGCATTCCAGCTTCTGGACAGTCCTACCGGCTGTGTCCGTAGCATCGACGATGCTGCTGTCCATGAAAGGGAGCAAGAGGCATTCTTGGACAGCCCTTTCCGGCAGGTCTGGAGCACAGAAGTGGAACACCTAGCTGCCATTGTCTACCAAAAGGGAACCCTGGCTCTTAACAGCAAGGAATAGACGTCGTCGGCAGCAACGGCACTATCCGATCTCGCCGTCGTGTCCGCGACTTTTTGCGGAGACAAGCCACAGACGCCGGTATGTGATTTGTGGCGGTGCAATATGTCACGTGTGGGGCCCAACCTCTGCTCCCCTCTCCAGTAAGATGAGCAGATCATCTTCACTAGGCACTCGTTTTTTCCCCCGAGTTGCCCAGGCGCAAAAAACTTACAGGTACGGGCATACCACAAACCACACATTACATCATACAAGCCGGAGTTTTACAATCGTTTTGCCGTCTCTCTTCGGCATAACCACCCAAGATGAGGCTCGGGCGCCCGAACAGCCTCTTTTTCGTACCCGCTGCTCTTCTTCTCCTCTTCTTCCTTGTCGTTGCACCGACCGCCGCCGCAGTCAGATCTTCGCCAGAACATGGAGCTCGCAGGTCGTCTTCTATCCCGCACCACGATGGGTCGCGCTCGTCGGTCACCTTCCCACTGATCACCTGGCTGCGCGACGCAGCCATTGAGCTCGTCTTCGGCAAACACCCATCCTCGGCCGATGCCAGCGCCGGCCATGTTTCGTCCTCATCCTTCTCCTTTTACCAGCCGGCACGGTATGCGAATCAGATGGTCATCCGGTTCAACTTGACAACGGCAGATGAGGAGACTGCGCTTGCCGAGGCGGCCGATCGCCTTTTCCTAGACATCTGGGCCTTTGACAACTACACGGGCACCGTCGATATCCGGCTCAACAGGGAACTTGTTTCGTCACTGTTGACGCTGCTGCCGGCGTCCCTGCACCGTGCTTTCTCGCCTCTGATTCCCGACTTGGCCGTGACTATGCAGGAAACATATCCCCTGGCGGCGGCGGAGGCAGTGGCGGAGGCGTCGGGTAGCAGAAGCTCGGCCGGTGCACGGCTGTCGTCTGCGCTGAATGAGTTCACGTCAAGCCGGAGCACATCATCCACCGGTGTAGTCGCGGCGCTCGGAAACAGCATGGACAATGTGTTTTTCCAAGACTACCAGCCGCTGGCGGTCATCGAGCAGTGGATGCGGCTGATGGATGTTATGTTTCCATTTGTACACATGATCAGTGTTGGGCAGTCTGCTGAGGGCCGCGAGATCTATGGCCTGCGGCTGGGCTCGTCTGACGAGGATGAGAACGGGGACGGGAACGAAGGCGGTGAGACCCAGGACCAGAACACGTCTGAACCTCCCAAGAAGAAGACAATCCTCGTCACTGGCGGGCTGCATGCGCGTGAATGGATCACGACGAGCACGACCAACTATGTGGCATGGTCGCTGATTGCGGGCTACGGCAAGTCGAGCGTGATCACAAAGCTACTGGACCACTTTGACGTGGTCTTGGTGCCTGTTGTCAACCCGGATGGCTACGAGTACACATGGCAAACGGACCGGCTGTGGCGCAAGACACGCCAGGGTACGAGCTTCCGCTACTGCCGCGGACTTGACCTGGACCACGCCTTTGGCTACGCCTGGGGCGGGGACGATGCAGCGCCGCACACGGAGCCCTGCTCGGAGACGTACGGCGGCGAGACGGCGTTCCAGGCGGTTGAGGCACGCTCGCTGGCTGTGTGGGCACGCAACCAAGGGGTGCTGCACGGTGTCGAGTTTGTCGGCTTTCTCGACCTGCATGCATACTCGCAGCAGATCCTGTTTCCCTTCTCCTACTCATGCATGGCCGACCCGCCGAACCTGGAAAACCTCGAGGAGCTGGCAGCAGGCCTCGCCAAGGCCATCCGGTTATCGACGGGCGAGCAGTACAGCATCTCCTCGGCGTGCGAGGGCATTCTGAGCAGTACGGGCAACAGCATTAGGGGCCGTCGCATCGAGTCCGGGGGCGGCTCGGCTATTGACTGGTTCTACCATGAGCTGCACGCACGCTACAGCTACCAGATCAAACTGCGCGACACAGGAAGCTATGGGTTCCTGCTTCCGGCGTCAGAGATCGTGCCGACAGGCGAGGAGATCTTCAGTGCTTTCAAGTACTTTGGCGACTTTCTGCTAGGCAACAACGGCATTGAACGGTCTTACGAAGAATCCGAAGCCGAAACCGAAGCCGAGGCCGAATCCGAGGCCGTCCTGCCAGAGGACGACGGTGATGATCAGTGGCTTGAACTGCGGAAGCGGAAGCGGCGGTGAATAATTTCGTTTCTTTTCCTTATTTTTGGTTTCCGGGATTTTGCACATGAGATGGCGTTCAGGACTGACGTTAATGTTGAATGGCATTTTTCTTTTTTGTATTATGTTATATACGTCGGTATTTGGATGGCCGGTAACACATAAGTGTGCTTTTGGTTATATGAAGGCCAAATGAAGGGACAGGTTGGGAACTGCTAGTAGAGTCTCAGCATTCATCTACAGAGTACTCCGTACAGAGCACATGCAATTGATTTTACAATGAAGTAAGCCTCTTTCTTAGGAGTTTCAGGACGGCAAAGAAAAGTATGAGCGCGGGTCAATGATACGCCGTTCTACCCCTTATTCTACGGGATATAATATAGAACCGAGGGTCCTACGGAATATTATTCTCAGCAATTGAGTCCGTGAGTCCGTTATGAAGTACTAGTAGAGCCAAGTTTCCATGGCCTTTTCTGACTTGGTAACAGAACCACACATGTTGGACCAACTTATTATAGAGGACGAAAACGCCAGGTGCAGTTTATGTCTTTGCATCTGGCAGACTTGAGGGATTGTCAGTTGACAAAATCAATAGCTTTTAGGCTGCGAGCTTCCTGAAGTGAACACGTAAGAAAGCCAACAAATATACCGAACATTTCAAATAGCACTAGCCCGGCATGCTTCAGAGGCAAGTATACTGTAAAACACTCTACAAGGTCAGGCAATTTACAGGATATCTATCAGGGCACGGCTGCTCTTCTTTTCTTGCTGCGGACACACCCTGGGTATCTCCAAGCAAATTTTGATGACATGTAAAGAATACTTGTGCAATGTATGAGTACGTATCTTACTGTATACATACGTACATTCTTAATCAGTCGACTCCTGAAGAACCTAACAAGAAGATCTGACAGAGATGTGCGCCTTGTTGATTCTTCCACTTCGAACTCACACGTCGTATCCACACGCCTTGCCATCCTACAAGGAAGTTCGCCGGACGACCCGGGCAGATCACTACCCTGACGAAAACAAGCCTCTGGTTGAATGGGGCTGTGTGGAGGCTGGTAAGGTAGCATTGGAGTCGTACTCCGTACGGTTCTGTAGGCAGAGCAGCCGTAATAGAGAAATCCTGTTTAAAGTGTCTGCTCGTGCAGGATTGGGGTCGACGCCATATCCTTTCATCCGACACTGCGGTGATTGTCATTTCCTCTCCTGCTTTGCAAATCATGCCAATGGGTAGCAATTGTAACGGTGTGGACCCAGAAATAGGGCAGCAGATCAGGTCTGGACAGGGCCAAAAGCTGAGCATCTCATGGAGGCTGTGGTGACTAGGATCCTTTTTGGTACCGCGGTTCGTCGCTCGCCCCGTTTTATATCAAAATAGTCGATACTGGTGTTTGGCCGATGATTGATCTTCTATTGGCCAAGAAAGAGATTGGGAGGTGGGTGGCAGACTACGTTGATGGCGAAGCAAATTTGATGAAAAACGTCACCTTACGAGAAAGTCGAGCCATTAGGCAGTTGTGCACCCTCATCGTTGCACCATTGCACTTTCCTGTTTCTGTTTATTGGGGGAGCGTTATTTTTCCCCGCATTCGGCAGGCGCGATGCTGTAGTAAAATGATGGAGAATAGGGTCAGACTGCGCACGCACCCCTTTGCTCCAAAATACTACATAAGATAATAGGGAGCACTCGTAAGATACAGAAGACCTTAGTTGCCCAAAGCTAGCCCAGCATTAGTGACTCGTATCTTACCATGGCACCCGCACGGTCGGGATTCTTTTTTTTTTTTTTTTAATCACTTGGGGTAATTGTGGGAATGAAGAAACCAAAACCTGTAGGTATGACTAAAATAAAATACAATAAAAAAGGAGACAATGAGAAAAATAGGTGGCTTCCTGATCAAGAAGGTTGACAAATGCTCATCGAGCCTACGAGTACTCAGTAAGATACGATCCAGCGCCAGTCACGCCAGCAGCTGTACGGTATCTGATTATTGCATGCTGTATTTATATAAACGGGCTTGTCGAATTCGGGTAAACTCATATTGCCACAAACCTGTAGCCCGTACCAGCGGGCTGTGGATCAGGATCCAAGTGTGGCTGCACCTGTGGCTGCACCTGTGGCTGCACCTGTGGCGGTGCACCCACCCTCAGTATTTATTTACCTTGTGAACTCCCTCACGTACGCAGTAGTTGGAGGGTATTCAATATATTATTCATTTCAGAAGCTATATTCTTTCGTCGAGTTATTTACTCACGTTGTGATGCACGTAAGGCCTTATCTTAGGACTACTTACTACGTCACCTGTGAGTGGTCTAAGACGCACAAAAAATTAATTTTTTGTCCCGTGAACATCTTCACGGCAGAGACATCACTTCAGACTGAAGTCCTTCACTAAAGACTTCAGAGATTCAATCACTTCATCCGATCAGCAACTTCATACAGAGGCAAGACCAACTGAGGCACTCCAAGCGCAGCAGATGGCCCTACCCCGATAGGAAGTTACTCGACCAAAAAAAGGAAATCACGTCCCTCCCAAACGCCTCCAGGAGATCTATAAAAGGACCTCCTCTCTCCCTTTCCTATCCCTTCTTCTTCTCTCTCTCTCTTTTTTTATTCAGAAAATGACCTCTTTTTCGCGTGCCATACCGAGAATCCTGATCCACACATGCTTCGTATTCCTGTACAGGGGCCCGAGACCTCTACGGCCCTATCAAGAAATCGTAGCGTTGCTCTCGTCGTGCAAAATGATAGCGAAAACAAGCGGCGGTATATTTCAGCCCCCTTCGACCTGCGCGCCGACATTAGCATCTTGAGCGAGTCCGAAACCCTTGCTTTTTTCGACGCGACTTTCCCGGGAAACGGGGGCTTTGTGTACGATGAATTATTTCTATACATCTACCTAAATACGCCGCCACAGCCGCTGCCCAGGTCGTTTGCTGGTGTGCCCGTGATTTTCGTACCGCTGGAGGAGGTGCCATCCACTTTGCTTCCCCCGTTTGCCCTGCCCCTGGGCTTCGGGGTCTCACAACGGCAAGGCTCGATTGCAGGCCATCTAAACTACCACCGCCGACAAGATTTTAACTGGCAGCCGCTTTTTAAGGCCATCCGGCTTCATTTTTCCAGCCTCGAAGTGCCCATCACCGAGGTCATCTATTGAGGTCATTTTGTCCACATTGTTTTGGAGCATGAGGACACCGCGATTGCCAGACTTCCCTGTCAGGCCGGCCATGTTACCTGCAGGTACCTTTTTGAGAAGGACATGAAGCGGCCCGACACACCGCAAGCGCGTCAGCAAGTCAAGGATCCGAACCAAGGCTACGTCGTCGACGACACCACTTACGATATCCTGCAGCCAGGCGTACACATCTCTTCTGACTACCTACCTAATTCACAGGCGTTCTTGTCCTCTACACTAGGTACGCACGTCCAGGATGCAGATGAAAATGACTACATCACCGTTGCGGCCCATGGCTTCCCTAATGTCTGTGGTGCGAATGTTTTCCATGCCCTCCGGGAGGGTGGGCGCCTTATCGGCCAGGTAGAGAAGCGTATCGGCACCACCAACATTGCTCTGATGCGTCTTTCTCCGGAGGAACACTTCTCCAACGAGACTTTTCTCAGCAACAACAACGCGGAGGGTGACAAATCGCCGCTACTGTGTGGCCTCCGACATCCCCGGCAGTTTGACATTGTCTCGCTAGACTCACCTGATACAGGCTACCTAGACGGGCAAGTTATGGCTGTAGCGCACCGGAAGATTCCTTCTGATGGACCCACGGACGCACAGCTCTGGGTGGCCGTCGACTGGTTGTACCTAGGTCAGGACTCCGAGATACAGTTCCCAGATAGTATGTGTGGAACGGCGGTCTGTGGCAGTGACAAAAAGGTGGTGTCCTTCTTCCAATATGTGTTTAAAGAAGGGCCATGGAAGAACTGGTGTATCGGGACGTCAGCAAAGGAATTGTTAGAGCGAGGATACAACTAAACCAATACAAGGTTGTTATTATTAGTTATTATTAGCAAAACGGCCACCAAGTTTTTTAGTCAATGATAAAATTGTCATTAAGTATCTCGGTCTCCTTTACAGTTCGAAAAGGCCCTTAAAAGTGTATCCTTCCTATATGCATGGCATTAACAGCTACGTAAGACCAGTGTGGGGCCAGTGTAAAGCAGTACTCCGTACGGAGTACTTGGTCTGGAGCCGCTTGATTAGGTTAGACTGACGCGGGGATGGCTTGCCTAGCGTCCGTTTTTACGTGTGGCCACCAAATTTTACGCAACGTCCATTTGGTCTTCTAAATTCTTACGAATGGTGACTGGAGGTTTGCAGTTTCATGGCGAAGGATTTAAAATAAATTAAAAATGTAATGGGGAGATGTCACTTCAAATGGTTGCATGTAGAATGGATTTGCGGTCAACATGGCATGACAGTGGCGTTCGCTGAGGCAAATGTACTCTATTGGCTCTGATACTGTCGGCATCCATCTTCATGAAGCATTCAGCCAGACGTCGATGCTGACCAAATCTTTGCTCACTTCTTTCTTCTGCCAGTACTCTAAAGATACATCATACTTCCCACATGCCTTAACAGGGGGTGGTTCTCTCCCATTGGTCGATAGTGATATACCGGTTTGTTGCCCCTGTCACCAGCTTTTTGAGGGGAAGCATGCAAATATTAGGGAGTAAGACCGAAGGAACCGCTTGTCCCTGCTCAGGCTAGTCTGTCGCAGGATGTGAGTTGAGGTACAATAGATACGAGAAGAATGTTTACTCGTGTAGTCGGTGTCTCTGAACTCCCTGCTGTTGAAGGAATGACTCTCGCATCCGCCGCCGATGTCTCAGCCTGGGATAGAAACTAGTATCCTTATCTTCAACCTGCATGTATCTCGAAGTATCTTCTTTGAATAATGCTCCTACTTTCCTACTTTTTTAAGGCGATATCTTCAATAACATTGAATGCCCCACTCCCTAAGCTTTTCATACGTCTGTGTCACTGCTATGTCGGAATTGCCTGGCGATGCCGAGGTTCCCCTCTCTTAGGGCTTTGATCTTGGAGCGCCCGCGAGCTGCACTCTTGGACCCCGGATCACCAAACATAAGCCTCTTACACCTACTGAATACACCCGCTTCGTACGGGCGTCTGTGCGCCCTTACCCCAGACAAAGAGGGAATCACTCTGGGCTACAGTTGACTCCTTTTGTAACCTCATTTTTAAATACTCCTTTTATGTGTATGGTTGGTTTTGGGTAGTCGGATTTTGCTTTCTCTGCAAGGAAGAACTGATGTTTGAAAAAAAAAGCTTTGATTCTTACCTCTAAAAATCCGACACGCCAGGTTTTCCGCCAGACTGACCCCTGCAATACCACCGACAGAAGGCTGAACGATGCCGCACATTTCTGTAACAATTCGATATCGCCTGTGATCAGACGCCGTGTCCTCTTCGGCAGTTTTGTTTTGCCTATTCACTGTTTCCTTAAGTCGGTACGGCAGATACAGACCATTCATATCTCTCTCAACTTTCTTTTGTATATATTACTGCCATTTTCTCTCGTTCCGGCTTCTCTGTTCGGCTTCAGATATCTCCTATTCAACAATCGCCAGCCCGTCCAAATTGGCAGGATCTCAGCAACTGTCGTGCTGCTTCTTCTTTCTCTTTTGTGTTCATCCTTCCATGATCAGTACACAGCTATGGATAGCAAAGACCTAGGGGAGGTGCATCTGAACGGCCTCAGCATTGTTGAGCGCGTTAGCTCCGTGTTCTCGTTGCTTGGTTGCCTGCTCATCATCAGCACGTTCTTCGCGTCCAAGTCTTTCCACAAACCCGTCAACCGGCTTGTCTTCTACGCCTCGTTTGGCAACATGATGACCAACGTGGCCTCTCTGATGGCTCGCAGTTACATGAACGATCCCATCTCCGCAGGTTGCCAATTCCAAGCGTTTCTAATTCAGATGTATGTCCTTAATCTCGTTTTGTCTTCTCCCAAATAACAGCTAACAGACCATACAGGTTCATGCCCGCCGATGCCCTCTGGACGCTGGCTATGGCCGTCAATGTCTACCTCACATTCTATTACAAGTTCGATGCGCAGAAACTGCGTCGCATGGAAGTGCCGTATCTCTTCTTCTGTTATGGCGTGCCCTTTGTGGTGTCCATTACATACGTCTTCGTCCGCAACCAGGAGCGTGGACGCATGTACGGCGACGCAATCCTGTGGTGTTGGATCAGCTCGCGCTGGGACATTTGGCGCATCGCCACCTTTTATGGCCCTGTATGGGTCATTATACTGGTCACCTTCTTCATCTATGCTCGTGCTGGCCGTGATATTTACATGAAGCACAAACAACTACGCAACTTCCGCTACGACATCAGCAGCAATGGCTTCCCCGAGGCCGAAGGCGAGACCGGGCCACCATTGGCAGACAACAACACCGCCAGCAAGACCACCGAGGTTGTCGTCGTCACCGAAACGATTCAAAACCACCAGGATATTGACCTGACGCCTCTGGGTCGCCGCACCTCGACTGCCAATGCTGTTGCTGCTACATCAGCCGCCTACTCTGTCACGATTTCGTCTGACCGGCGTCTCGAAAACCTTGGCCCACCGGATGCCCTCCCGTCTGACGATGGCGACGGCCTCAGGGTAACCAGATCTTCCTCCAGGCCACCTACATCGTCTGCTGTCACCGCCGCCACCCGCAACCCTGCCAGTCAACGCCTGCGTCATCGCGCTCTCTACGAGGCCAACAGCGCGGCGTGGTCATATGCCAAATGCGCGCTGCTTTTCTTTACAGCACTGTTGGTTACATGGATCCCGTCGAGTGCGAACCGTGTCTACTCTGTCATGCACATCAACAGCGTCTCTGTGCCACTTGAATACATGAGCGCCTTTGTGTTGCCTCTGCAAGGATTTTGGAATGCAATCATCTACGTGGTTACTTCGTGGAAGGCCTGCGTGACATTGTGGGGGGAGATAACCAGTGGATTCGATGGTAACAGCCATCGTGGGAGGCGTCGAACCAGTCATCCGGGTGGCAACAGACAGCAGTGTCTGCACCACCTCACAAACGATCCTGTACAAAAATCACATGCTGGAAACGGAAGTGCCGATACACTGGACCGGAATGTAAGCGCTCAGCTGAATCTTATGATGGTCACATCCCACGGCCGAAGGGATGTCCGTAATAAACCGGAAAAGACATACGAAACCGAGAGCGTGAGAGAGCTAACGGTCAGCCGGTCTCAGTCACTGGGCACGTAAATGTTTGAATTAAAAGAAAAAGTAGAAAGGGAGAACGTGTTGGTATGTTGAATACGAGAAATTAAACTTTAAGGGGAAAGAGGGAGAAACTCATTGTTCTCGTTCGGACCACCTGATGTCTTGGTTATTTTTATGCTTCTTTTTTTACTATTCTTTCTATTCTTTATGTCTATTGCATTGCAAAAGACATTCTCCGAGACCTGCATATATTATGTTTCTATTCTTCTACCTTTGTACGGAGCAGTGACCCGACCCACGTTTGATTTTACATATCACGCCCTGATCTACAAAACCTGCAGGTCCAAAAGGGCCTTTCCCTTGTTCTGGCCCGCGAAGAGCTCGGCGAGTCCTGCTGGTGCATTATCAAAGCCCTTTGTCTCGCATAGGATCACTTTCAAGCTGCCGTCCTTGATCCACTGACTGACGTTGCGGAGGTGCTCCTCGCGATATTTATCGCCCAGACCATCATTAAAGGTGCTGAGGCCACGCCAGGTAATACGCTTACCGATGACTTGGCCAGTGTTCCGGATTCCGTACTGCTGTTCAGCAGGAAGGTTGTACTGTGAAGCAAAGCCGCAAGCCACTGGGCACGAGTTAGCATGCACCCCTTTACCGAAGTCACGGCATATTGTAAAGTATAACATACCAATTCTGCCGAGAACCTTGAGTGAGTTTATGGCTGCTTCCAGCTGTGGACCACCGACGTTGTCAAAGTAAACTGTTTGTTAGCAAGTGGAAGAATTCGGTATTCAAAAATCAAAAATCAAAAACCAAAAACACAAATCAGAAGCAAAAGCAAATATCAAAATCAAACTGCCACCCCCCCTCCACCCAATAACTCACTGTCAATACCCTCTGGGGCTAGTCTCTTTAGATGAGCATCGGCGTCACCGTCGCGGTGGTTGAAGGCACCGTCAAATCCCAGAACGTCGTTCAGCAGGCGCACCTTGTCGTCACTACCGGCACTGCCGAGGACGGTCAGGCCAGCACGCTTTGCCAGCTGACCGGCCATCTGACCAACAGCCCCAGCTGCTGCCGACACAAAGATAGTCTCACCGGTACACGGCCGCGCAATTTCGTATAGGGCGGCATACGCCGTCAGCCCAGGCATACCCAGTGGGCCCAAATATAGCTTGGGGTCTCGGGCCAAGACTTTGTCTTTGATGACCATCCAGTCGCCAGTGGCCAGCTCATCGGCAGTCACAGTCACATACTCCTGGATGGGTGCCGTCCCCACAAGCAGTGTCCCCGGCGGGGCCGTGGAAGTGTCTGAACGAAGCACATGGACGACAACACCATTTGGGATGACGCTACCCAGTGACAATGGCTCAAAGCCAGGGCGGGCAGCCTCGGGGGCTACTAGGAAGTGACGCAGGTAGGGATCAAAGGAAGCATAGAGAACTTGAGCGGTGAAGCCGCCTAGAGACAGCGGGGCGTCGGGGTCGAATTCGACCGTCTAGACCTGGATATGCCTGCCGGCAACGGGCAGGGCATCAGGGGCCTCTGCAAAAACGAGCGTCTTGTTGGGAGCCATGGCTGGCATGCGAAGTGTCTGGTGGTGGCCTTGCGGTCAACGCACACTCGGACACTACGAAAAAAGCGACTATTAGGAACGGCCACTTGAACGAGGCCGTTTTCTGTCTACCCTGTAGGGTGCACTATCCGCCGTTTGACGGAATCCGCACATTTCCCGATCTGATAAGGATTGGCAGACACCATTACGGAATATTTATACACGCCACTCATATATGTTGTCAACTGGGGTAGATGCCCATAGCGGCTTCTTTGTCAGTCTCCCTTTCCTTGGAAAGTTCCTTGGAAAGGGGGACAAGAATGAATGAATACGGAATAACTGCCGTGGGGACGCGTACGCCGCTATTCCACGCTCATTTACCGGCAATCCAACAACAGCAATCCATCAACGGTAATCTTGGCAGAGGATGAGTGACCAATATCCTCTGGCCATTTAAGAGTAGCAATTGCTAGCTTTAGCCCTATGATCTGCGTTCATGACTTTGATTCATCGCTACCTGCCGGTATTGGGGGGGGGGCGATCTGGTCTGATCAGTGTTTTTTTAGTGTTTTTTTTTTCAAGGCAGGGCAGTCCAACTTCGGACAGACAGAGAAAGGGATGCTTAACCATGGTTCAGACAGCCCGGCAGAGAGGGAAGATCAAACGCCCAGGTTCGGGCCAATACAGCATCTTGAGAATGTCACAGGCGGCAGCTATGCCTGTCAATTTGTTAGATGAGCCAGCTGGTATGCTACCCGCCAAGCCCTTGGCCGGTCACCTGGGGCTGAATAATTGTAACACATTGTACTTGTGTGAGTGCCGGGTTCCCCTTCTAGTAGGTTTCCCCCTTGTCAAGGACCTATTGTGCTACAGGGCTGTGTGGGAGGACCGAGAGCGTAGAAAGCAGCTAGAAGGTTGAAGAATGGATAGCAAGGGCTGGTATCCAAGGCGGAGTATAACAAAGGCCCCGAAGGGCTGTTACATACTCCGTACAAGGACTCCGTAAAACGTCTACTTCCCCTGCAGCCTTACTCGTTTCAGAAAATGCCCCCTGGCTAGTTTCTTCCTCGCCTCCGCCACGGATGAACATCAGAGGCCGAATTTCAGGGGACGCACATGCGAAGAAATCAACCCGGAAAGCGAAAGATAAAACAGGACGCCAGTCTGTGGCACGATGGATGGCGAATCCCCTGTACAACTGGAAGACGAGATTGGAAGACAAGATTGGAAGGTGTGTGTAGGAAGTACAAGTCAGTACTCCGTACTCGTAGAGATTGGATAGGCCGCATCAGTTGCCCTATTTTGTTGGGCCAACCAGTTCATGCAGTGTGCGAATGCGGCGTGTACAGTACAGATAGTACATATTGCATAGATTGTACAGATACGAATAGTACAACTCGCCTGTGCTCTCTCGTACTTTGTACGTGGACGATGCCGTAGGAAGGATAAAAAAAGAAAGCAAAACAGCCAGGTGTGCACATTTCTGTTCTAAATTTAGGGAGATAGCTCAGCCCCCCTTAACTACTGGTTGGCCATTCGCTACACAGTACAATTTTGTGCTAGGAGAGAGCACTAATGCTTGTTAGCGTCTGGGCCGATCGGCTGATGGACTGTGAGAGAAGCGGACAAATCCCACATCCCACATTCCACATTCCACAATCCACATACTACATACCACATTCCACCTATGAACCGTTGGACTTCGGCCGCCGACTTCCGCTTGCCCCGTCACCTGACAACAACGCACACAATCACAAGCTTTTCGAGGGGCCAACCGGCTGCCAAGGATTTCGGTTCACAACTTGTGTTCTCTTCCTCTCTCTCTTGTTTTTTCTACTCCCCTTGGTTCTCTCTCCCTCTCTCTTTTACCGTGTACTTGTAGGGTTTCTGGCTTTATTTTTATTGTCACCCTTTTTTCCTCCTCCTCGAACGGGGCCCACAAGTTGTTTCAAGTCCGAAGTCCGTGGGAAAAAGCAATAATGGGTTTGATAATTTACTTTTTTTTTATACTCGCATCCTTGTAGCCAGAAGCGTGCCCACTGTACTCCATACATGATGGCGTAAGTACGAGTACTCGTCGTATGCGACTACGAGTATTCGTACGTAAGCGTTTCTTGTCGCAAAGCCGACGGGATGGGCCATGCACTCATATGCCCACCCCCGCTCAAATGGTACGAGCAAGAACCGATAATACCTTGCAGGCTGCGAAGCGAGCGCGGCCGGCTGTCCTTTGCTGGTGATTGGGCCTGTCCAATGTGCTTTTCCCTCGTTAAACTATACTCAATGCAGGAGTGGATTGTGATCACCGTCAGAAAAATCACAATAAAATACTGTCAGTCGGCTAATTTTCCAGCCGACTGGCCTACTACAAGCCATGTATTTTGCAGCCGCATCTTACCACCGTCATCGGACGGGACAAGCGGCATTGGCCAGCAAAGCAATAGTCCGTCAACAAGGTACTTGTACGGATCCGGTAACGAGCGCGCCTTGACGATGTAGCTCGGACTTTGCTTTGGGGGGGCTGCGAAAAAAAAAAAAACCAACCAACCCCCCTCTAAAAAAACAAATAACAAGCATGAATTGCGTCGCGCGAATATTCTCGCGAAGTATGACCTCATTTGTGCGAATACCATTGCACCGTCAAGCTCACTAGTGGAAAGACGACCAACGGCAGAGCAATCCGGTTGTGCTCTGACGGCCATGGGCACTACGTGTGTCAGAAGAACGGCCGGAGGCGAGCGAGCTCGTACTCGTACTGCGAAGAAAGACGCGGGATCTCCCTTTCGTGAAGCGACAGTGTATTTCCATAATCGCTAAAAGCGAAAAAAGAAAAAAAGAAAAAAGAAAAAGGTTGACCAAAAAAAGAAATACATGTCTACAGAGTCCGCGGAGATGGTGGCCGAGGATAAAGATGGCCTGCCCACTCTAGGAGTATGCACATGGCTCGGAAGCACCGGTTCTCGGCAAGGGGGAAGAAAAAAAATCAGAAATCAAAAAGCAAAAAGCACCCCAGAGAACAAACGGACGGCAAGCTAAAAAAAAATCAAGGGCAGGTCACACGATGGACATCCAAGACGGCGGCGCTTCCCCCCCCTCCGATGTGGCACATAACTGGTTTTGTTGCAAAGGTACTCGTACGGAATACGTACGAGCACCAATACTCCGTAATACACCGCCCGTGGGACGGCTTTTCCATATCTCATCTGCAAAATTCCGCCCACATGGCTGGTTCTGCTCAGACCTTTTTAAAAATTTGGGGCGGTCGGCTAGGGGTCTTGGCAGAAAGTCTTGGCATTTGCTCTGCATGGCGGGTGAGGGAAAAAAAAAGGTTAACGTTCAAAATAGAAACGTGCCATGCCATCCTGGGCCTAGTTGGGCAGTCGCCTAGCAGGGGGTGCACGCAGTATCATGTTGTTTTTTGTTGTCGTGCCGCGGTCTCTTGCTGCCGTGGTCCACTGTGGTCGTCCCGTCGTGTCACCACTGCTGGGTCCGGGACGCCGGGTTGGGGGATTAGAGGGGAGGGGGGAGGGGGGCAGGCCCGGACAGGTTTCCCCCTCTGTCCCGGCTACTGCTGCTGTTTCTGTCGCTCACCCCCGGATTGGACGGGCCTGGATGGACTAGATTGTGCGAGATGCAGTGTCTCGTGCATTAAATACCACTGATATATCCGCTAGTCTCATGCATCGCCAGCGAGAAGCCAAAACCAAAGGCACCAACGGCAGAAATCATAAAATAATTCATAAAATAATTCAAAAATAAACAAGCGATAATGGGAATAACAAATTCTACATCTTCTCCCTTTCATACGTTACAGTCTCCTTTTTGCCTCCCTTTTGCCTCTCGCATGCTTTTTTTTTTCTTATCATTGGCTTTAGCCACTGCCCAAGGAGCATACTATATCCGGTAAGAGCCAGGAATGCCTAAAGAGTAAAGAGTCAAAGCAAAAAATGCTGGAGAGGAAAACCCGTCTTGCATTGAGTTGAAAAACAATCGTCCGAGCCTTTCACCGAAGGGTGTCTGAATGGGTAGCTTCGGCATATCGTCAAGGTTTTTTTGAGAACAGAACTACGGAGTACCGAGGGTTGGATTATTGGGATATTTTTTCCTTTTTCGCCTTCTCCCCCTTCGTCCTTGGGCCTCGCGTGTTTTTGCCTACTCTGGAGGGCTTTAGTGGGCTTAAGTTGCTGCCTTTAGCGGACCTTGTGGGCAGATACCCCGTGCTGCCCCCGGTATACCAATAGACAAGGCCGCTAAACCCCCACTGAGCGGCGATACTCAACCAGCAATGCCAGTTATTACTCCGTACTATTAGCGTAAGTTCATAGCGTAGCCCGCTCTGTTTCTTTCTTTCCTTTTTTTTTTTCCCGCCCTGGCGCAAATCATGCAAGCTTTTTCTGGAGTAGCGTGCCCATCCGCACCTGCTGATCGACAGCCAACCGTTACAAGGCCGACGAAAATATTGTGATCAGACTTGGAAAGGGGGCGACTTGCGGTAAAGACGCAAGGCTCCTTAAGGCAGGTGCGAATCAGAATCATGAAACGGGCATTGAGCAAGTCACTTTTTCTGTGCTTGCCGAATGCTACGGCGACTGAGAGGCCAGCTAATCTCGTGGCCCTAGTAAGATTCATCTTTTTTTTCGTCTTTTTTTCATCATTTTTTTAATATTAAGTGTTTATATTTTCCCTTTGTTTCCTTTCTTCCTTTTTTACTCTTGCTTTGTCTACGGAGTAATTACCTAGTCGTATCGTGCAAGTCTCATGTCTCCCTGCTACGTTGACAGGGTGGCCAGTGGTCACCTGCCACGGCTTCTTGTCCCGAATGTGGCCATTCGATGAAGCCCAGTTGCCCCTCGGCCACACGTCTCGAAACACCCATCTGTGCCAAAGTCGGATACGAGAAACGGCTGTTTCATACTCTGTACATTTCTATCTTCTACGACTATAATGACTCTACGCCGTATATTCGGAACTTCCCAGATCTTGTGCCCCCCCTGTCTGCCCCTTCATGCTTCACACAGACACGTTGGCCCGGCACATGCCTTTCGGTCAGTGTTCTCTGGGTATTCTCCACTTTCAAGGCGCACCCAGGTTGTCGACTCGTACGAGTACGTTCTTACCGGTGGCCAGAAGCCCGAAAATGAAAAAAAAAATGATGTGCGAATGGCCCAGTTAGCGTATTGAACGGGGCATGACAGTGGCTACAGGGCATTGCTCCGGGAGCAATCCGGGACTCACCGTGCCCGTTGTAAGTGGGCAAAATAACAGAATTGCTATATACGCTATAGAGGACTGGTTCCAGACGGCTAGGAAGAAGAGTGGTAAAAAGGGCGCTCGGTAACCACTTTAGCGAGTTGTTTATGCCGCCATTGAAATTAATGCTATCCCTGCATACAGGGAAGCTCTCTTTTTTCAGCTACCTTGTGCAAGGTAGTTTGGCCCAACAGGGCCCGAGTCATCCAGACCCGAAAACCAGAAAAGGGGGGGAGGAGATAGATAATCGATACAGCGGTGGCGGTGGAGCGTTGTACGTTGTTAGACGTTGTACTCCGTACGAGTATGAAGCAGCCCTGTTGTCGCCGTTTTTAGTTTGGGGTGACCCTGTACTCCATATGGAACAAGACGGCCACAAGAAGGCTACTCCAGAAGGAGGCAAGGTCGACCTGCGTGGACCCAATCATAGGCAGCCTATCCCAACGACACCGCCTAGATCCCGCCTAGCCAGACATGGGCTGTGAAATTTTGAAAATCAAAATGAGGATGAGCCCAGCATCTCCGATGGCTCAGGCCGTAGAATGTCATCGAGCAGGGACAAAACATCCCCAGATGGGTTAGCTTCTATGGATGCCAAGCATGCATGGGGAAAGGAGAAAATCCAAAATGCCGGTCAAGGAGGGGGCGTGCAGGGCAGAAGAGTGTTCATAATACCTTGTATCTTACTGTCAAGGCTCATTTTGAGACCATTCGAGCCTCAGTTTTTCCTCATGGGCAGCAGGCATTGTGCACGAGGTTCCTCTTGGCGCCAGACGGTCTTGAAGCACCGCCGCTCTCGTAAGATTATACACATTGCATCGTAAGACCCGAGAATAGCCTTTGTCAGGTTCACGAGTGGATGCGACATGAAAGGTGTCACTTGCGCGAATGAGAAAGAATGGACTTATTGGATTTATTGGACTTGTTGGATTTGCACTTTGGACTTGGACTTGAGCGGGCATAAATGTGCATGCGAGCTGCAGGTTGGTTGCAAGGCAGGTTGCAAGGCAGGTTGCAGGGCGGCACGCAGGTTGCAGCTAGGCATTCTCGTCTGCCGGAACAAGGCCGTGGACGACGGTTGTTTGGCTACCCTCGTCTGTCCCCAGTCCGTAAGGCTCTCTCTCTGTACAAGTACGGAGTTCTCCGTACTTTTTACTTTTTACTTTTTACTTTTTATTTTTCGCTTTTCACCAGGGCTGTCACGGACGTCCCAAGCACGTCTTACTCAGCACAGGACGAGTACTTCGTACTCCCTTGCATATTAATAAGAGGCACGAGATAACATAGGCTGAGAGCAAGCTATTATCGTCCATCCCTTATCCGGCTTCTATGCGGATACTTACCTGTTCGAGAAAAGCTAAAACTCTATTATTGTCTGCGATTTTGGCCCGCTGACTTGCCAAGTGCTACGTAGCATTTCTGACCGAGGTCCGTCTGAACCCGCTTATGATATTCAGGCTCTTTCTCTTTCGCTCGGTTTCTCCTCTCACTTTTCGCCCCTTGCAGAAAAGCGCCGAACCGAGCTTTATTGGCTGGGATGGCTTACCCTGTAGGATGGCTGAGATGGGTCGCCCCTCTCCTATCCCTTTTGCGATGTCGTTCTTCTCGGGGTGCCACTGAAGTCCGAGCAGTGACCTTCCCTTCTGCAGAGACATGCTCCGTACCGGAGCCCGCACAATGCATCCACACGCTCTTTCCTTTTCTCTCCCATACTCCGTCTCCATACTCCGTACTCCGTACTCCGTACACCACAACGCGAAAGTCGGTGCAGAACTCCACTTTTAGGCATGCATCATGCTATTTACTGCATTATTCCTTATATGGGACAGGACCGGCGACCAATGTTGAGTGAACCCAAGAGGCCAAGAGCAAAATGCGTGCACTGCCCCCCCTCTCATTCGCATGAAGGGCGGCCCCAGCCAACCACAACGGGTCTGTCCCGACGCCTTTCCAGAATGTCACTGGCGTTTCCCCATTGGCTGGAGAGGCATTCCCAATTTATTTCTGTCCTCACTGTCCACAGCTCGCCGGTGATCGTACTCCGTAACTCATAGGGCAGGAAAAGCTAAACTTAAACAGCGGCTACTCCGTAATAACACACTACTCCGTACTCCGTACTCTCGTACCAATCGGCCCTCCGTTAGAGTACGCTATTTTTGCCACAGGTCGCCGGCTTCAGATAGACTTTTGGGACAAAGATGCGGTTCTTTGGTTCTGGGCGTGCGTCATTAGCGAATAAAGATGCGGAAAGGCAGATGGGACAGGAATAGTTTGGTTGCCCTGTTGGCATCTGTTGGTCTGTTGGCCTGTTAGACTACGGCGTGCTGGACTACTGGACCGCTGGACTACTGGACTGCTGGACCGCTGGACCGCTGGACCGCTGGACCGCTGGACCGCTGGACCGCTGGGCTGGACTGCTGCTGGATTGTTGGCACCACTGTTCAGGGCAGGAATGACCGGCTCAATTTCCCGGCATTGACCGGGAAGGCCCTGGTCCTGAGGTATTCGATTCTTCGGTGTTCTTTGGTACTATAGCACACCCTGCAGCAAGGCGGCCTGGAACAGAGTCGGGAAGGTGGGAATGCGTGATGACCCAAAAACCCAGAGTGCTTGCTAGGCTAGCAGCCCCCAACCGAAAAAAAAACCGTGGTTACGGCCGGGGGATACGCTCAGACCAACATCTTTCCCATCCGTACTCGTACGAGTGCTCCGTACTCTTCAAGTATAGACCAGGAGGCACCATGACGTAACAGTACTTGCAGCTACTCCGAACGCAGTTTGGGCGGGGAAGGAACCGTCTTGCCCTTCGTGCCTCCCCCTCCCCCCCCCCTATGTTCCCTGTCGTGCCAAGTACGAATAAGTACTCTTGTACCCTGTATTGGTACAATTCAATGTTTGCTTTCACATCTCGTGGCACAACGGCAGGCCGCCATATGGAAATTGGCCAAAAAATATTTTCCTTTCCTCTTTCCCTATCGCTTCTTGGCCCGAGCTATTTCGACCTCACGCCATTTACCTTTGGCAAGCGTGCTTTGTAATGTGGCCATCATGTGTTTTTCGCCATCCAAGGTGCGAGGCGAACTTTTTTCTTTGCGTTGGACAAATTCCTCGGATAGTGACTTTTCTTGGTCCTGGGGGGTTCTTTTCCATCGTGATCTCACACAGTACATTCGTCGCTTGCTCTTTCCTTGTCGAACTGTCATCACAAGACACCCAGAAGGCTCGTTTCAGTTTCATGGTCGTAGTGTCCGAATAACAGGCAGGGCATTGCTTCCCGCTCGTTCACGCTCGTTCACGCTCTTTCGCGCTCGCCCATTCGCAGGAGCCCCCCAGTCCACAAAACATACACGCCCCCTTCCTCCACTCTCCACTCCTAAACCCTTTTCTACACGCCCCCTTCACAGCCACCTACCCTTATGGTCGTCACTGAACGACAGCCCCAGTCCCCTTGTCTGGTGCTATGGGCTGCCGCGCTCCTAGTCTGGTGGAGTGCTGTCTCGTCTCTGTGTTGGCGCCTTCTTTTCCTTCTTTCTGTATTTTCTGCTCCCTTTTTTGCCTCTAGAAATCCTCGCTCCTCCCGTTGCCGTTTCCAGCTTTCACAGGGCAACCGCTCCTTCTCCTGCTCTGTTTAATTTGCTCCTTTTGCGAACCTTCGACTCTACGTGCCTCCGGGCTCCCGTGTCTCCGTGTCTCCGTCTCCGTTTCCTTGTCTCCGTGTCTCCGTGCTTGCGTGCCTTCGTGCCTTCGTGCCTTCGTGCCTCTTGGCTTCCTCTTTTTTTCTGTTCTTGCCTGCTGGCCGTCCTTGTCCTCTCCACTGGACCCACCACTCGCACCTTCCCAAAAAACCTCTGACAACCCAACTCAGCCAACAGGGAAAGGTAAAAAAAAAAAAAAAAAGGCACACACACACTACAGGGTAGCCCACCCCCAGGCAACTAGAGTATGGGACTGTTCCCTAGTCCACACATCTTACACTCACACCCTCCCCCCTCCCTCACCCCCCCCTCTCTCCTTCCCACCCCGGCCGCTTCGGTGCTTCTCGACTGGCGCTCACAGCAAACAGGCTATACCGCCCTGGCTGACATGCACTGCCCGGCTCTCCTCTTCCCCCAAAGTAGTATTTAACATCACGGCCCCCCTCCCGGACGGCCCTCTTTAGCTTCTTCACTTTTCCACAGAACCGTGAACTCAACACATCTCGGCACTTTCGCTGCGGCCTTTACCCCAAACCCACACTCGCTTTTAGCAAACCCCAAGGAAGTCCTCGTGACTCCTGTCATTCGCTTGTTTCTTATTTGTACTGGAGACGAGAAGACTGGAAAAGTCGAATATACCGGTGTTTTTTTATCTCGAGATATTCCAGCCCGTCAACTCCACACCCAAGCAACTAAAAAGCAACTAAAAAGGAACGAGGAGGAAACTCGAATCTTCGCGACATTACCCGCTTTTCCGAACGTACCCCTTAGATCTGGTCTATATCAACTACCGCCATCCGGCCCATAACCTCCAAAGGGACGCTCAATACAAAAGCTGTCCGTCTTCCTGACTTGCTTTTGCCGTTGGACAACCGCACCGAGCTTCTACTTCAACTTGCATCGCCGGCCTCTGCCACCCGTATGAAGCCTGTCTAGAGAAGCAGCTCCAGCCTTGCAACCACGTTGATCAGCCGCCCATCTTCCCTTCACGCAAGCATTGCCTTTTTTGCCTGCACATCCATTCGAACAACGCCCCAACACCACGTTCGCTTTTTCCTTCGATTCTTGTCGACCTCTTTTGCGTTGACAGTACCTTTTTAATTACTTTTCAGGTATGCCTCTTGTCTCAACGTCCCAGCCAACCAAGCCTTTTACATCTCATGCTAACCCTCTCCAGTCTTGTCACTCGTTTCTCACTCGAACTGTGAACAATGGCTGGCCCTGGTGGTGGTCCTCCCCGTCGCAGGTAAGAGACAGCATATTTTGCCTCTAGCTGCATGCTCTTTATTTTTCTACGCCCCAAAACTCTTATGGACATTGAGCTAACTCGTGCAGTCACACCAAGTCCCGTAAAGGATGTGAGACATGGTATGTTGCCACGTAGCCTACGGTGGCTCCTGCATCGCCTTATTTTTGTTCCTTTCTGTCTAACTTCCCACAGCAAACGCCGCCACATTCGCTGCGACGAAACGTTCCCGCAATGGTATGTCAGACGTGCACAACCGGCCCATCCGGGCCTACATCACACTAAAGCTAACCCACACTCAGCCGCAACTGCACCAAGCACAAAATTCGTTGCCCCTACAACGATATCACAGTGCCCGACGAGCGCTCTGTCTCACCGGACCGTCCCGACCTCATGTGGACGCCCGAGATTGAGGCTCAGGTCGCCCGTTGGCAACAGACTGGCATTTTCCCGTTCCCCGAACTTAATATCTACCCCGTTCCGAATCCTCAGTATCTGTCGCTCGACAACCTTCGCCTGATTTACCATGTTGCTTCCATCTGCCATCAGCTGCGCAGCATCGATGCCGACGGATTCACTATTTGGACCCGCCAAATCCCCACGTATGTCTCACATTTTCTTGATTCTCCAAGGCTCGGCGTGGCCGACTTGAAACGAACTTGTACTCACATGTATGATTCAGAATCATCAGGATTGGTGCTACCTACAGCTACGTCATGCACGCACTACTCGCATTTTCCGCCAGCCACATCACCTACCTCAACGAATGCCCCGTCGTGGGTATCATGGCAGACGAGCACCGTGGCATTGCCCTCAAGGGTCTCCAGGAGGCGATTAGCACCTTCTCGCGCGAGACGTCAGACGCCATTCTGGCAGCCTCGCTCGTCTTGTCCTGGCAGGCCACTGACTGGTAAGAACAGAACATGAACACAGACCTTGTCTCTTTTTTTGGGCGGTCAGAACTAACTTCTTTTGCAGGCGTAGCTGGACCCAGCTCATGCAGGGCACTCGCTCGGTGAGTAGCAGATCATATGCACATTAGTCTACTCCGTACTTGGGAGCGATTCTCCTTGCAGGTTCGCTTGCGGGAATTTGAAGCTAACAACCGATCTACAGGTGATCGAGGCCATGGAACCTTGGAAACACGAGTCCCAATTCGGAGATTTCATTGCCGAGAGCAGCACGTTCCCCACGGCCCCTCCGTCTCCTGCTCCGGACCACAAGCCGAATCAGCCTCGCAAGGAAGACCTCGAGGTCTTCCAGCGCACCACGCAGCAGCTCCAGAGCGTCGAAGCCTTCCTACGTCACAACAAGGAGGATACCCAGGCGATTTCGCAGCTCGTTACCTTCGTCAAGGGTGCTCGCAAGGAGTGCAACACACCTGTTGCGCAGCAGTTTGCTCGCCTTCGGCCTCTGCGTGACTGGCTGTTCTGGACGCCCGTTCGCTACTTCCAGACTGCCGGTGGCTCGCCAGGTGCTCTCATCAGCATTGCTCATCTGTACACGGTCGCTCTGGTGATGGAACGTCTCTTCCCCGAAATCGGCGCCGCCTACTTCGGCAGTCTTTCCATTGGACCGGTCGAAGAGATTGCTCGCCGCCTGTTTTCGATCACCAGCAACCGTGTCGGCGATGGCGATGCGCAGACGGCCTTGTCGCTCATGGAGTTCCCCATCGACGTCGTGCACGAGTTCCGCTCCCGTATGGGCTGGGTTCACCCGATCCGTACCCCGTCATTCCCGCAATTCAACCCGCCAAACTTCAACTTCCCAGTCGTCACGGCTGCTACGGGTCCCATGCGCATGCCGGCAACCACTGCTGGTCCTTCCGAGTACCACCAGATGCCATACGGTGCGGAGGGAATGGTTGTGAACCCTGCGTTCAGCTACAGCACGGAGGACCTGTCTCTGCTGAATGCGGAGCACCCTCCGAACTCAGCCATCACCCCACTGCAGCTGTCATCGCCGTATGCACCCCAGCAGTACCTCAACATCCCGAGCCCTTCATACGGAGGCTACAGCCCGGCATCGAGCACGTTTGGCGACTTCGGCGATGGCTCCTCGGTAGCCTACAGCGACAACGAAGAGTACAGCTCCTACGACATCACCTATGCGGGTGGCAACAATGCCGGAAGCATGGGTCAGCCCCAAATGCTGGGAGGACCAAACAACTTTGGCGTAGGGTTCGTCTCTCCACTCCAGACCGTCTGGATCTAGCCCTAGCCGTCTTGGCCTCCCGGGTCCGAACAGATGGAAAACCGTCAAAGGGGCACATTGGTTGACTTGTTTTTCTTGTTTTCGCTTTTTGCTTTTGCCTCAGGATACGATCAGTGCCTTCTCCAGGACCGCCCATGGCGGGTTCTATGAGTGCATACCCGCCGCCACCTGAAGTCCCAACCACGATGTTGTTGCCTTCTTCGTCAGATCTACCATCATCTGCACCGCGATCGATGTCGATTTCGCCATTACAACATCAACGAAGCTTTTCCCCCTTCAGCAATCCCGGGTCCTCCTACGTGGACAGGGGGAAGAGGAAGTAGGGGAGGGCACCGACGGTCACCGCAATTTTGCTTCACCTTCGCGAGTTCGACTGTTTTATCTTATCGCTCTTTGCATTTTTTTTTCCCATCATGGCATCCAGTACAGGCGCAATTGTACGCCACAGTCCTTTCACTATTGTCTTTACACACCCGACTTGGCGCGCGAGTCGCCGGCAGCGCCGGAGGCACATGCCATCGAAAAGGCAAACGACACTCCTTTTGACGAAAAAGCGGCATATATTGCTCGAAGCAACACTCCTTTTATTATTTAATCGATGATACCCACTATAGACATTCCCTCATTTTAACAACTGGATATTCGGATGGACTTGCACACACACACACACACACACACACCAACAAAAAAAAGAAAACCGGCACTCTCCTTTAGACGCATCTTATGGCGATTTTTCTCGGCATAGACACACACACACACTCCTTTGACGAAACTATTATGATGGATAACGATACCCGACTGCATAGCGGACTGTTCTGGAACCCCCCCTGATTTGTTATTTGATTATTTGGGCTTTTATTTTCGTCTTGTTCTTGCGTTTCTTGTTTTATCTAAGGCCAGAAAATTTTGGTGGAAGATTCGGGTAATCTCTTGAGTTCTGCATTGCACTGGAGTTTTTGTATTGAATTTGATTTGTATTATCTAGTTTTTGGATGGAGGAGACAGTTTGGCAGGTATATAATTTGTCAACCGCTCAGGACGGAAGGGGATAATAATGCAATGGATTAGGATGAATTCAACATAAGGTTTCTGGCATGAAGTATCTAGGAACCGCGAAGTACAAGTGGAAGTACCGAATGATGAACCAAAAATAGAACAGTAAATTCTTACGGGTACTTGTGCGGCGTATCTTACTCTGTAAGACACATGCAGAAGATACATCACATGCCTAGGTGGGAGAATGTCACACCCCCCCTTTTCTTTGTTACACCGATAGGCAGCGAAAGAAAGCATGCGGTCATGGAAGAATGGGACCGGTCAGCAATATAGATTCTGCCACCCCCAACAATCCCGTGTGGAGCAGTGACAACCTCAGCAGGGCTGATTGGTGTCTCTTTGTTGAGCCGAGGAATGGAGAAGTCGGGACGACTATACTTGAGTCGGTGTGCCTCTTCATTCTCGGACGCAGCTTTAAGGGGGTGTGTGCATGGATGGTCTGCCGAGCCTGTAGGAGGGCTACTGCCACTGCTAGCAGGATTGATAAAATGCATGTATTGAATTTATTGGTCTCTAGCGTACGAATGGGGAGACGGAACACGGCAAACTCGATGCCCGTCATCGGATGCTGTTCTCCAGAAGGCAATCCTTCCTACACCGCATTCTTGCAGAGTACGTACATATCCTCAACGAGGATAATGCCCCGTCCTTCGTAGGGATATGCACTCCGCGCTCTTCCTGGTATATCCACCCCTCCCGTGTCCCAATTCCGGCCTACTCCGCAATGGTCCCGTACTTTGCATTGCTCATTATCGTACACGTCTTTTCTCTTGCGCAGCATTAATACACATCATCTGTCTGGTCCACTGTCCGTCGACGGAATAAGACCTCGCCGTTTGGGTCCGGTGTCTTGGACATCATGATCATCATAGGCCGCGGCCGCTCCTGGCCCTCCTGCAGCTTCATGTTAAAGTGAATCAGATAGTAGGCCAGCATCATCTTGATCTCGTTGCCAGCAAAGAATCGGCCTGGACAGGCGTGTTTTCCCGCCCCAAAATTCATGTTGGTGTCACCAATGGACGTGAACTGCCACTGGTGGCCGCGTCCAAGCCCGCTTCCATTGCTGTGGCCGGACCCGTCCGGGTTCTGACGCAGGCGGAAGAAGCGCAGCGGGTCAAAGCTGTCGGCGTCGGCATAGAAGCGTTCGTCCCGTGAGTAGCCCACCTGCGGCGCCAGAAGTCTGGTGCCGACCGGTAGGTGCGTGCCGTCCGAGAGGTCGATGGGCCGCATAACCTTGCGGATGAACCCGGTAATGTTTCCCGAAAACCGCTGCACCTCCTTGATAAAGCTGTCCATCTTCTTGAGCTGGGTCATGCTGTCCTTGCGTGCCCATGCGTCTTCGCTGCACAGCACTGCCTGTGCTTCCTGTCGTAGCTCCCGCTGCACGTCTGGGTACGTGGCCAGGTCGAACATACAGTCGGCCAACAAGTTGTTGGTCGTGTGGATGGACGCTGCACTCAGCACGAGCTGCAGCTCCGTCTGTGCGCGGTAGTCGCGGCGCTCGTCTGGCGGCAGCGTATCGAGCAGCCACTGGATCAGGTCGTCGGGCTTCTCGTAGCCCGGCACATCCATGTCGCGCAGACGCTCATCGATAATGGGCCGCAGCATGGCTTCGCCACGTGCAATGTCGGCGCGGATGCGCCGCAAGTCCGTCACCAGGAATTGTCCCAGGGGACGCAGCCAGGCCGGGATGAACTGCAGCTTGACGACGGCCATGAACACATGGATGGCAAAGTTGATGCTCGTGTCCATCCACTCCTCCTTGCGGTTGACGGATGCGCCGACAAAGGCGCGGCCGCTGAGGCGTGCAATGGCACGCAGCCCAAAGGGGTGCACTTTGACGGGCGTCCAGTCTGGAAGAACAGTTCCTTTAGTTGGGAGTTTCATTTTCAGAGTTTCCTGGGACGACCCACCTTCACATTCTGGAAACTCGGTTGCCACGACATATTCAATCTCTTTGCGCAGCTGCGGCACCAGCCGGGCGAGATTCTGTGTCAACTTGGTGCGGACGACGGCAGACAGCACGTCGCCGTTGTGGCCGAGGCTGAACTTCGTGTACTTGCTGAGCATGGCCTGTCGATGCGCGTGTTAATAGCTGTCTCTCCACTATGGGAAAGGGGCTGTCCACGCCGGCTTACATCGTTGACGGCTTCGGTGGCGCTCAGGATGTTCTCTGGCAAGCCTTTCAGCTCACCAATAAACTTCGCTGGGATGAGAACCTGCGGTCCCTCTGTAGCTTTTATCTGGTAGACGCGGTCTTGGAACTGAACAGAAAAGGGTCAGTTCTGTTGCTCAACGGCTTTGCCAAGGTATGCATGACACACCTTGTTGTAGCTGTCGCGGACCAGCACCTCGGCGTCGAAGATCCATTTTGTTTTGGCGGCTTTGTAAAAGGGGAAAGACGTCTTTGGCTTTTGGCTGGCGTAGAGGATGTAAAAGGCCAGCAAGACGCAGGCAATGGTGATACAATAGGCTATGTGACCACTCGACCGGACAGACACCAAGGTGGACAGGCGAGCAGCAGTTGATGCATCCAGTAGAGCGTCTGTTCTGCTAAAGACATTGTATCTTTGCAAGAGGATAGAAGCCGAGGCAACAGTCGAGTTCGGCATGATGCCTGTAGTATGGAGGCGAAAAGGCAAAAAGGCAAAATGATATTCAGCGTGGTGCAGAAGCCATTGAACACCGACGGGAGGAGGCGAATACAGATAGAAACACGTCTAGAAGAAAAGGACGGAAGAGGTGTGCGATGGAAAAAAGCAGGTCAGATCTGCCAAAACAAAACAAGTCGGAAGACGGCGGATGGGAAATGGACAGCCGGAAAGGAGCCAAGAATACACACAAGAGGGGAGAAGAGATATACAGAAGAAGGGAAGAAGCGAGAAGAAGTACGGAGTACATTCTCGGAGAGGCGGGCTGCCGGGACATGGAGGGACCGGCGCGTTGCAGAAACGGGCAGCTGTAAACAAAGCATGTGAGGGAAGAGGGGGGTTGACCGATCGACACAGTCTCGACGCAGACGAAGAGAGGATACGCATGCGTTCAGTGTATGAGAGAACAGGACCAGTCATTGTTTTCCTACTCTGCTACTCGTCCCGTCTTCCGTTCTTCCGTTCTTCCGTTCTTCCGTTCTCCGTCTAGAGCCACAAGGAGAGTTTTTTTTTTTGTCAGTGGTCTGCGACATAACTGTGACTTGGGACTGCCAGCAAGAACGGACGGGCCTTTTCGTGCACGGAGTACGGAGTTGTGTCGTCGTGTTGGTACAGGAGCGGCAGAGAACAGCCAGTGCTCACCAGTACGGCACTTCTTACCACACTCGTAATTCGTACTCGTACGGAGTACAGGCAGGCGATCTGCAGCTGGTCCGCTTTTCTTGCTGCTCTTCTCACGCAGCCCTGAAACGGGCCCCCTCGCCCCAGGCCCTTGGGTACTGGGGCCCTGCTCCGTATCCCGGCTCTAGCAGCTTCCGAGGCTTAGCTTCAGCGCCAAGAGCCCTTGCGACAAGGCAGGGCCACCAGCTGCCATTACCGAGGAACACTAGCGCCTTGCGCTTGCTCGTATCCGATCGATGAACGAGATGTCCATCTTGAGATTGGCAGTGGTTGTGGATTCTCGTCGCACGTGGTTGGCTGAGGGATTCAAGGCTTCTCCAGCTTTGCCCGCTGTGACAATACTCCGTACGGAGTAAGATCTCGTTCGCCTCAGAAGGCGGACCCCACCTTGAGCCTCCTTTCTTCTACTCCGTACTCTGTGCACTCTACTCGTAGAGTTATTTTTTTGTCTCTCCCCTCCCCTCTTGTGACATATTTAGACCTGCCAAGACATCTTGCTGCCTTCTTTTTCATACCCCGCAGATGACCTAGAAGGCGTCCAGACACGGCAAAAATCTTCCGCGCATGGATAGTCGGGGCGGGGGGTGAACAGGTTTCTCGGGGTCAGAAAACTCTTGGCGTGGCGGGCAGGTAAGACTTCTATCCGACATGCCCGTTCCGTGCGAAAGCTTAACTGGCCTACAAGTGGAGGCGATCGGGCGAGAGTGCAACCTACTCGTACAACGCAGTGTTGAGATAAGCACTACTAAACCCTGTGTCACAGTTGTTCGCCCTGTTTACGAGTACGAGGTGGTTTAGGGCTTTTAGCGCCTTTTAGCTTTTATAGTGGCCCTGCGGTCCGGGCCTCGTTCGCCGTATCCGCCTTGTGGGACTTGAGTCATCAGGCGTTGAAGCAGCTACGAGCGAGATGAAAGAAATGATGAATCAGTTGCAGCAGACAGAATGCAGACGTTTTATTCCCTCGCTAGTTCCCGAAAAGCGCCCTTTAAAAAAAAGAGCCCTTACCGTCCAGGTCAGCTAAAATTATGCAACCCAGAATGTTATACCGCAATGAAGCCTCCATCGTATCTTACATCTCTCCGAGGTGACATAAAACAAGACGGGAAACTCCCAAACACAGAAGCTATTTATATAAGACGAGAAAGAAGAAAAAGGGAAATGAAAGGATGAAAGGAAAGCCAGAATATATATAGCAAAAAGAAAATTGAAAAAAAAATAAGAAAAAAAAATAAGAAAAACATGGTCGAAAATGGATTGGTTGCGAGAGGAATGTATAGGTTGTTGGGGCCAGTGCCCCATACAAAACGTCGGCAACCCCCTTCAAAAGAGACATACCTAGGAAACGCATGGCGAGGTCATCCTCCCACACCGAGGTAGCGAGCGGGTGGGCCACTGGCAAGAGAGGTCGAGCCGGATGCACTTGTCGGCTGGATGACAGTCTGATTACCGTCATCCAGCGTCCAGAAATGCAGGACATCAGCCTGCCAGCGCATCATGTTGAGCACGTTGAGCTTCATGGTGAAGAGGGAACATAGTAGCTCCACCTCGAGAGGCGTGATGCGTAGGCGCTGCAGCAGCCACCGATTGATGAAGTCCACCTTGTTTCCCTCTTCAAAGCGTGTCAGCATCGTCGAGATGCCGTACTCTTTGATCCGGTCTTCCATCTGCAGTGCGTGGATCGGACTCGTAGGGCTGGTCAGGCTGGTCAAGTTTCTTGGGTGGTCTGGAGTAATATCCAGCTGACCGGACAAATCGTCCATGGAAGACTTCCGCGCCTCTTTCAGCGCCTCTTCCAGTGCCACCTTGGCCGTGACCGGCTTCTCCTGCAGCAGGTGCTTCGGGCTAGACAGCAGTAACGGGAAGTAGGGGCTCTCGAGGCCCTGAGGGTCCATGGTCCCCTGCGGCGGGATGCCGGCCATGGTAGCGTCAACAAGGTCGTCGTCACTCTCATTCGGGTCTGCATCCATATCGTTGTCCTCGTCTTCGCCATCACCGTTGCCGTCGTCGTCATGGACATCAAGGATTCCGCCGCCACTGCCACTGCCACCGCCACCACCACTGCCCCCTCGACCAAAGATGGCGCGCTCCTCGCTGTAGGGCATGTCTCTGGGCATGGCGCCAATGGCATGACACGTCTCATACAGTGTGCGCACGCACTGCCTCCGTTGGCCGAGCTGCACCCGCGCCGCCTGCATACTTCCGTCGACCTGCCGGAGGAAGGCGGCGTCCTGCTCATCCAGCAGAGATGCGTACTCGTCGGCCACGGCGGCCGGCGGCCCGTCAAACAGGGTCGCCTTGAGGTTTGCGAGATCCTTCTCGGACATTAATAGATCGCCGTGGCGACTGCGCTCTAGCAAGATCTTAGTCTGCAAATCTTCTAGAATCATTTCTCGCTCCAGGGAGAGTTCCGAGAGCTCTTCCTCTGTCATTTGGCGGTCGCCAATGGCATGCAACAATTTGAGGTAGAATGGATGGACATCTGAGTACCGTTCCCCAGAGATTCCCAGGAGTGATGGGTCATCCGGCAGGCCACCAGGGACATTTCCAGGGGAGGGTCCCCCTTCGTCCTCTCCGGCGTGTGTCTGGGATGTGTCCTGCAGGAGGTCTACCAGCAGTTCGTCCTGTCTTTCCTTGCATATATCCACGGGCTCGTCCTCCTCACTGCTTGTATCCGTGTGCGTGTCGGCTGGAACGGCCATGGAGTGAAAGTCCTGCCCTCTTCTCGGGTTGCACAGATGGACCAGTTCCAGGAGCTTGGTTTCTGCGGTGCGTCGCCTAGTTTCCAGTTCCTGCAGCTCTCCGGCTAGATCCTCATATTGGGCCTCGGCCGAGTGGTAGTCGCCCTGGAGTCTCTGGGACAAGATGACAAGCCTGGCCAGCAGATCTGCAGGCGGCGCCTTAATGGACGCAGAATACGACCGGAGTGTCCGTAGGACCTTGTCATTGATCTCCCTCCTCTGTTTCTGCAGCGTGTCCATGCGCGATAGCAATGAGACCATGAGACTCTGGCTACGACTGATTTCCAGCTGCAGGGTATTGATCGCAAGCGTCGAGAGAGCAGCGCCTATCTTGGGCTGTCCGGGTGGCGAAGGAGCAGATGCATGGAGATCCTGGGAAGAGAACAGAGAGTTACCCTGATCGGAATGCTGTGAGGAAGTGGAATGGCCGAGCAGTTTCACGCTTTCGGAAAGGCGCAATGTGAGGTTGTCGGGTGATATGATGTCTGGCATCGTGCGGATGGACAGGACTGTCCTTTCGGTCGACGGGAAAACTGATATGTGCACAGTCAGTTTTTGTCGACAGGAATATTTCTGGAGAATATAAAAGAACATAACACAGATGCATACATCGATGCCTGGCAGACGGGTATGACCGCCCGGTGGCTAGAGGAGGATTGTCTGGGGCATCGCCTGCACTTTTTCTCCGTCGCATTTTTTGGCCCCGCTCGTCTTGTGTGAAATCGGTGTCGTCACTATCGTCGCTGTCGTTGTCGTCACTGTCATCGGCGTCACTGTCTTCCCTGTCGATACTGTTGGCCATTGCCAGAAGACCAGCAGCGGTCCAGAAAAGTACGAGGGCCGGCCTGGCTACCAGGGTGAGAAAACGAGAGGCACCCCGAAGGGAACAACAACGGTTGCGCATGGGAAGTCGTTGTGCGCGCAAAGGACCACCGGAAGGCTGTGGAGATTCGACAGTGGAAATAGGACAATAACACTTCTTCGGGAAGATCGCACTGGGCTAGCGCCTGTAATTAGGGTCGGGGGGCGCCGCATTTTAGGTGCTACGGGAGCCGAAAACAGGGCGACCAATGATGAAGGGCCCCCTAAGAAATCGCTCGAGGAAGGCGCAAACCAGATGTCTATGCCTTTAGGGAAAAGAAGCAGGAAATCTGTTCCCTTTTTTGTTCTTGTTCTTTCTTTTTCTCCTCTCTTCTCTTCTCGCCCTCTTATCCACATGCGCCCTTTTCGTGAACTGTCTTATCCTCCAGTCTGCTTTGAGAATCTCAAGCCCACACAACCACAGTCACTAGTGATCCTCCCTCTGGGGTGGGCCATTCTGTCATTTGCTTGCCGCCTGTGATTATTTGTGGGACCACATTTTCTCCTCTTCCTGTCTCAACGGAACAGCCATCGGAAGATGCAGCCCTGAAGGAAAGGCACCCGCAGTCACAGCGCCTGCGAGAACGGGAGGGTTGTCTCTCAACCTATCGCGGATGCGACAGTGCCTCTCGCTTCAGTCAAGTGGCAACAGAGCTACCTTCGACGAACACATCTCTTTGCTTGCACTATGTCCTTTTCTCGGCACTTATAACTAGCAAATGGACATCACAGTAGCTCGCTTGGGCATCTATGCAGACCCTGCAGGCCTTGCAGAACTATGTCTAGGGCCCATTGGCTGCATTCTGGAGGGTATGACTCGGAAAATGGGCCCGAGAACGACGGAAACAGCGCCTACTCGAGGAATATGGCTTTTCTACGCAGTACAACGTGTAACTGCTTTGGCCACTGAGTGCGTGTACCACCCACCACTGCCACAGTGGACAGTGCGGGCAGTGCGGGCAGGGTGGACATGCTAGACTGCAGTACTCGCTGCATGTCGCTATTACAGGCATGTTGATAAGAGCTCCGACAGCAACCCCACGACGATTATTCCCGCCCTTTGACGAGCTCTGCTCACGTGCTAGAGAAATGCTACAACCTCTGGACACCCTTTCGTGCTCTTCGCATCACCTATTCTGTCGAATCGTCTGTCTGCTCGTGTCACGAGAATGACGTGGAGCCAATGGGGCCAGTAACCCCCCTCCCAGCCAAAACAGCCGGTTTTTTCTTCCTTGCTTCTGTCGTTTGTTGCGTTTACGTGCAATAGGAGGATGGCACGCATATCGCTCGCATCTACAACGTATAGGCATGAACTGCAGAGCCGCATTTCAGGCTATCCTCCCCCTCCCCAGCTTCTCCCTTTTTGTCATGAAAAGGCAGGCTGTCATTTCGCCTCCAAGCCTTCCAGTGCACACCCTCTTTTTGATCACATTTCGCCTCTCTGTCCGGGGCTTTTCCATTTCTTCCATCTACCCTTGTCCAGATCCATATTTTGCTTTATACCCGAGGATTCGATAATCTAGATCTCGAGATTATAATTACAAGCGCAAAAAAAAGCCTCAAGCCCATTGCCGATGAACGCACATTGAGATGGAGGAGCACGCCATTACAGGCGCAGTCGATGAGACTGGCACACATGGCATTGGGAAAGACATGTCCGCCATAACAGGTGATTTGCATGGTTATGAACCACGCACATCGCCATCAGCAGAAGATGCTGGCTTGACCAGAGAATTTCAAGATCTGTCAGTATCACCAAATGAACCTTCTGAATACGATAACTACCGTGCATCTGGGCCGTCATCCTTTGAACCAGAGAAGGAATCTCCCGGATATGCAAACTACTCGTACCAGCATCAGGTATATATGGACAACTATGTTCCGCATCCGCACGCACCTTTCATGCACGCCGGAGGACCGGAGGGCACAAACCCATATGTGCCCTATTCCGCAGAACACCCATACGTCTGCCCTCAAGACTCATTCGACCAAGGTATGGGAAACCAGAATATCGCGTCGCCTTCGATCCACGAACAACGGACTTGGCATGACCCAGTGTCCTCCAGGAGAGATTCCGGCGTCGTGAATCCCGCATCTTCGCACCCAGCCAGAGGACAAACGCAGACGAGCCACACATATGACCGACACAACCGCCGTTAGTTCTTATGATATGCATAAGTTTGTTATGCGCTGACATAACCTAGGTTACACGTCTCCTACCACCAGCAGTTTCCAGCAACCTGGCCCAGGCGGTTATGGCAGCAATCCTTATGTCTACTCCGGACACCAGCAGAGTTCTGGTTATGGAAACCAACCATATCAACATCAACAGCCCGGCCCTGGACACATACCCGATTCATGGAGCCACGAGGAAGCGCGTAAGTGATATCTATCTCTGCTTCGAAGGCACCTGTTAATCAACTATGAATGCTCAGAAACCCAGGGCGCACCACCGACCACTTACGCATCCAGTCCGCCCGAGCAAGTCCAAGGTAGCTACGCCTTGGTCGTCTAAATCCAAGCAGCCGAACTGACTTGTTTGTAGGGTATCCATATCACGATGAGATAGATGAGGAGCAGTTTGGTGTTTGGGCTGAGGAAGAACAAAAATCATCCTTCTACTCCCAAGGCAAGCAGGCTCTCTCACCATCATGATTTACGCAGGTCAGTTTTATTAACACCCGAACTGCAGCTGGCGGATCCGCATATGCCAGCAGACATGGGCCTGCGGTGGATGGGAGATCCCCCAATAGTTCATACGATCCTCGGAGGACCTCCAGAAAACAAAAGCGCACATCCAATCCGGGTAAGGGCACATTTACTTGTCAAAAATAAAAAGGACTACCATTGTGTTAATCTTGATTCATAGAATTCACGCGTCACGACTCACGGGATTTCAAAGTTGGTCGTGTATGTTGATTTCCTTTGTCAGCATGTTGTATCACACAAAGTGACGTGCATACTCATTACAACATCCACCAGGTTCTAAAGATACTCTGGTCAGAGCCCAAGGGATCAGAGGCCGCCGCTGCAACGAATACTTTTTGCTCCACCATGCAGCGCGACGTACACCAGAAGAACAGGCGGTTCATTATTTTGGAAGGCCACAGGGGTCATTCCATCTGCGCGTATGACGGGACTCGCTACTCTTTTTTCTTTTGGACACCGCATATTGACAAGAGGACACAGACCGATCATGACATATGGTGGTCAAGGCTGCAAGAAGTCCGGGGCACATCCCGAAGATCACGGGATCGTGTACACGGGCGACATGGTCCCCCCCTCCCTCGAGGGCGAAGGCCAACTTGGGTATCCTGCCATTCAGATGATTCCACTGAACCACACGGACAGACTCCAGCCACAGTCCCGTGTAAATTACACGAAGAAGTACACAATCGAGCACAACTTCAAAGTCGAATTTGTCGGCCGCATTCATCCCGATTCCTTGAAGAAGCTCAAGGACGCCCTGAAGAGGCAACAGTCCGAAGTCTATCCCCCCTACGAAGAAAACGAGTATTAGCTCGCGGGTTGGGTTTCTCTTGCGTTTTCGATCCTGGAATCGTTCCCCTTTTCTTTTCTCCCCTTCACAAACATCAGCCTCTTCTGCCGGGTCATGCCGCCAGCATTCCATGCTACATGCATTTCAAACTCGGCATATATACGTTTATGGAAAGATTGTTATGGAGGCTGTGTTTTTTGGCGACAGGCTTTGCCTCTAGACCAGTCAACACAATGGCCTTCCGGTGGTGCTCTGCATAAGACATGCCACATACTACGGAAATTACGTTTTGGAAGTCTGGATATTTCCATCCCTCGTCTAGCGGACGCCTCTCCTGGGTTTTCTTTTAGTTCTAGGTATAACTCCTCTCTACTCTTTTATGGTTCGAAGCATTCTAAACGTTACGAGCATCCAATGAATTTGCAAGATATCATCACGACGGACGACTTGAGTCTGCCAAACAAAATGGCATTATGAATTTTACGCAATCTATAAACATGACCGTCTTCTTTGGAAATTTTGTTTTTGCCATGTTATGAGTAGGCGACTGTCTGTATAATTCGGCTTACGAGTACAGAGGCAGGCGTCGTCAGTAATCCCATTTCACTAGCGATGCTCTCTTTTTTGGTTATTTTCTTTATTTTTTTTGTTCTCTCATTCCAGGGGAACCCCACGAGCCAAATCCCACCTCGGTATGCTTTTATGCTCTTTTTTTGAAATAAGAAATAACGCGACCCATAACAGAAAAGCCACAGTTGGTTGTGCGGCGGGAAAGCAAAGGGAAGAGAAAGAGAAAAAGTGGCAAGTACACAACCTCCCTGTCCTCTCTCTTTCCGAACCCGCTCTTCTCCCCCCTTTCCTTTGTACTCCTAGGGCGGCGTCTTCTCGAGAGGTAGAAAAACAGCGCTTCGCCTTTCCCGGTCGCCCCCCTATCCCCATGTAGTCGTGAGTATCCCTACACAGATCCAAACACACAACCCCTTCCCTCTAGCCTTCTCTCTCCCTGTATCCCGCTTATGCGGCGGTCAGGGCCTTGTGGATGCGCTGGCCGCGCTGTCTTGAGCTGAGGTGCTCGACAGCGGTCGAGGCGGGGGCCTTGGCGACGGTCTCCTCGGCCTCGGTCAGGATGAGCTCGATGTGGCAGGGGTTGGACATGTAGGGGTTGATCTAGAAGGAGGTGAAATTAGCAAAAAAGCTCGTGGGATCTCTTTAGATAGCTACTCACCCGACCGTGCGCACGGTACGTCCGCCGCCGCTGCTTGGGGGCCTGGTTGACCTGGATGTGCTTGACGATGAGGTTGCTGGTGTCCAGGCCCTTGGCATCGGCGTTGGCCTCGGCGTTCTTCAGCAGGCCGAGCAGGAACTCAGCCGACTTGACGGGCCAGCGGGCCTTGCTCACGCCAAACTGCTTGCCCTGGGCGGTCCGACCAGTGCTGCTAGCATACCGGCGCATGGGGACAGCCTCGGTCTTGGTCTTGACGTTCTCGAGGAAGGTCAGGGCGCGCTGCAGCTTCCAGCCGTTGATGGCCTGTGCCGTCTCGTGCGTGTTCTTGAAGGACACGCGCAGGTAAGCACCGCGCGCGCGGGCAGACTTGGCCGGGGCGATCTCCGTCGCTGCGTAGCGAACCTGTGATTTCATACGTCAGCCGGTCGGCTCATGGAAAGAAACAACAAAGAATGATCCGCCATATTTCCGCCTCGATGTTCCCTTCGCTTTTTCGTCGTCTTGGTTTTGTCGGATTTCCCCCCCTTTTGTCTGGATCTGCCTCTCGGCAGGAATACGACGCCAGGAGAGGATTATCCTTGGCCTTTTTGGTGCTGCTATAGGACGTCCCGTGCTGCTGTCATTGGCCTTCATTGTCGTCGATGTTCGTCTTTGTCGTCGTGCGGAACCCGAATGAAAATTGTTGTCCCGCGCATTCTCGCGTGCCGCACTTTCCAGCAAACACCAAACACCTCACAAAAATCTCTCGCTATCGAATTCTTGTCAAAAAGGACTTACCATCTTGATGATATGGGAAGGAAGATGGTGGTGGGAATGTGTGTTGTGGTGATCGTGCTTGCGAAGGAGGAGTGGACGTAAAACTTTCTTCGAGACCGTCCAGAGATACCAATATTTTTTTTCTTCGTCCACGGCTAGCGTGGGCCGCACTGCCCAATTTTTCGCTTTCGGCCACACCATTTTTCCGAAAGAAGGGCTAGGGTTGAGCAGCCCTGCTGTGATTCGTCTAGACGGTACCGCGCTCCACTCGCATAGAATCTGACACGTGACTCTCCGACAGGAAGAATGGGCGCCAAAGAGGGTCCTATCGCAACGGGATCGCATCATCTTTTATCCGATGTGGGTCAATTGTCCAGGCCCATTATTGGCCACGGCAGGAAAAAGCTGCTTAAAAATTTTTGAAGCTTTTCTTAGGCGGAACTTTTTTTTTTTCTGCCACCGACTCTGCCTTTGCTTGGGGAGATACAACTTTTCTTCTTACCTTTTGACCTCTCGTGTTGCGCGCCCTCCCAGCCTTCAGAGAAAATCGCAAAGCGATAGACGCATTTCGCTCCCCTTTTATATTTCACCTAAACCGACAAGCAATGGGCTTCGTTCCGCGTGGTGGTGGCCGAGGTGGTCGCGGTGGCGGCGATCGTGGTGGTCGCGGTGGTTTTGGTGCTCGGGGCGGCGGCCGTGGAGGTAAGAACTGCGATTTTCCATGCTGGCGTTGAATGCTCGAGAGAGAGGCCGATTGGTTGACTAACAAAAAAACAGGCGGCCGTGGTGGCTTCGGTGATCGGGGTGGTCGCGGTGGCTTTGGCGGCCGTGGCCGTGGTGGTCCCCCGGGCCGTGGTGGCCGTGGTGGCCGGGGCGGTGGCCGTGGCGGTGGTGCTGGCGGCGCCAGTGGTGGCAAGAAGGTGGTCGTGGTATGTATATGCTTCCCTTGGCTATCGTCTGATGCCTATTTGCTGATCTCGCCTCTTCCGTAGGAGCCGCATCGTCACAAGGGCATCTTTGTTGCCCGCGGCGGCAAGGAGGACCTGCTTGCGACGGCCAACATGGCGCCTGGCGTGTCTGTGTACGGCGAGAAGCGCATCACGGTCGAGAACTCGGTCAAGAACGAGGATGGCACGCCGGCAGGCAAGGTGGAGTACCGTGTGTGGGTAAGTTTTTTGTTGTCGGCAGACTTTTGTCAAGGTCTAAAAGTCTCACGCATTCGTTAACGCTGTTGTAGAACCCCTTCCGCTCGAAGATTGCGGCTGGTATCCTCGGTGGTGTCGACAACATTTTCATGAAGCCTGGCTCCAAGGTTCTCTGTATGTTTTTTTTTATTTCTTCTTTTTTTTTTCCCCTTCTTTTTCCCCTCATGCTACCTTGGACGCTCGCTGACCACTTGACTCTCCACAGACCTCGGCGCTGCTTCCGGTACTTCGGTCTCCCACGTCGCCGACCTGGTTGGCCCTACTGGCACGGTCTATGCTGTCGAGTTCAGCCACCGTTCCGGTCGTGACCTGGTCAACATGGCCTCCAAGCGCCCCAATGTCATCCCCATTGTGGAGGAGTACGTCTAAACTTTACTTTCTTTCCAATGATTCTCTCTTGCTAACCAATTCTCAGTGCCCGTCACCCCCTCAAGTACCGTTTCACCGTCCCCAACGTCGACTGTATCTTCAGCGACGTCGCCCAGCCTGACCAGGCCCGTATTGTGGCTCTCAATGCCAGCATGTTCCTGCGGCAAGGCGGTGGTCTGCTGCTCAGCATCAAGGCCAACTGTATTGATTCGACGGCGCCGCCCGAGGCCGTCTTCGCCAGCGAGGTGCAGAAGCTCAAGGAGGACAACTTCTTCCCCAAGGAGCAGCTGACCCTGGAGCCGTACGAGCGTGACCACGCATTGGTCGCTGCCGTGTACCGACAGAAGGAGTTTGAGGGTTGAAGAAGAGGAAGGTAACTTGCCTCTCTCTTCTTCTCTCAGCTCTTCCGCTCCCGTCTCCGGTGTTTTGTTGCTCGTTTTTGGCTCTGCTCTTATCGCATATTTTTGGGGGCTTCATGGCTTTTCTTCTTTTTTTGTCTATTGTCTATATTCGTGTATCAGGATGGTCTGGTTTGTCTCCCCCTTCTGCCCTTGTTCTACTGTTCTACCTACCGTCGCGTCATGTTTATTTTCCTTGACCACAGCAAAAGGGGGGGAGTGTGCGTCCGGCGTTGCAGGGAGTAAATCAAAACATCGTGTCTATCACTCCTGTTGTCATGCATATGCGTGTGTAGGATTCGTAAGCGCGAAGCACCCTGTTCTGGCAAGCGCAGCTGAGCTGAAAGACATACTCCATAATTTTCTGTTTTTATCCTCTCGATGCTGTGTGGTGCATGGGTTATGCTGTAGATTGCAGTATATGCCGCCATTTCGCTGCTCGGCGAACAGGATCCTTCAGATATCCGTGTAGATGCCCCCCTCTTCTCGTGTGGGCTATATTTGTGCCTGCCATCACACCAATCCACTTGTCCGTGTCTCCATTTCGGGCAATCTTTACTGCTAGCGGAAATGAGGCCGTGCTTGTCTTGCCCAAATCAGGTGGTCGGAATCCTCTGCTGATGTTCAGCCGCACGCATCTGAACCCCATCCAATTACTCTTTCTGGCCAGATGACGCCGACCGTTGCCAAGTTGGGCCAAAAGCGTGGGTGCGACATCCTCTTAATCCAGCTGTCTCTCCAGTAACAATAGAGAAGATGAAGAAAGAGGGGGTCCAGATGGTTGGCCCTGAGACTGTGCATATTCACACACAGTATGGAGTCCTCCGTAAGATCCCTTCCCATACCACGTATATATGGAGGTCTCTTCTCCCGCCCCCCTCCTGTTTGTCTTGTTTTTCTCCCATCCTATGCCGATCGCTCTCTCGGACCCCAATATTTGCTTGTATATGTTTAGTTGTGCTTTTCAGCAGCGGGCTCGACCGTATTTGCATCGCGGCTATTCGGTCTGCACCGCTGCAAGACCGCCACGACCAGCCACCGCTTGCGCTCAGACTTGTCCTCGGCCCCTCGATCGACCGTCCACGGCCGTTCCTCGCCGTTGCAATCTCGTTCCCAGATGTGCTGTACCTCGAGACCAACCGCAGCCAGGGCAGCTTCGTCGAAAAAGGCCGCCACCTTTTCACGGCCTGTGTGAAATCCGGCAATGACCCAACACACAGGTGTCGATGGCAACGACGATGACGCACGACCCTCCTTGAGAAACCACGCAATGGATTGCCGCAAGTTGGCATGCTGCCACGGCATCCACAGACAGTCACACACAAAGATTCGGTCATATGCATGATGGCCGTCCTGGGCCAACGGAGTGTCCAGCTCGCCCCAAGCGTGCCCTTGGACCGTGACCGGTGGTAGGGTAGTCTGGGCGCCTTGTGCACTCGCACTACCTGCACTGCCTGCACCATCGGCTGCGTCTGCTGCCAGCAACCCAAACACGTTGCGGTCAATGTTGGCCCGCAGGTTCGTCATCACGACGTCGGACGGGTAGTCGGTCACGGTGACACGTCTTGCGCCGAGATGAGCGGCCAGAATGGATGGCAAAGCGGTACCGGCACCGAGCTCAAGAACGGAGAGGCCGGTGACATCAAAGTCGGCAACACTGCCGAAGCGGCTGGTGACACTGTCGTCGTCGGCCTTGTCCCGTGGGTCTTTCCACGTCCCTGCCTCGACGAACTCGGCCAGCAAGAGAGACGCATTCCACAGAAAGTGGCTAAAGAGGCCACGGTCGACTGCGTCTTCGGCCTGGGTCAGCGTCAAGTGCAACGGTTTGGGCAGAGACGGTGCCGTATAGAGAACGGCGTGATCCTTGTCGCCATGCTGGATGGTAGCGTCGTCGGGGAAGATGGTGCTGAGTGCGGACGCGAAAAAGTCCTCGGGTTCTTCGAGCTGGGGGCCGGCCAGCGAGACACGGGCCATGAGCGCCATGGCGAAGAAGAGGAGAAGATTCGAAAGAAGCAAGTGCTTGCAGCCTTTGGTCCTTCCTTGAATGCTCCTTGGATGCTATCGTGAGCCCCCTTCCAAAACCGGCGAGCAGCCTGTGCAGGAAGGAGCTTTCTGTCTGTCCCTTCCTCGTCACAGCTCTCGTGACAGAAGGTAGACGCACAGAAAATATGCGCAAAAACGGCGATAACCATTGGATGGGTCCATCCAGATACGAAAATTTACTAACCAGTCACAGCAGAATTGTGAAGCAGCTTTAACCTTTTAACCTTTGCAGAATATATTTCTATAATATCACACTGACGACCAGCCAGTAGAATAAAGGGTATCGTGACACCTTTCGACCGGAGACCCCAGAAAAGGAAGAGGGGGGAAACACAAGAAATCCAACAATGGTAGGTGAACCAACGCAAAAAGTATTATATATGGACACACTAGAGATGATTTGACCGACCTCCAATTCATAGCAAAACAGTCGTATCCCAAGATTTCGTATCATAGCATAGCCCAATATCCTCCCATGGGTGTATGGCTCTCTCAGAATTAGTTGCGCCTCGCCTTATCCCAAATGAAAAGAAAAAAAGGAAAAAACAAAAGAGAAAAGAGAAAAGAGCGGAAAAAAAAGAAAAACACAAAAAGGAGTTCATGAAACATAAGATCTTCTGGACCTCGCATCATCCTCTTGATTTTTCTTTTTTCAACCCCTCTTCTTATAAGATGTCTGCCTGCTGCATCTGCTGCTGCATTTGCTGTTGCATTTGCTGCTGCATCTGCAACTTCTGCTCATCTGTCGGGTCGTCTGAGACCCAGACACCCTTCTCCTCTTCCGTGGCCTGCAGGAAACCCTCGGCACGCTTCATGGTCTGGACGTCCAGGTCGGTTACGTACGACTTGCCGTCCGACAGCTTGAGGCGTACCTCGTGTTCGGTCGACAGCATCATGTCGTCCTTGGCCAACCGCCGCGGACCCTCAAAAACAGTCATGACCCGCTTGCGCATCGTCAACTGGCCCTTGTCGTAACCCCACGACGTCGGGTAGTTCTGGCGGCTGCGCCGTGACCGCGTCTTGCCCGTAAAAGGCACGCCGCCACGCGAGTGTGTCATGCCGCGCGACTTTTGCACGCCATTGACCGGGTTGCCACCCGACTTGTTCTTTCGGGGCGAACCCATCAAGCCGTTGACGGAGCTGCCGTCCGGCGAGGCATCTTCCTCGCCACCCTCCTCTTCCTCCATGTCAAAGTCCTCCTCCTCTTCAGCGCCTGTAGCCGCCAAGGACCCGGCCGGCGTCGTCGGCAACTGGTTCTTCTCCAGGGTCTCCTTGACCTCGACATCATTTTCGACCTCTGCCAGCCGCGAGGCATTGACGGCCTCGGCTGGGTCTTCTTGCTGCACAATGCGCAGCACACAGTCATCCAGATGCTCGTAGAACTCCTGCGCATTGGAAAAGGTCTGCGAGCACGTGCTGCACTTGCCGGTGGCATCGGCAGCATACGTGGTCAGCTTCTGGGCGGAGTTGCCGCTGCCAGGCGTCTTCTTGCGGCTGTTGGGAGGTGTCTGCTCCACGCCGTGGACAGATGTCAGGTGGCGCTTGAAGACGTCGGCACGGTTAAACGACTTCTCGGCCGGCGATCCAGAGCCCGGGCAGAAACCGCACACCATGGTACCCTTGTAGTGGGTGAGAGTGTGGCGGTTCTTGTCGTACTTGCGTGCAAAGCCCTTGATGTGGTACTCGCACGTCTGGATGGGGCACTTTTCGGGCCGCTCGTTCTGGTGGGTGAGCATGTGCGCGCGCAGGTCCTTGTACCGGCGACCACAGTCGGGGTGTGGACACCGCTGTTTCTCCTTGCCCTCTCCGTCGGAGAGCTGGTGCTCTGCCGAGAAGGCAGAGTAGGAGCTCCGGCTGCCGCGTCTGCTCTGTGCGCCCATGGGGGTGGGCGCCAGGAACGGGCTGCTGAAATGGGCATATGTGCTCGGGTTGTTGGGGTAAGGGGAGATGGAACCGGCCCGCGGGTCCGGGGAGTTGTCTGGAGAGACAGAGTAAGGGGGGTTTGGCTGTGCGATAAAGGCTTCGTAGGAAGAGATGCCCATAGGCCGTGCCTCGGGGTGCATGACGGATGGGTCGGCTGGCAGAATTAGTAACGGAGCGCATATTTGAAGACTGCAAAGTAAAACTTACCGACAAAGCCGGCCTTGGTGTCCGGGAATTCAAATTGAGCGAATTCGTCCATGTTGCTGGTGTGATAAGTGTACTCGCTGGGCACGAAGAAGTCGTTCTGGCCGACAATGCCAGGACTGACGCTCACGCACGGCTGCGCAGACCACTCGGCGACGGTGGGCAGAATGTCGTGGTTGGGGCGGGGAGAGCCCACAGCAGAGGAGGGTGCAGAGGCACCGGAAGTGGTAGACAAGCCAGAGGAAGACAGCTGGACGTCTGGATCCTCGGGATACATGTGGTCACCAAACATGCTCTGGAAGGAGTCTTGGTAGATAGGGGATGTGTGTTGGCCGTAAGTGACGGGGTTTGTGGGATAGCAGGTCTGTCTCTGGAAGAAGCTATCGGGGGACATATTCTGGTTCATGCTCAAAGCGGGCGAGGGGAACGCTGCTTGAGGGGGCTCGGGGTAGAGCGAGTTGAAATCCTCTGGTCCACTGGGCATTGTGTGTAAAAATGGTGCGAACGGAGTATTGGCGGGTGGTACGAGTAGAGAGAGGGTTAGACTGGCCGAGGATGTCTAGCCGCGGAAATTCAGTGAGACGGCGCGGAGTTGGCTGTCTCGTAAAAAATGCGTCGACTACTACTATTCGTACCTAAAGATAGGGAGCACCGTTAGTGCTGGGTCGATGGACGGAAATGTGTTGTTGGGGGGGCTCACGTTAAGACAAAGGACAGAAAGGGTCGACAGAGAGGCGTGGCGACACAGGAATGAAGAATGAGGCAAAACGGCTGTGAAAAGAGAAATCGCTGGGACAATGTTGCGTGTTATAGGATATAGTCGTACGGAGTATACAGAACAATTCAGTCGTGGTCTTTGGGCGTCCGATTGTAGGTGTTGTTCTTGTTGTTATGAACCAATGTCTCCAAGGAGAAACGAGGGTATTGGGGACAACTGGAAAGCGAACGAAGAGCAATGGGTTGAAAACGACCGGTGGATGAAGATGCCAGGTCAAGAGGAATGTGTCCGGCTCATGATGATGAGGGGGGGCTGTTGTATGATATATACTCCATAGACCAAGGTGATAGCATCAGTTTGTAGAGAGCAATTGCTCACTGGTAGGGCAGGAGGAGGCTTGGGATAAACTGGGGGGGGGGGGGGGGGGNGTGTGGGTATGGGTGACCAGGGGGAGGGGTGAGAACCCGTGCTGGCCGTCCCTCCACTTCGCAAGAGGGTCCAAAAGTACAAGTGACCGAAAGCGAGTGACAAGTAGCAAGGTACCTTCTTCAGTGAGCAAGAGCCCCTTGTCACCCCCCCCCCCCTTCTCCTCTCCCTCTCCTTGTGCGGTCTATTCCGCATTGCGGACAATAGCGAGTACGGAACACTCGTACTCGTACCTCCGCTCTCCGTACTCCCTAATATCTTACTCGAATAGTAAATCCACACGCCCTCGTGCATATACAAGTGCGTTGCATTCGTTCAAGGATGCCAGGATACGTTGCCAGAGACCTGGTTTTGGGTCGGTCACAGTGCAAAATCAGGACGACTTGGAAAATACTCGTAAACAGAGGACAGACAACCGAGAGAGGCCGAGCCGCCCTCAAGTCCAAAAGGCCTGAGATCCCAATCCGGCATGGGACCGCGCTGGGAAATAGCGGATAGGCCAGACGACGTGCCTAGAGAGCATGGCTCTTGCCTGGAGTGCTAACCGCACCACCCTGGAGTTTCTCGTTCGAGTTCTCGCAGAATGAGCACGTCCCTGCGGTCGGATTGTTCTACTCGTACTCCGTACTCCGTACTCACTCGTACTCCTCCGTCCTCGTATCCATGGATAAGCCCTGTTCGAGTGTCGTCCCGTGCTGCCCTCCCCTCTCCCGTCTTTCCATCTTGCCATCTGTCTGTCCTTCTCGCCATCTACGTCGCATCGACGCTATTCCCAGTCTGGGGCAGGAAAGCGAGTTTGGGTTTTCTTCTTTCTGGCCCCCCTAGACCTTGTCCACCGCGCAAGAGAGCCCGACAGACCGTCCAAACCTTGGCTGGCGCGCACATCATAATGAGGGGCGCTATAATGCTGGCCCTAGTGTCGTGGGGAGGTGGGAAAAAGGTCTTGCCGCGCTGTGTGTTTCCCCCTGGTCACCACTGCAGGCGACCGCTGAATAAGATTGCGTTTTTTTTTCTCGCCGGCTGTTGGTTTCTCTTTGGCAGGTGGTGGCTTGCTTGGTGTCCGGCCGCTGGCAGGCGCCCTAATCACTCCTTGCTCCAGAAGGGCCAGAGGGGCCAGAAGGACCGATGACGGATTGTCCGCTGTGGCTTCCCTTCTATTCTTTTTTTGCCCCATCCTAGTATTAGACGGATATCAACCACTTCGATCATCGACGGCCGATTATTAATCTTACATAATCCGTACATAATACTCCGTAATACTCATAGTACTTAATGCTAGTGCTTCGTGCTTGTACACGCTCTGTCCAGGCGGGCTCCTAGGCGAGCTCTCAGGCTTGTGCCGCCCGGACTGTTGATCAATTTAGTGGGCAAGCAGGGCCATAACCGATCTGAGAACGAGCGCTATTATCCCATCAATACGAAGTACGAGAGAGCGGTACGGAGTACCTCCGCATGAGACGGAGTATGCAGTAGAGGGGGGGAACCCATTTCTAGTCACTGTACTCCCCCGTACGGAGTACTCCGTATTATTGCGGGAAGCCATGCCGTCCGCTTATTCTTTGATAGTCTTCCCGGGCCAATGCCCCCCCCCCCCCCAACTCAATGCATTGCAGTCTTCGTTCAATGGCAGTGATGCACGGCATCCAAGGAGAATTAATCATCTTCACGCGGACCTAAGTTTCCGTTGTGGAAGAGAGAGGATCCGTGGCTGCGACGTACTCGTATCTGATAGAGTACGAGTAGATTTATCCATACGCCGCATTGCTTCCTTCTTGGACAACGAATCGAACTAGTAGCAGCACAATGCAGTTAGTCCTTTCTCACAGACGGATGTGGCGCTTGGTCCACTCCTTTTCGCTGTTGCCAGCCAACCAGCCAACCAGCCAACCAGCCAACTAGCCAACCAGTCCTTGCCGCCCTGCCCGCCTCTTCCTCCCTTCTCTACTATTGCCGTGCACAGCCTTATCGGCATGCCGTCTCGTTGTCCTCATGAGGCTCGGCCACACCACAGCGCCTCATTCGGCGGCCTCTTTGATTTCTTCTTGTCTTGTTGCTTTTGCTTTTGCTTCTGCTTCTACTTCTGCTCCTGCTTCTGATTTCGCCTTGCTTGTTACTTGTTGCTTGCTACTTTTGTTTTGGCTCTCCTCCTATTTCTGCTCGACCTGCAGAGCTGCTCCTCATATGAGCGGCACAGGAAAGCGCCCGGCAAGGCCGTCCGCAAGCCCTGTTGCATCCTTCGTATCTTGCATATGGGACGCTGCAAGTGCCTCCCCCTGTCCTCCTGAACACCCCCTGCCAGGCGCAGTCCAAGATGGCGGTCAAACGAGGGAGGAGTCTCTGGCGTGCTTTCTGGAAAGACCTGATCGGCATGGGTGGATGAGAGCAGCATTTGCTGCCGCGGGAGACAACCTGGTTTCCTACTAGTTGTTGTACGAAGGGGCCCCACGCTTCCGTACTCGTTACTCTGCCACATGAGCAAATCTTCGCTTTTGGCGACAAGAAAAAGGAACTTTCTTCTCTCTGCTGACCGTAAGAGCCAAGAAAAAAAGAGTCCACTCCTCCCTTTCTCCCCTTCTCTAGCAGTATTAGCCTCCCTCCATCCCCGGCATATAGCATGAAGGCATTATTGGAACTGGACATCCGAGTACGAGTGCGATACACCAGACATTGGCCGAGTACGACGTGCGAACCAGCGAGCCCAGCTGGAGTAATATGGACAATGCGACCGCGCTCTCTCCGTACGGATGCCGCGTCCCATTCCGCCATGATTTTCCAACCGATGTCACCCCTCATTTGTGAGCTCGCCGACCTAATTCCCAGTAACGAGGTCCAGCCAATTTACTCTGCCCTGTGTGCCGTCCGTGCTGGTGCGAGGAAATCGCCAATCTAGTGAAAGCACCCCCTTCCCCGGCCCAATTCCAAATGCTACTTGTGCGTGAGGGAGAGGGGGAGGTGTGTTTCACGGCTCTTTTTTGGCTGGTCGTAGCTCTGAGGATGACGCACGTGTGGGCCATTGCCCTTTTTTTCCCTTTTTTCTTTTTCTTTCTTTTTTTTCTTTTTTTTTCTTTTTCTTTCTTTTTTTTTCTTTTTTTTTCTTTTTTTTTCTTTTTTTTCTTTTTTTTTGCCAACAAAAAAACAACCCCACCCACCTGCTGCCATGCTTGCCAGGTATTCCGTTTCTTCCGTATGACGCTCATTCGTTTTCCTTAACGAGACAAAATCACCAGTCCCTCGTACGCATCTCTGTGCTCGTACTCGTACAGCGCACAAGAAGAAAAAAAAATACATATTCGGATACGAGTTTATACTCCTTGCCCGCACGTGTATAACATCCCGGAAGACCAGGGAATCCTAGGGCCTTGTTCGCCGCGTGCTTGTAATGTCGCACTTGGCCCGGGAATACGACTCTGCCTTCTCTGTTCTGGACTTTCGGCCGGCGGCCGCCCTCCCTGGCGCCCTAAACCTGGTTTTCCGCGCCGCAAAAGGACCAGCCCGATTTCCGTGAGCAGAGCGCTCCTTGGCGTGGCCTGCCTATCGGCATATGGGTGCTTTGTTCCGTACGAATCAGAAGCTCTCGTCTGCTGCAGTCATTTCCACGTCCGGACACAAGTACTCCGTACTCCATACTCGTACTCGTATTCCGTGCAGAGCCTCAGAACTTGCAGCAAATACGGAGTAATATGGCCGTACGAGTACAGAGTGTTCTTTACTCCATACCCTCCATACCAGCAGGGCACTTGTACTTTTTCCTCCCGTGCCAAGGAGGATCGGATCATTGCGAGGGCAGGTGGAAGCACACACTTGCAATTCCTGGAGAGTACAAAGTATTACAAATACGTATTGTCTACGAATACTCCGTACTCGTATCTGTCCTGTGGGAGCACGGTGTCCCTTTTTCGTTGCCTAAGCGCTTCCCCTCCGTCATCTACGAGTGCCCCGATGACGGGAGGACTATCCGCATTCTTAGGCATCGGAAATGAGTCCGGCACAATCTGAATGGCAATGCTCTGTACACAGAGAGAGATTGCTCCGGAGTTGATTGCTTTGCATCGGAAAGGAATGCGAGTCATGCATATTGTTTTCGTACGAGTACGGGACATCCTATGTGTGCCTTACCCGCTCTTAGTCTTCCCAGCCGTCGCACTGCCAACCCGCCTGGCCTACTTGAGCATGCAAGTAAACACATTAGTAAATAGCCGAATGGCCAGCTCTGACCGGGCTCTACCCGCAGACTCTGCTACGGAGTAAGATAACTGCATACGAGAACGCAGTACTCCATACGGAATACTAATCCATCAATCAAATTCCGCCCCTTTTGCCGTTTCGTCTTACGAGCGAGTCGTCATGGCCACTCCCCTGTTCGGCATGTACAAGCACTCGTATTTCTCTCTGCTCTTCTGATGCCCATCCTGTTAATATTGAAATCATGCTATTGTAAATGAACTAGGGTCTGGTGTTTGTAGTTGCACATGCACTCGTATCTTACGTGAGCACTGGGCACCTTCGTCACACTTCTAGATTTTTTTATCCAAGCTCTCTGTGATCCCTGGTTGAGGATTAGTGGAGCCTGTGAACCCGAAATTTAGAAAAGAAGGTTTTTTTTCCCCTTGGTTTCAATTCTGAAATATGATTGGCCGACATCCGAGCATGCGAAATGGGGGCGCAGCAAGGCCCTGACCCTTGCTGCCCATACTCCGTACTCCGTATTCCGTACTCCGTACATGAGTACAACCCTGTCTTGGTACCGGGGCTGGAGGATCAATATTCTGGGGTTTTTTATTTGTAGTGTCGGGAAGCGGGAAGCGGAAGGCGCCAAGAGAGGACCCTGAAATAATACACCACAAATGACAAATTGTTTTCTGCCAAATTTAGAGGTCCCCTGTATACAAGATCCCACGGAAAAGCCCGCATCTCAGACATAGAAGCAAGGAAGCAAGGAGTGGGTTGGGGGCTGGAGATTGGAAGTTGCAAGATGGGGATAGGGAGGATAAGCACAGGGAGTACGGAGTGCAGGCTACGCAGCCGCCAGATCGTGTTGGAGCGTGGACCGCCAACGATGCGGTCATTGCCAAAGATAGAAGTTTGTGTGTGCTACCAGGTACCGATGACTACACAGTAAACGGATGCTTCCCACTCGTACGGGCGCAGATACGAGTACTCCGTACAGAAGTGTTCGGCAGCACAACCTTCGTGTCTACTTGCATGCGAAAAGGATGCACAGGGGTTGTTGGCATTGAATTATGTTGCCGATTTAGGGAGAATCCTGTAGCGGCATGCAGTGGTAATAAGGACGTCCTACTGGTGGAGAGGGACGTTGGGGGGAAAAGCAATTACAGTGAACACATCAGCCCTACCAGACGGCGTAAGGGACCTAAAGAGGAATGCAGAAAACGCTGAGTGAGAGTGTCTGCATGGCACTTTCCATCTGATAGGGTGCATTCTTCTCTGTTACGTATTTGTACCGCCACATCTGTGCTCTGTATTCCACAGGAGAAGGAAATTCAGCCACGCGCGTTGCTTTGTATCACAGCACACAACGTGGAAAGAACAAGGCCTCGTCGAAAATGACAAGTTCGCTGTATGGCCAGCAGATGGCTGTAAAAATAGGGTCCTTGTGGGATAAGATCCACACGGAGTACGGAATACAGCTGGGACAACAACGGAAAGCCTGCGCTCGGGTAGAAGAGAATCGTACGGCACGGATAGAAATAGTAGCCGACGTGTCCTGGGAGTAAAAGCAAACCACTGCTTTTTAGTCTTTCGTGCCTATGCCTCTTTAATGGTAGCCAAGACCTCATGTCCCGAGCCCATGTATTCCGTACTCCGTATAGTAGGAAACAGTGGAGATGAAGGAGGGGCGTGAAGAGAAGGAAGGAAAAAGACGTACGATCACGACTATGAGTATGGAGTGGTAACGGAATAGATCCAGGCAATGAGTGAATAAACAAAACGCAAAGTAAAAGGCACAGGACACAACACACGAGACACGGGAACAACAAGGCGTTTGATAGTGTTGTCCACGCCATCCACCACCTCCTAGTATTTTTATGCTCAGGCTCTTCTGGTATATGATTGGCCAGAAAAGGCCTGTATGCTAAAGGGGGATTTCGGACGTGGCCCTACTTGGCGATTTGTCCGGATTAGTGTCCCCCTTCCGCGGGAAGCGGCCGACATTCTCAGTCGCGAGAGGACGAGCTATCGATGACGAGACGAGACAATATCCGTTGATACTGGCCCGCTGGTTTCACAAAAAGCAAAGGCAAAAAGCTTCACGCCCCCTTCCTTTCCGACTGAATATTCGCATGTCGGGCGGGACAAGAATTACGCGAAGGGGGTTCTGCACGAGCACCTGAGAAAAAAAAGATTGGAGAAGATGCAAACACTATCTGCACTCGATCCAGACTACTCGTACTATATGTCTCTGCTTGGTTTCTGCGCAAGATATGGCCAGAACCGGCAAGGTGAGAATTTCCAACAAAAAGTGACAAGGCCTGTCGTACTTCGTGCTCGTACTCGTATGGGTATGCTCATACACAAAAATGAAAGTACGAGTACAGGCATCACAGACCATCCCTCCCCGGGCTCGGGGTATCCAGAAAACCTCCGGCACCAGAGCTAGAGGGAAGAGGACGCCCCGCAAAAAATACTTTGCACTGCCATCCCGCTGCCGACTTTTCGTCCCAAGAAGAAAACAGCACTAGCAAGATGTAGATACAGCAAGTGGAGTGGGATGGAGGGCAGACGGGGAGAGGGAGGGAGCGAAAGAGAGGAGGAGAGACGGTGAGAGCCACGCAGAGGACTGAGTGTATGTGTGTGTGTGTGTGAGAGAGAGCTGATAGTAGAGTGTGGCTTATGTGCTTTGCATGACATTAGCTCTTTGACGTTGCATTCACAGCGCAGCATGGCCAACCAAAGTCGCTTATTCTCGCTCATACAGGAAATAGGGCTGAGAGGTTCAAAGCCAAAGCAGGCGCTGCGATGCCAAGGCCAGAGCCGACCGTCCGATGGGGCAGGGGAGAGGGAGTACTGTACGAGTAGAGAGAAGAAGGGGAAGAAGAGGGGGGCGTGCGTTCAGTGCTGTCTACTCGTAGTGGAGACTGGGTTTGGTGCTTGCCGAAATACATTAGCCAGGCCTTGAGGTACTTATGCTACGAGCTCTGGGGGGTATTACCCCTACCGTCGTACTCCTGTTGGAGCCGATCTGCTTCCCAGGCGCACTCATGACTCAATGGGGAAACAAATTCGTGCTGCGGGCAGATTTTTTCATGATTATTGATATGTTCTGGACAGTGTTCTGGACAGTGTTCCGGACAGCAGAATGATCAGTGTTTCTGCATACGGAGTGTCTGGAGCAGTCTATGACAGTCTGGAAAGCTTGGCTATTTTGGCTGTTTGGGTTGTTTTGCGAAGCGCGCGTTTGTTTTTTTCCACCGGTCAAGGAAGATAGCCACGCGTTATATCGCTACAGGTGTTGCTCCGTAACCTCACCGGAAACAAGGAGACCAAAAAGAAAGCAAAATGGAGCCATGCAGATGGGTCCCAAAGAATCCCAAGTCTTCCTACCGCCGCAAGGCGTTTTCGGCGTGAATGGGGCGTGCAGAAAAAGTCCGTAGGCAAACTACTACACAGTAGCGGACATTTTGCTCGCTCCCAGTGGATAATACGTGTAGCGATTTTAATGGGTCTACGGAGTATACAGTGAGATACCCCGCTGTCTCGTTTCAGTCGTCCCAGTGGTCGCAGTGTTGGTGCTTCAGTGCTCTCCAGCGGCCTATGGAGTAAGGCTCCCGCAGAAACGGCCCTGGGAGACAATAGTAATCCCCACCGGCCATAGCCCAGACTAGCGTACGGCCACCCCGAGGCTCTTCTGTTCCGTTCAGTATCCTACTCCGTGCTCACCCACGTATTCTGTTCCTTCGTTTCAGTTTTCTCGGCTTATTTCCCGTTACCAAACACTAGGTATTCCGTAGACTGTTCGGGTATGAAAGACCTATCCGGCTGTACCGTGCAACCGGGAGAAAATGCCAGACGGGTTCTTGTTGACATGTGAAAGCGAGGGATACGGCAGTACGGAATAATAGTACTGTGTAGGTTAGCCAAAGTTGCCGGCCTCACGGCTTTGTCATCCGGCGACATCTTAGTCTGGGCGGCCTCTTTTTAGTGTTGGTCTGTGGGCCAGATCCTTTGCCCACGTGCACGACGAGAGAACTGTACGTGAGAGAATTCAGAATACTCCGTACAGACCACGAGACACTACACGAACAGTACGGAGTATTCGTGCCCATGTCCACAATGGGTACGGGGCACGCCGTAGAACGGCATCGATTATCCGTATTCTCGGAGTAAGAAAAAGGAATTGACCACCCGAGATGACAGATATTACGAGTACGACATACCCAGTACGAAGTACTTTTTGCCTATCAAGCCGCTGTTGGGGGCTACCTAGCGGAATCAACTGCCTACACCCGCTGATGGCCCGTCCGGGTGTTCGCTAACAAAGACACCCTTGTTCTAAACGGTATCAATTGCCTGGTTTCTAGGAGACTTCGGCATCCGGCAGATTAGTGTGTTGGCTGCTCAAGGACTATTCGGGACGGACAGAAGCAAAATGGAAGGGGAGTACGAGTGCGAGACAGGGGGGATGAGGACGCGTACTCATCTTGTAAAAGTTTAAAAATGATTTGCCCTTTTTTTCCTTTTTTTTTCTTTTTTACTTTTACTTTTAGCCGGAGAAGAAGCCGTGCCGTCTGAGAGGAGAACGACGCTCAGGCATTCGGCATACGACGTTATCTTATTGCTCAGTACTCTGTAAGAGAGGAAATGAGCCCTGACGTCAGGGGCATCAAGAAGTACTCGCTTTTTGCGCGTATTCGCTTACCTTCATATTAATCTCTATACGAGAAATGCACGACGGCCCCTGTTGAAATATATAGCAATATTTATTACCTTGTTCAATACTAGCCAAGCTGCTATGATCCACAGCGCACTGGCCAATTTCTCAGACATGGACACTGGTTTCCAGACGAAAAATGGGATGCAAACTGGATCTTTTCATCTCGTCAGTGCACACGTGTCTGGTCACAAGTTGAGCCGAGGCAAGCCAAGAGCCGAGCCTCCCTGCCCCCGTACAAATTGCATTGTAGCATCGTGCATGCACTTGTATGGAGCACGAAAGTCCTGTTCATCCGCCACTGTATCGGAAGGAACCCGGTGTAAATTTTGCTGATGGGTCTGTTGACTTGGTTGATTCTGGCCCTCCTTCCAAGCTGTACCCCCTTCCCATTCAAAGTGGCGCCTGAGGCGCCACTTTCATTCATCCTGGATGCATCCGGAGTACGACTTCGCCGTACTCTTGGAGGGGCAGCACGATACCCTCTTTTGATGCTGTCTATTCTTCTTTCGTGCATAGACTGCATGAATTTCCCCTTCAGGCACAGATCTTCTGCCACATGGCTCAGAGAAGTAAGCGTGACGACAGTGGGGGTGCTGAAGCCGCCAGCGAGGCCTGAACAGAACGCACTCGTACAGACATGCAAGGCGGGATCGCTTGAGCACATGAGTACACGAGTGCTCCGTACTCTTACTCCCTGCCATGTACTCCGTACTGTTGGCAAGAATAGGACAGTACGCGGCTCGTCCGTGTCGTATTGCGTCGATCGACATCTTGAATGGCGAGTGAAAAAACCACCTCCGACGAACTCGGGCATGTCCAGAGTGCCATCGTAGATCGAGCCCAAGAGTGCGAATACGGAGTGTGACACAGTGGCACAGCACCTGCTGCAACGTGCCTTTGCTGACGACTCCGTAGTTGGCCCGGATGTTTCTCTTTTTTTCTTACGGAGTGCATACAACCGCTAAGCCTCCCCTATGGCAAAAAAAAATCAAAAGAAAAATCTAAATGGATACATCGTGAAGGCGAACACCCCGAATCCTTCCAATCATGAACTTTCGCCCTCTCCGAGAATGCATCCAGTCCGACGTAGGATTTCTATTCTCGTGTCAAATGCCGCTGTAACATGACGGCCACAAACCCTAGGGAAGACCCGAGAAAGTGGTTCCAATGCTATGCTGTGCCACCCACCGTACCCTGTACGAGTAGTCCTCCATAAGGGCATTAAAAAAAAAAAGAAAGGCAGGTGCACCACAACCAGCGGTAGAGATTAGGGGGGAAAGGGGGCAATTGGTCCGCTGACAAGACGCCTAACATGATATTTTGGCGGTGTGCTGCAGTCAGATCACGAAATATTCTCACTGCCTGAGTTTTGTCGTTCATATTATTGTCCCAACTCGGTTACGGGCCGGTTGGGAACCGACAAGGCTGAATGTCTACTCGTACAGATCGGGTAAACAGCGACCCAGGTTCCTTGGTTTTCCTCTGCCGGCCCTTTGCTCATTCCAGGTCTCTGGGTCACCGACTACTCTGTATTATCTTACTCCATACTTAGTACTTGCGTCGTATAATATTACAGATATTGGCCGAGACACACAAGAGGGGGCGGAAAGGGGGGCATCCATGCGGTCAGCAGAAACCTGGTTGATCTGAACCCTTTTGTAAGTCGGGCCCGGTGTTCCGTATGAGTTCTCGTATTGCTACTCTGTGCTCCGTACTGTGTAGAAGGCTCCATTGCATTGGGCCTCGGATGAATCCAGGGTCGAAGCATGGAAGCAACGAGAGCAGAAGATACAGGGTAACAGGCACCCAGACATGGACAACTTTTATTTTTATTTTTAATTTTTTTAGAAAAAAAAAGCTTTGACCCTGTCCGATCGATGATTGGAGTAAATACGAGCTGGGGAACCCCAGTACGACTTGTAGAATAATCAAGAAAGGATTATCACGGGGGTATTACTCGTACGGAGTACTTCATACAGGGTACAGCAATTCATCACAAAGCCCGTACCAGCTTCGACCAACTTCGCTACCAACGATGTGCGCGCTCTGCGCCTCAGCCCGATGATTGGCCGCAGGCAAGGCTGCCGTGCCGCTGCAGATTGTCGGTGGAGCAGACGGAGAGGGGGGAAAATGGAGGCGGCGCTTTTCGTTGTGCCCTGTCGACCTGAGACTCGCATGTACTCCGTACATTGTGGTGTGTCTGCTGTCGTGTCCATCCTGATAGCCACTTGTTCGCCATCCAAGATGAAGCACTCGCGGCCTATAGTTGCCCATCTTAAGATCATTAAGACATGAACAGGCAATGATGAGCGGTTCAAGGAGGGGGGCCAGGGGCCGGGAAGTCGCGTCCGCTAGAAAATAAGCGGTCATCCTCGCCGACTTGACGCAGTCGGGCCGCCTTGTCAGCTATGACTATTTGCTTCCAGACCCCATATGGAACGGGCACTCCATGAAACAAAATAGATAGAGAGACCAATAGTGGCAGAATCCAGGACAGGAAAGTGGCTTACTGCAGGTGCCGGATTTCCGAGAAGGGGGCCCAGGCAGAACGACAGGCAGATAGGCAGATAGGTAGATGGGCAGATGAGCAGATGAGCAGATGGGCATACACACACAGTAACAGACCTCTCCAGAGCCCGTGCTTCCATTCTTACGACACCGGAACTGCACGAAATCCGTCTTGGTGACTGCATTGTGTGCGCATCTGGAACCGCGACGATGGCAATAAACGACGCCACAAAATCCATGGCTGCTTAGACGATGCCAGTCCGGGATAAGGATGCGGAGGTTGTCTTCTTCTGGGCATTTCCTAGCTCTCTTGGCGAATCTAGCCAGAGAAAGAAACATACGATGTATGAATACTCCATACTCTGTACTCCATAAGGGTTTGTCAACAAGAAAAGGTGTTTCATCATTTTACTCTGTAAACATGTGATGGCGATGTGGATGAGGGGGGGGCAAATATGAAAATACCGCAGGCCATAACCATTGCCGAACACAAGGCTTCCCGGACCAGTTGTCGCCGTCGTGTTCATAGTACAGAATGATTAAGTGATCAAGTGTGGAAAAAGAAAAACAGAAAAACAGAAAAGGGCCGTTGACGGGTGGCTCCGCTGCCGCCAACAGGCGGCGCAAATAGACATGCACTGTCGCCAAGCTCCATTCCTGTCCCGAGAGAGGGTGGTACCCTATAGAAGGTGAGAGGACGCAAAGAAAAAATTCAGAAAGACGTCGCATTGTTCATGGAGAAGTTGCTTTGCGGCGCAGCAAGAGAGGGGTGCTGCAGGCGGGCAGAGCCTCCCAGCTTGGCTGCACCACCATCAGTATCACTGCCCCCAGCCAGTGCTACCAAACCCACAAAAAAGAGCCCGAAAAGGGGAAAATGGCAGCGTCGCTCTGCAAATAAAAAAGAGCCGATCACTTTAGACCATCCGTCAGGCCAGTGTGCTACGGCGATGTTACGGTGTACTCCGTATTCGTGTTTTCTCTCCCCTCCCCCCAGCCACCGGCGGTCCCGACAGTGTGGTTTGTGGATTGGCCCGATGTGATGAGCAAAGAGAACTCTGTTCGAGGCAGCGAGGCTGATCCTGGACGTTCATCTTAGCATCATCTCCGTTCCCTCATGCTAGTAAGACACGGGTACGGAGTAGTCTAGTCGTAATGGACGTGTTTGCGCGTACTTTTTTGATGTTTTGTTTTTTTCCTGTCTAAAAACTCCTAAACACAAAATGTTCCGAAAACCGAAAACCGAAAAAAAAGATGCTCAGACAACAGGGTTCCAGGATGCTCCAATAGTCTATACTCCGTACTCCTCCGTACTTTGGGGCAGCGGGGAAGTTTTTTTTTTTTTTTTTTTTTGAGTTGATCTCTGCGCTTACGCTCATCTCGGAGGCCGTCTGGGAGCCCGTCAGATGGCTTACTCGTACTATGAGATGCACATTGTGACAAGCGAGAGATGGTCGATGGGCCCTACAGTGCTCTTCTCCCCAAAGCGCCTGCAGCAGCGACGAATCGAAACCCGGGCGGATAAAAGCAAGCGGAGAAGGCGCCTCATTCTCGTCAGTTCTCACAAACTGGCCGGAAAAAGAGGCGTAAGATGCCTTAAAAAGGGGGGGAAGGCGGTGGGACAATACGCAGTAGTAAACACAGAAAAGATGCCATTGTACACGCTGATTGGCCAAATGGGAGAATTCCGCTAAGGAGGTCGGCGACCTATTTTCCCACCAGAAGCCCGATCGATGACAAGGGGGTTCATACTTTTGTAGAAGGGAACAATTGCCGTTTTTAGAGTCCGTTGTGCACGTATTCGCTGTACGGGCAAAGCTACAGCGTCTCAAAGCTTGTGCACGGGGTACGTTTAGTATTCGTACACTGAAAGCGCAGCGGGTTTTGTGGAGCGTTGGACCTGCACGCCGAAGAAATTCTTGGCTGTGGTTGATCCCTTCCTGTATTGGGACGTTCGTCCGCGGAATCGTTTCCTAGACGTGCTGAACCGTGTGTACGATAGATACAAGTACCTTTAAATTCAAAAAAGTCGTCACCGAGGCGAAAAGCCTCGCCATATGCATACACCCCCTACCCCCCCTTTCGAATGGATCTTTACGAGAAAAAACGTTCTCGTGGAGTAAGGGCGTTGTCCACAACTTCGGTGTGCAAATAGGGACCAAGCGGGCCTCGTCTGCTGTCTCATCTCTCGCCTCCTGTTCTGTGTATATCCTACGAGTAGACCGCCTGGCCGGCCATTGCTGTATGTCTGATTTTTTGCAGAGTAGAATATATCCAGTGCTCGTGGCCTTGCCCATCCCGGACAGTAAACGTCAATTAGAAGGATTTGGCATTGTCGGCCATGACGTGGCGAGACCAGACACGCCTGGTGACTACAGGGTACAGGCTGCCGTCGTCTTCTGATCGAGACATGCATGATACGTCCCGAGAACCGGATACAACAGACACAGCAGACACGGGATCTGTCACCCGTTCACTTCCCGGCTCGTGTTGGCCAGCTCGGCGAGAACAACGAGGAAGGGAGGCTGTGAACCGTCGGCGAAGCGTCTCCGAGCAAAAAGCTACTCGTCATAAAAGACGACGAGTACAGAGCATTCTGTACAATTTCCTTTTTTTTTTCTAAAAAAAAGAAACCTCCCACACCTGCAGGCCGTGTTTGAATATGCGAGGTGAAGTATCACTCTACTTGTGCACAAAACTCATTCGTACACGTACGTCTCGGGGCCCTCTGGCCCTCTGGCTCAAGGTGGTCCTCGTAATATTGTTGCTGTCGCCTCGCCCCCCTTTTCCGTGCTTCTTCTCCCCCTCCCCCCTTCTCCTATTCGTATTCTCTCTGTCGGACCAACGAGCTCATACACACGGAAGCCTATCAATGACGCTCCCCTTGCGTAGCTGCCTTACGGGGTCCTTTTCTGCGGCCCCTTTTGATTCATGACTATCGTCTGGGTGGTGATGGGGGAGGGGGGTGGCCATATCTTGTAGTATCTACTGCAGCAACCTGCTCTCTCTACACGAGCTCTCTGTCTTTGTTCATGTCTCAACTCGTACCTGTATGCAGAGCAGGGCTAAAATAGGGGAGCGTCATAGGCGCTTGCCAACGGGCGCTAGTTGATCCGATGTTTGCCCCGAGGGTTGTAAGAGTAGGGGGAAGAGCAGCTCAACGGCCTCTTCAAAAGACGCGTGGGAATCTCATGACAAAATTCCTTTCCCCCAAATGTTATTAGTGTTCAAAGATCTACAGGGCATGCAGGAGAATATCTCCTGTCAACCACTGAACACAGACCTTCCTTCACCGCTGAGTGTCTGATTGTTTGATTGTTTTCGAGTATTCCACCCGTTTTTTAGGCCATGGCTTGCACTAGATCTTCCGGTGCATGACTCTCTTGCCCAAGAAAAGAACATGCCATGTTTTACTTGTACAAAGTCCTGTTCTCGCTCATACGCAGCACCCGTACTCACACTCGCCAACACGTAGCAATATCTCGCGTTATTTGTTTTCCAGCGCCAATAGTTAGTCCAGGACTAGAGGAAACATCGTCGAATGTGAAACAGACCAACGTACTGTCCATCCACTTCTATGCAGTGTGCTCTCGTTTCCTGTTTTCTCTTCTGTTGGTTTCACACGCCCTTGCGCTGGAGCTCCACCAAGGCACCACGATGCAGAACCACGCCCCGTGGACTTTTCCTGACATGTCATGTGGGTACAAGTAAATCGCTGCAGCTCTATTCCGAAATGAGCAGGCCCTCAAAGAGCAGAACCATCAGAGGAGGGCGCCCGGACCGGTGACAAAGTACTTTGTAATTCCATTAAGAGACAATGCCCGCTCGTCCACCGAATCTTCTTGCTTGTGCTCCTGAAAATGCCGATCTGACAGTCTAATATACGTCGATGGGGTGTTTACCATGTGCTTGTGCTCTTTGCGGAAGTCAGCCCGGCCACCTCGCTGCGCCATCCCCAGCTGCCCACGTCGCTCTCGCCCAGCATTGTCATGCCTGCTGCCCGGCAAATATCCATGGCTACCTGACGTACTGCCATTACCTCTGCCACTGTAGCACCACCATTGAGCGCACCTTTGAGATGGCCCTTTAGTTGGGGATTCACCTAGGAACGAGCAACAGCGTCAATAAAGGCATTCAACCATTCGTAGAGGTTGTTTTTGTTTTTGTTTTTCGTTTCCGTTTTAATTTTAAATTTTCCTTCTCCTCTCCGTTTTATCATAACTCACATCTTGCGGGATCAACCCGGAAATCATCACAAAAGACGTTTCGGAAGAGCCCAATATGTCCGTGTTGCTCAGCACATAGCCATATGTAAGCTGCGCCGTCAAGCTCAAGTCAGGAGTACCGCAGCGATCCATCTGTCCTATGACCCGCATGGCCACTTTCCCGTAAATTTGGGCGAAGAAGGACCGGCCACGCTGCAGTACCTGAGACGACGAGAGATAGCAGAGGTCTCCGGAGCGTGATGTAGGCGAGAAGTTGGGCGGACGGTCGATGAAATGGTCCGGCGTCACCTTTGCCAACTCCATCATGGCATTGATTATCTAGTAGGCAAAAACTCCCCCGAAATATGATCAGAAGACCCGTTATGGTACACAGAATAAATGGGGAGAGGATTGTCCAGAAGAACAAACCAATACTATTTTTTGCATCGTTTTGCATTTTTTTTGCATTTGCGTCTATTCACTGGGATATTCTCACCTTGGGCATACCGCCAACAGCAGACACTTTGACCAGGGCATCCCGCATGCGTTGAGAAATGCGCAATTTCTCCTCTGGCCCCGAAGCATCCTCCATGGCGGAAAGATATACCTTGGGGATTTCGTGGGGGCGGTTTAACACGCACAAGACACTGGCTGTTATAAAATACCACGTGTCTGGGGGAAGATCTGGCCGCCTCTTGATCTCGGCCAAAAACTCCGGCGTCATACAGAGTGTCTTGGGAGACGCCATAACGAGGCCGGCATGTATCGGATGCAGCCGCGGGAAGGCAGTGGAAGCTGGATGCTCTGCAGCAGTAGAAAACACACCGAAAATCAAACTGAGAACGCTGCTATTTCAGACACAGACACAGGATGCTCAATTTGACGACTTCCTCTACGAAAACAAAGCTTTCGACGTTCTAGAGAGGAAAACAGTCATACGGAGACCGGGCCGAGATGCGTTGCGGCGGACATCCGCGGAAGATCGTTTTGCCGAAGAGAAGATAGCCCCACTTTAGAAGATATGATCACGTGCCATAGCTACCCGTCAACGTGCGTCATGCTACTGTGGCTTCATCATTGGCGATGTCGCTTCAGGAACCCCGTCTCTTTTACTGGCGGGGCGTTGAAAGCCAAACTTGTCATTACGAATTTCTGCGACCGAGACGAACATTGATTATACACGTGCGTTTCTTAATCTTATATCTGTTTTATTCCTCACTTTTTTAGCTTGGCCTGCCTCCCAAGAAAACCAACTGTCGCCTTTCCCCACTCTCTCCGATGCAATAGTTGAGACAGTTTTTCGCAGCTCCCCGTCGAGGATCCTACGAGCGCGATCGACGACGAACTGGTGTTGGACGAGCTGTGTTTTCCCTTGCGCAGCTAGGCAACAGGAAAGGGAGCCCACTGTGGGCAGCTCAGGGCAATCTCTAAACGAGCTTCACCATGCGTTTAGCCTGGTATGCCGGGGTAAGGATCAAGACGGATGATTTTCTGCGTTGCCGTTATTTCTGACAGGTGACCACAGGTCTCAACGGCCCTGGCGGCAGGCGTGGTGATATCGGCCTTTCACCAGCGCGCCAACTTTTACTCGGCCATGGTGCATCTGTTCCAGAGTAACCTGAGTCTAATGGTATGGACACCTGACAGGAGAGAAGAAGCAAACGCAACGAAAATTCCAGCTGACAATGGACATGCAGGTGCTCGTGAACCTCACCATCCTCGTCTATTCGTCCTTTGTATACGGTCTCCAACGGTTATGCTACGGCCAACTGCGGGCGGTCGAGGTCGAGCAGTTGTACGATAAGGCGTGGTTTGCCGTGACGGAGACATGTCTGGCGATGACCATCTTCCGGGACGAGATTGGCGGCTCCTTTATTGTCATGTTTGTGGCACTTCTCACGGGCAAGGTCTGGGGATGGATCGGCGAGGGCCGGGTGGAAGCGCTGGAGCAGCAACCACCGGCCAATCCGCGGTTGTTCCATGCACGGCTCAGCGTGTCGCTGCTGTTGAGCCTCGCGTATGACTCGCTGATGCTGAATTATGCGGTGCAGACGGTGATTGAGGTGGCGCGCGCTGATATGATGGTTATGTTCCTCTTTGAGTTTGCCGTTCTGACTGTTGCCTCGTGCCACACGGCCATGCGTTATGGCATTGTGCTCATCGACTCGTGCATCATCCGCAATCAGACACAGGAGCGGCTGGTGGTCCGTCGGCGGCAGGTGCGCGAAGAGCGCGAGGCGATTATCCAGCGTCGTGCTGCCGGCGAACCTGACGATGGACAGCCGCTGCCGGATGAGGAGGACATTGACGAGATGGACATTGAAGTACCAGGCTGGGAAGCCAAGGGCCAGTATGTGCTTGTTCTGGATCTATGGACGGGTGAGTTTGATCTTGCTTTCCTTCTTTTCTCTTATCTCTCCCCGCTGACAGCCCAGACTTTGTCAAGCTCTGCCTCTACGCAGCCTTTTTCTTCGTTCTACTTTCCTTTTACGGCTTGCCGCTGCACATCATCCGAGACCTCTTCATGACGGTACGCTCGTTTATCAAGCGGCTGGGCGCGCTTATGAAGTATCGCCAGGCCATGCGGGAGATGAACCGACACCCGGACGCGACGGCCGAAGAGCTGGCCCGCGAAAATACGTGCATTATTTGTCGTGAAGACATGCGGGTATGGGACGCCAACGACCCGACGACGGTGGAGCGGTCGCGTCCCAAGAAGCTGCCGTGTGGTCACATCCTGCACCTCGGATGTCTCAAGAGCTGGATGGAAAGGCAGCAGGTGTGTCCTACATGCCGACGGCCCGTCGTCGTCAACCCGGAACCACAAAACCGAAACGGCGACGCCGTGCTCTTCCGACTGGGCCTCAATCTTCGCGGCGATGCCAACGGCAATGCTGGCGAGAACGGCAATGCGGCTGGTCCCAACGGCGCGGCAGCACCACAAGCTGGTAACAACGCTCTTGGTGGTGCTCAGGCAAATGGTCAACAGCCAGGAGCCAACGGAGCACAGCCAGGTGGAGGCGGTGCTGTTCGCATGTTCAACTTTGGGCCTCTGCGGCTGGGCTTTGCTCAGGGTGGCATCCAAGACATTCAACAGATGGCCCAACGCCTTGGCATACCGGCGGGAGCAGCAGTAGGCGGGGCCGGAGCCGGAGCCGGAGCCGGAGCCGTCCCGGAAGCAGCTGTAGCTCAAGGCCCTGTGGCTCCTAGAGCTGCTGGTGCCGGTGCTGGATTTCCTCCTCCGTTTCCGGCTCCGCCCATTCCTATCGGTGGGGGATACCTCAACCATCCTCGCCACATGGCTCCTGGAGGCCGGTTTCAACTTTACCATCCACCAGCAGCCGGACAGAATGCCGGTCCTGCGGATGCCATTTTGGAAGAACTGAATGGCATCCAGCAGCATATCAATTCCATTATGCAGGCTCTGGGCCATGTTAGTCGCGAGGCCCAGCTCCTGCGGGAGATGGCGCTTAACTTGGACGGCGGTCGCCAGCCCCAGGCGACAGGGACTCATACGACCCCCATGAATCCTACCGGGGATGCGGCCAATGTTGCAGCCGAAGTTGCAGCCAATGTTGCCACCGGTGTCGCTACAAATGTCGCTACGGATGTTGCTACCGACAATGCCGCCGATGTTGCCGCCGAGGTTGCTGCCGCCGATACCGCTCCGACGGTAGAAGATTCTATGAACCTGACAACATTTACGAGGGCGGAACCGCTCCAGGCTGGGCACCCCGACTTCCCAGAAGGCCTGCAGATTCCCGCTGGATGGACGCTGGTTCCGCTGGAGCGCTTTGACGAGGAAGATGCTGGCGAAGGGCCATCCAATGTCGCATCGGTTGCAGGGCCCAGCTCGTCGGGTGGACAGGCAGCAGCGCCAGAAGCGCCAGCAGCGCCAACAGAGACATCCGAGGCATCCGAGACGCCCGAAACACCAAACGTAGCGCCGGAAACAACAACGAACCCACCGAACTGGGGCGGGCCGGCACAAATGTTCAATGGCGGCCCAGCAACAGAGCCGGCTGCAGAGAACTAAATGGAAAGAGGAAGAAGGATGTACTATATTACGCACAGTAGCTGTCTAGAGCCGCGGATGTGTGTAGCAGATGTGCCGTTGGCGTTTGGGGACTTGGAATCTGCTGTCGTTTTGTTGTTTTGCCAAGCGTTGATTTTTCAAGAAAGAAAGAACCGCATCTCCTCATTGTGAAAAGACCCCGTCTCTCCGGGATGTATGGCCATCGGCCGCTCTATAGTTTACAAATATTGCATATCAGTCGTCGGCCCCCCTGTACTCTGTGCTCCATATCCCGTTTTCCCTCCTACTCCTCCACGTGCACATCCTGTCCCAGCGGCACACCCCGCCGCTGCTTCTCTTGCACACGTCGTTGGATGCGTGCCGTCGCGTCAGCCACCCAGCGGTCGTAGGCGGCCGTGTTTGTCTGGCTGGCTGGCTGGCCACTACCGCCAGCACCAGCACCACCCTCGCGTAGTTTCGCTTCGACAACGCCCTCGAGCACCTCGTGCGCGAATCCGACAAAGTTGTGGCGCCGCAGGGCGTTTTCAAACTGCCAGGCACGGCGCTTGCGGGCTTCACGGGCGAGCAACTCGGTGTCGCCGATGGTGCGGGCCAGCAGGCGACGGTCGCGAACGGCAGCGAGCAGGTTGAAGTGGATCTCGTCAGCGCCGTAGCGGGTGATGCGGCGCTGGACGGCGGCGAGCGCGGCCTCGGCAAAAGCCTGGGTAGAGGAAGAAGAAGAAGACGCGTCGACTGGACCGTGATCAATGGGTGCAGGCTGCAGGCCGTCGAGCTCGTAGAGACGCCCAGCGACGGCCGTGTAGGCGATGAAGTGGTAGACATCTTCAGCGTCTTCAGGGTTATGGGGAGGTCGCTGGGTCTCGTCCACAAAGGGGCTGCTCTTGGCAAAGGAGTTGTGGACGTCACGGATCAGTTCATCATTGCTGAGGGCTTCGCCGCGCAGGTCGGCCGGCAGGGCCATGGCGAACTCGCGGAACGTCTGCAGATGCGAGCCAATGTCGACTTCCTGCTGGTTCAGAAGCACAGACAGCAGCGCTTGCGTGCCGCATGCGTTCTGAATCGTCTGTCGCGCAAAGAAGAGACTGTCGGCGTCATGGTCGAACTGGCCGTCGTGCGGCGCGGCGCCATCTTCACCCACATATGGCGCATTGGTTGGAAACTTGAACAAGAAGATTATGCCGTACACGGGCGCCAGTGCTGCCAACTCGTGCGGGTCCAGAGACAGCAGCTCTTCAAACTGCACGTCTTTGACGCCGAGGTTTTCGAGCAGGTATGTGAAGACGCCCTGAAGCTGTGTTAGTCTTTCTGGTTATCCACCACGCCCGTCCACATCTCCTGCACGCACCGCATCGGACTCGACTGTACGAATATTAGCCATGTTGTCTACTCACTGCCCTGTCGTCTGATACTCACTCGTGTTCCACCCGCCTGAACTCATTGTCAAACCTGCAATGGGTCTTCTTCGAGCCGCTGTTCTCGAGGGGAAGAATGATGCAGATGATACACCCTGGCCGGCGCGAGACAGGGAGTTGATCGCGCGTGTGTATCGTCAGCGCTTCGCAATGCCGGCTTGCATAGAACAAGGTTGCCGTCCGTTACGCATTCGTTACGCATGCCAGCGCACTGGGATCACAGACTTGCGGGGAGCTTAGCTAGTGGGGCGCATGCCTGCTGCAGCACTCGGCATTTCATTAATCCACCAGCAACCAAAAATGTCACGATAAGAGATAAGGCCTTATCGATAAGAGGGCCCATCTTTTTTTTTCTCTTTTCTCTTAAACTTTTTTTTTTGCTTCGCTTTTGCCAGACCAGATTTTGTCGAACAGTCAGCAGAACCACTTTCACCGTTGAGCCATCATGAAGCTCGCAAACGCTGGAACTGTCCCCGTGTATACCGTCTCGGGGCCGTCCTCACGATCGCTGCCCGACTGGCTAGCTGCCAAGAAGAAACGAAGTCTCAAGAACGACCCCGAATTTGCGAACCGCCTGGAACTTTTGCAGGACTTTGAGTTTACGGGCGCAAGCAGTTGCATTCGCGTCTCCGAGGATGGCGATTGGGTCATGTCCACAGGGACTTTCCCTGTAAGAATGCTCTTCTTCTTCCTTCCAGAGCTCTGAATCATGCGCAAGACTGACATTAGTGCTGGACCAGCCTCAAATACACGTCCACAACCTCTACCAGCTCTCGCTCTCTTTTGCCCGACATACGGTGTCTCTCAACACAAAATTCGTTCTTTGCTCTCCAGACTACTCCAAGTCGAGTACGGTTTTCACCGCCCAAGCTGTCGGCTGCTTTCTATGCTAACACGCGCCTTCTCATAGTTCATCTACAGGAAGATCGGAGGATCGAGTTCCACACACCAGCAGGATGCCATTACCAGCTCAGAATACCCCGGTTCGGACGTGATATTGTCTACGAGCGGCGATCCACAGAAGTTCTCGTTCCGGCAGTCGGCCTGGATGCCGATGGCTTTGGTGAAGTTTTCCGGCTAAACCTCGTATGTGCCGACTTCCCATTTTCCCAAGATTATTTGATTAACATGTTTGTGCTTCAGGAACTCGGGAGATTTCAAAAGTCGTTTCAGATCGAGCTGGGTGCCGATGATGGCGTGGAGCGCGGTCTGCAAGGAAGCATTGGTGTTGGGTCCGTGAATGTGGCGGCTATTGCGGAAGAGAGCCACGGCCTCGCTGCGTTTGGAACATCTCGCGGTACGGTGGAGTTCTGGGACTCGCGGAGTCGGTCGCGCGTGGCTACTCTGGGAACGCACGATGGTGAGATCACGGCATTGGATTTCTCGCGGTCGGGTCTGTCCCTGACCACCGGATCCAGCACGGGCATCGTGCAGCTCTACGATCTTCGACGGCCGACGCCCCTCCTGACCAAGGATCTTGGTTTTGGCTATGCCGTGCATAGCTTGATGCACCTGACAACGTCGTCGGACGAGAAGAAAATTCTGGCCGCCGACAAGCGCGTGATCAAGATCTTTGATGAGACGGACGGCACGCCGTGGACAGCCATTGAGCCGGAAGCGGACATCAGCTCGGTGGCACACTGCCCGAACTCGGGGATGTTGCTGAGTGCCAATGAAGGACGGCAGCAGCATGCATGGTTTATCCCGATGCTGGTAAGTGACTTCCGGTGTGACACCAGTATGTTCAATGCTAACAAGTACCAGGGGCCTGCACCGAAATGGTGTACGTTTCTCGAGCGGCTCGTCGACGAGATGGCAGAGGAGGTGTCGACAACTACGTACGACAACTACAAATTCCTCACGCTGCCTGAGCTTCGGTCTCTTAGCCTGGCTCATCTCATCGGCAAGACGAATCTGCTGCGTCCATACATGCATGGTTACTTTGTTGCCAGCAAACTCTATGACCAGGCACGTCTGATTGCCAACCCGTACGTGTACGAGGAAGAGCGCATGAAGCGGGTCAAGGACAAGATCGAAAAGGAGCGGTCGAGCCGGATCCGTGGCAACAAAAAGGTCAAGGTCAACCAGAAGCTGGTGGACAAGCTGCTCAAGAAACAAGAGAAGCGCGACAAGGTCGATACAGAGGCAGGCGTGCTCGGAGACGACCGTTTCAAGAGTCTGTTCGAGGACGAGGAGTTTGCCATCGACGAGAACAGTGCCGAGTTCCGCGCACTCAATCCCAGCACAAAGGTCGAAGGCAACGACGCACAAATACAGAAGACGACAGGCGGTTCGGACTCGGACTCAGCCTCGGACTCGGAAGACGCCGAAGAAAAAGACAGCATCCGAAAGCCGGCTGCCAAGTCGGCTCGCCCGTCTGGAGGTGCCATTACTATGCGCATGTCCTCGTCTGCGCGGTCGGGAGATGGCCGGTCCAAGGACAGCACGTTCGGGGCCCGGGCAGAGCGTATGGCCGCATCCAGCAGCAGCCAGGGCCGTGGCAGTCTGGGAGGAAACCACAGTGGCATCGTGGGCGAGCGGCAGGTCACATTTGTGCCCGAGTCCAATAAGAAGAAGGCGGAAGAGAAGGAAGACCATGCGGAAGAAGCGGCAGCACCGAGACGAGACAATCGGGCACGACGAAGCGCCAGTGGCAACACATTCCGGAGTCTCAAGAAATAAAATCGATATAGAATTGGAAAAAAGAAAGTCTCTGGCAGCAAGGAGGAACAGAAAATCTAATAATACACTGGAAGGTAGCCAGGACACGGCAGCATTCGCCCGTATGACACTTGGAGAAAAAAAAAGGGATATCCAATACTTGTTTCCTTGCACAAAAATCACTCGCTCTTCTCCAACCTTCCTCATTTCTCGTCACTTGGAATGTCATTTGTCCACCTTGAGCTTTCTCATCCCCGGTTCGATGCCAACTCCCTACTTGCGGCCGAAGCTGTTCTTTGTTTTTTTGTACGAGACGTTGAGACCCTTTTCCAGGTCGACGGGCAACCGTGGAGTGGGCGGTACATCTTCCATACGGACACGGCCCTTTGAGCTACCGGAAGCACCGTCTCTGACTGAACGAGGGAATTCGCTGCGCCGCGGCGTGAGGGCCTGGACTACCCTTCTTGTCGACCTGCGGATGTGCTCGCGAACCTTCCACTCACGCTTCTTAGCAAGATAGAACAAAACAGAGGTTACGACTGTTGGGTGTGAGCAAGGCTAAAGAAGAGGAACTCGAGAGGACAAAGTATGAGGACTCACTTCCAAAGATGGCGACAACAATCACGACAACAATAATGGCAATCAGGCCGCCATGTGAGATGCCTGCCGAGCCAGTCGAAGATCCGGACGCGCCACTTTCATCGTCAATGCCAGTATCTGGTACACTGCTACCGCCACCCGTGTATGGATCTTCGGTGGCGAGAGGAAAACTGGAAGAAGAGGTAGCAGACATGGCGGCTGGATGTCTTGCACAGTATGAAAAGGTTGACGAGATGCGTGCCAAGACCAAAATAATGCACGTCCAGCGGCAGAAGAACGTTTATAGGAAGTTAAAGCAAGAAAAGCGGCATGAGACAACGAGGGGAAGCGCAGAGCGGCCGGCAGACCAGGGGAATGTATATACGAGCGCGAAGATGTGACGGGGACTGTGAATATCAGACTACTCATCCATCGGCCCCATTATCAATGTAGCGTTCGCTTGTGCAAAGTACAAGTAGGGGTCATCTTTCTCACTTGCCTGCGTGTCACAACATCCCGCATGGCCAAGGTGACTGCTTCTTGTGCGAGATTTGCCCTCTGCGTTCTTGGTTTACTTGTCGGGTCGGGATCTGTTCACACAACCCCCTGCTTGGTCTGTTCATGCCCTCGTTCCATTGGCTGCTCCAGCGACAAGAAAGTCTGGGCGTGCTGGGCCATGTGCGGACACCAAGTCTCAGTAAGGGACCAGGTCTGCCTGATTGGCCCAGACGAGGTGAACAGACTCATGCTCCTCCGTCGTCTAGCGCCGGCGCTGGCCAATCTTCAGGCGCAGATCTGAGAGGCACAGCAGGACAGCCAATCACGGCACAGGTGACAGGGTCCATCACTCCAGCTCGGCGGCTGCAGAGGGACACCCCTGTCCGGTGGGCACGTCTAATCCGACTGTCGCTTTTCTCGTTCGGTAGACCAAGAGCCGGGTCCCAGTCAGCCAAGCTTTTGGATCTCCATGATGGCTTAGCTGCGGCCTCGTTTGAGGCCCAATTCGTTCAGATCCTCATGAATTCTCAAGAATTGCATAATTCTTCGACATTCTTTCCATCAAAATAGCATCGCCAAGTAGAATTCCATCCGCGCCGCCTGGTAGAAGCGCCCGGTAAGTTGCATGCATCCTATTTTTGTCCTGCTGTCGTGTTTCGAGCAAGAAGCGCGATGCTGCGCCCAACCTTGGGCGTCTTCGGCTGGCAATCCCTATGAAATCATGAAAATGCCTTACCGACAATTGCCTCTTGGTTAAGAAGGATCACGTGCATTGGCTGTTCAAGGACACATGCTCCCCATTCCCCATTGAGCTGTTTGCACGGACTGTTCTCGTCAACACCTTCCTCGCATACATGATACAACCGCTCTTTCCAAAACAACACCCATTGGGGTAACTGATGGTCGTGACTTCCTTGCCAGCAGAGTAAAATGAACCTCGTAAATATATCAAAAATTCTGCTTCGGCCAAATTGTGTTTCTTTCCGTAGACATGGACAGTTTTACCAGATGAGGATACGAATATACATCCAATGGACACGCGCATCCCGGACACACCTGTGGAAGCAAGAACGGCCAAAATTCGGTCCGGCGGCACCGGCCAACTGCGTACCGTTAGGCTGGGACTCGAAATACCAACCCGCCGTTCTTCCAACACTGGCCCGGAGGCTCAGGCGAAGCATAAACGAAGTGAAGGTGAGCTCGAAGTTATAGAATTAGATCCCGAAGAACCAGGTATGATGTGACCTCGAAACAGACACATCGGGATCGATAAGCATCATTGTTGACCGTTTTCATCGCAGACATCTCCTCACCAAGAAATAAACGACAACGCCTGAATTTCAGAGACGATGGTTCCAGCAGAGACAGCACCCCAGAATGTTTTCGCGGCCTTGACCTTGAGCCCAAGACTCGTGGCGCTGAATTCCCTACGCGCACTCCTGCCGCAGTATCTCATTCAACATCTACACCCCAGAGACCCACCCATCGACTTATTGCACCCACTTCGTTTCCTGGGTTTGCGCCAAGCCAGATCAGAGATGGCCATCCGTCGTGTAACAGTCAGAATAGTGGACATGCTGAAGATGGCAGGGCAAACGACGGGTTCAAGGGAATACAGGACGCTATTTCTGCAAAGTTTCATGACATGGAAAAGCAAATCGAAATTCAGGTGAAAGAGATTACAGAACTCAGGTTCGCCCTGAACGATAGCGAGATGGCAACAGATGCTTTGGACTTGGAGAAGAGACAGCTTAAAAAGCGAAATGAGGCTCTTGAGCGAAAAATACGGCAGAGCTCTGAAAGACGCACATACTTTGAAGAGAAATTGCAACGATGCCGCGATATTATACGACAGACACAGGAGGAGCAGCGACATCTTCACGAGGAAGCCTCGAAATCTTTCCAAAAATCCATTGACGATCAGAAAGCACTGGAGAATGCACGGAGAGACGTTAACACGGTACATGAAAAGCTGCAGTCTTCGCAGGCAGGGCTTCGTGAATCCATCGCAGCTTTACACGAGCAAGCGAAACTCCAGACTCAAAATGGTAAGTCTTACAAATAAGTTGATACGCCATATTTCTAACATGAACCTAGCAGATGAGAGGGTAGGAAATTTGAATCGAGAACTCAGCATTCGTGACACCCAGATACAAGCCGAGAAAGAAGCAAACTCCCGATTGGCAAAACAGCTCGATGAAATTCCCGAAAAGAATTTCCATGCACTCACTGCCTGTGTCAAGAAGATCATTGAAAAACTGGATGATTGCAAGTACCAGGTTATCGAGGAAAGCAAAGCCAAAGGAGAGCAGCAGGCGATTGGGTAGGATTCTTGATTGTTATAAGAAGAGCAAAGATTAACAAGCAAAGGACGGAATCCATACTCAACCAGATAAAATCACAAATTAGTCTCTATCAAGAGCAATCGCATGCACTGGCATTGATGAGAGACACCAGTGAAGCCCAGACATTGAGGTAATGCAGTTCTCGTGGTTTTATTGAAAGGGTTACTTCTAACGTTTCTATATAGATGCCTCGAAAAGCTCGACGAGACTCAAGCAGCCGGGAAGGAGGATAATTTGAAATACCAGGCAAAACTGGACAACAGGATAGAAAATCTTCGCGAAGAGACAGCAGGATTTCAGGACCAGTTGCTGCAAAGGCTGGCTGGTAAAGCTCAAGAGAGAGATGCGCTTGTGGATCTTTGTCAAAAACGAGAAAACGATTGCTCTGAAATGGCCGAGAAGTTGTCTGCACATATGCAACTTGCAAAGGAACAGCTGGGTCAAATTAATTGCCTTCATGCGCAACTTCAGGCATTACCACAAAAGCCCAGTGACACACCAGAGACGATTGCTGCACTTCAAGTGCTCCAGGAGAAAAACGAGAAGCAGCAGCTACAGATCGAACAGAAAACGGAGAAGATCTACAACCTAGAAGACTGCATACAGAAAAAGGATGAGGCTCTAGTACTTGCAGCCGAGAAATTTGCCACCAATGTTCAGCACCTGTGTGACATTCACCGACAGCGGGAAGAAGAATACCGATGCGCTGTGGACAGGGCGTCTGAACTATCTTGCGAAAAATCCAGAATAACTCTCGAGGATTATAAAGAGAGCATGAAGCAAGAACTGCAGAAGGAGCGGTTGAGGAGGCTGGACCTCGAAAAACAGCTCAGGGAAGCCCGAGAGTTGTCTTCCGTGGCCGATGAAGCCAACCGGCGGAGCGTTCAGTCGAAGCAAAGTCTACAAAAAGAATTGGGTGAAATGAAGGCGTTGAATCAAACATTGACGCAACGCATCAACGAAAATGTACAGACACTAAAACAACTTCACCACCAAGACAAGGTGATTTCCGAGCTGAAAGCAACATTGTCTGCCAAGGAAGAGGAGCACACCGAGCTAGAAGGCTCCGTGAAGGAATTCGAAGGCAAAGTGCATGTTCTCCTCGATTACTTGAGGTGCTGGGCACAGGAGTACAAGTACATCGAGGCGATCCAATGCGGACTTGAGAAATTGGAGCAAATTGATCCAACCTGCACAGTGAAGTCCAGGATTGATGAAACCGATGCTATGAAGGAAATACTGGACCAGTTGCGACAGCACTGTGGACCTCTTAAGCAACAGTTGGATCAACTGGACACCGAGCTGTTTGAATATCCCGAGCTGCACGAGCAACCGATCACCGACCTGTCTGCGTTTCTCCAGTTTGAAATTGCCAGTTATGCACCACCGGTACAATTAGATGAGCCAGAGGCGGACTGCGAACCTCGAGCGAACAGCCACGAGACCGAATTATGGACAGGGAAACAAAAACAGGAGGCGATGAAGACGCCAGTAGAGACGATTGTGCCTGTCTCCAGCATGAACACGCCACGCATTTTTAGAAGAAGGACAACAAAGGAGATAGAGGGTTCTTTAGAATCCAATCCGCCTATGATTTCGAGCCCTACAACCGCAAGGACCAGAAGCAAAGCAAGTCGAGCTGCAGTGGGCAGTCGGAAACGCCGCCAGGCAAACACAGGAGGTACCAAAGAGATGAAGCCACGAAAGAGGCAACGTTCTCCCGTGAAGAAGGAAGACGACAGCAGCTCTGATATTCCCAAGCAGAGTTATACCGAAACGTCACGGTATTTTGGCAACCTTGCACCAAAGACAGAGAAACAGGAGCTGGGCAGATTGGAGACCATCATAGTGGAGGAGTAATGAGCCGACTTGGAGCAATACAGAGAAGGGAAGTTGCTGCTGATTATACATTCCATGTAATATGTGTTAGACGATTCGAATGGTCACAATTACGAGTATTCAGACATTATGACGGCATTGGAATTGTCCTCGTTTATCCTAGAAGCAACCCATCTGCATACCGCCCAAGAACCCAAACGCCTGTGAATGCCAGTCCATGAATCGTACATTGGGGATTGGATATCAATCGTGATGGCGTGATTGATTATTTGTTCCTTCTCTTCTGCTCAAGAAAGAGGACCTTTCTGCGGACTGCACGGGGTCAACAATGGGATGTCCCGCGGGATGAGGGCATTTTGGGAGGGAAAAGAAGCTCACCGACGGGGTCGTATTTCAGCATGCTTAAGGGTGTGGATGTGCGTGGGCGGGTGAATGTGTAGAAGAAGCCGGTCATGGCCATGGAGAGGAGGCGGACAGAGATGACGCGGGATTTTGCTACGAGGCGTTAGCAGGTGGACATTCGCGTGGGGGAAAGCAGGAACACAGTCTCTCGTACCCTTCTTAGCCATCTTGCAGACGTTGGGAGATTGCCTAGTACAATGGTAGACAGCGTGTCGGCGACGTGGGTTAAGATGTGGTGAATCATCAGAGGCAGAAAAATGCAGCCGACGATTTTACAAATGTGGGTCTATCGTGGGGCCGTGGAAGCCAATGAGAAATGAGATAAAGCCACAGCTCTTATCTTATCATTTGGGGGTCGACGGACGGGGCTCTGGTTGGGGACAGACCGGTGACGGAGAAATAATAGATTAGTTTTACGGAGTAGGAGAAATGAGCGGCGGGCAAAGAACGCCGTATTATTTTGAAAGTGGGCGGTGACGGAGGTTTTTTTTTTTGTTGATGCCTGTCGTAATCTTTTTTATTCAGTAACTAAAATAAGAGAATACTACGTAAGGTATTATTCTCAGGCGATCTGCATAGAAAAAAAAATCCTCTTCCTGGTAAGGTGGCAGAGGTTGCGTGTTGAGCGTCGAAATACGGTGTGTACTTTTCCCCGGGTTATTTTTGAGTTTTCCGTATTTTGGTTTGGCTTGTGGCTCTTAAATTTTTTTTTTGCGCATCCTCCTCATTGTTTCTCCGCAGATACCCAGTCATGCTTTCTCGATTCCCCAGGTCTTTGTGCAGGACGGGAGTGCGTCCCCCGCGAACCCCGCTTGTTATTGGGGGTGCATCAGGTGAGTTTTTGTTCCTGCCTTGTATAAGAGTACATCACGGGGTGGTCACCTGCCGTGTCGGTACTTCAATTTGTCTCGTGTTTTTCTTTTATCGTTTATTCCTTTCCCTTTTTCTTCTTTTTTTCTTCTTTTTTTTAACCCCTATTTTTTTTACCTTCTAAAATTCCTCATATTCCTTCTCGCTGCCTATCTATCTATCTATCCCGGTGTCGGAGTGGACCAGAAACAAAAAATGACTCGTTTGCACGCAAGAAACACGCAGTGCACCATGGGATTCATTGGCTTCTCATGTGCCTATGTGCCTCCATGCGAGATCATTGTCGCCGAATGGACCAACGGACAGCCAGGATCAGGCCAGTGGCCAATCGGCTGACTACAACCAACAAAAAACAGGCCTTTATAGGCCTGTAAAAGGCAAATATGGTCTCAGCATCACCCCGCGTAAACGCGGCACAGTCAGGCTGTCTCATCCGGGGGGACGTCCGGCTCATTTTCTTCATACTTCTCCTCTTTTGCTGCCATTCCGTTTCTCCCCTCGACCGTCTCCGTTGTCTTGCACTGTTTTAAGTTGTTTTCGTTGCTTTCGTCGTTTTCGTCGTTTCCGTCTCCATCATCCCATTTCAGCTTGCTTGCCTCTTGTCCGGTTCCTTCCTCAGCAATAGCCTTTCTACGGAGTATAAGTCCGCCCATCTAGCGTAGCTCCTTCCCCGGTTTTATCTCTCCCCCCCCCTCTCTCGATCCTACGTTTCTTTACTTCTTGCATCTCTTCCCCGACTTTTCTTTGTGACTCAACTCTTTGATCTTTGCTTTTTCGCCTTCACCATCATCCTTCTGACCCGCCCCAGCCTTGCACCGCGCCTTTATCTCGTCCTCCGCTTCCCGCGCCAACACCACTATGGGTGATTACGCTACCACCACGGCTACGCCACAGCGCAGCCTCAACTATGACAATATCAACCCGCATGTCAAGGCTGCTAAATATGCTGTTCGTGGCGAGCTGGCCGTCCGTTCTGAGCACTACCGAGCTCGTCTGGCCAAGGCTGGCGGCGACCAGGCCGTGGCTGGCCTGCCTTTCGACGAGGTCATCTCTGCCAACATTGGCAACCCCCAACAGCTCGACCAGAAGCCCATCACCTTCTTCCGGCAAGTCCTGAGTCTCTTGGAGAACCCGTCACTGCTGGACCACGAAGAAATCCTCGTGGGCTCTCTGGGCTACAAGAAGGACGTTGTTGAGCGTGCGCGCTGGCTGCTGACTCATGTCGGTTCTGTCGGCGCCTATAGCGCCAGCAACGGTGCTCCTGCCATTCGTCAGCGCATTGCCGAGTTCCTCGAGCGCCGCGACGGCTACCCGGCCAACGAGGCCGACATCTACCTCTCGGCCGGCGCCTCTTCCGGCGTCAACACTCTGCTGCATGTCATCTGTGCCGGCCCCCACACCGGCGTGCTTGTTCCCATTCCCCAATACCCGTTGTACACGGCGTCGCTGTCGGTCCTCAACGCCGAGTGTGTGCCTTACTACCTCGACGAGTCCCAAAACTGGGCCACCGACCTCGACGCCATCCGTACTTCGCTCCGGGAGGCTCGCGCCCGCGGCACTGACGTGCGCGCCATTGTCGTCATCAACCCCGGCAACCCTACGGGCGCCTCACTTTCCGAAGCCGATGTCGCCGCCGTCCTTGAGCTCGCCCGTGCTGAGCACCTCGTCGTCCTGGCCGACGAGGTCTACCAGACCAACGTCTTTGAGGGGCAGTTCCACTCCTTCAAGTCCTCCTTGCGCCGCCTACAGGCCGCCAACCCCGACGGCTCCTTTGACCATGTCGAGCTGGCCTCGCTGCACTCTGTCTCCAAGGGTATGGTCGGCGAGTGCGGCCACCGTGGTGGCTACTTTGAGCTCGTAAACTTTGATCCGGCTGTCCAGGCCGAGATCTATAAGTTTGTCAGCATCACGCTCTGCGCCCCCGTCATTGGCCAGTGCCTTGTCGAGCTTATGGTCAACCCGCCGCGCCCCGGTGATCCCAGCTTCGAGAAGTACGACACCGAGTACCGTGGCATCTTCAACGGCCTGCGCGAGCGCGCCATTGCCTTGCACCGTGCCTTTGACCAGATGGAGGGTGTCGAGTGTGGTGCTCCCCAGGGCAGCATGTACCTCTTCCCCACTATCACGGTGCCGGCCAAGGCTGCTGAGGCCGCTGCCAAGGAGGGCCGCACGCCCGATGAGTTCTACTGCCTCAAGATGCTCGAGGCCACTGGTGTCTGTGTCGTGCCTGGTAGCGGTTTTGGCCAGGTCCCGGGCACGCTGCACTTCCGTACCACCTTTTTGGCACCAGGTACGGAGTGGGTGGGCAAGATTGTGGACTTTCACAAGAAGTTTATGGCAGAATACAAATAAAAGGGTCGATGTCGGTGCGAGGAGCATGGGGCCTGGGCATGGGAACGATCAAAATGTACTTTGTAATTGTTTATAAATTGTTTATAAAAAAATGCATGAATTTTATTGAATCGCATCACCACTACCAGTAAATAATGACTAAGCAATTCTTGCTTATGCGCGCTCGCTGCCCCGCAGCCGCACAGCCTGTCCGTACTTTTGCAGCTTGGTGATGAGCTGGTCACCTTGGCGCACAACATCCTGGTACTGCTTGTTCTTGTCGTCGGGGCGGTTGGTCTCGATGACGCCGCGGCCGGTGACCCGGTCAATAGTGCAGGGGATACGGCCGGCGGCGATGAACTTGGCGAGATCGCGGTCGAGAAAGTCGACTGTGACGCCAAAGTCGTGCGCCATGCTGTCGAGGCCGACCACGCGGTACGACTGTAGCAGTTGCTGGTAGGCGCGCAGCCGCATCTCGCGGATGAACCAACTCTTGTGTTCGTGCAAGTAGCGGTCCTGCGTGAGGAACTGCTCCTCGACCTGGGCGAGTGCCTGGAAGAACTGCTTGTAGCGTCCGTTGTAGAGGCTGGCGACGAGCTGCGCGAGCGGCGAGAAGTCGACAGCGGCCTCGGTCTCAGACGGTTCCGTGCCGTTGCCGAGCGTCGTGAGGTTGACGACGGGGGCCGCCGCCGCATGGGGGGCTGTATTCGCCCCCTCAGCGGCACCTGGGCCCGCAGAGATGACTCCGGCGAGTGCCAATAGCTTGTCCTCGCCGTCGCCGAGAATGGCCTTGATCTCAGGGGCGTCGACCACCTTGGCCTTGAAGTCGACACGCTTGAGGCTCACGGAGCCCGCCAGCACCGCATACACGACCAGCTGGCTGTACGAGCACAGCTCGTAGCTCGTAAAGGTGGACAGGCTGTCCAGCAGCAGCGGTGCCGCCGCGCTGTATGCCCGCACCGTCAACTGGTGCAGGCCCTCGTACGCCTTGAGCCGGTTGCGCCGGTCCCAGTCACCACCGGCCTCGACGAGCGCCGTCGCCCGCTCCACCTGGCCGCGCACGAGCACCTTGTCGCCGAAAAACAGGCCCAGCCGCACAATCGCCAGCACGACGTCGATCTTGGTTCCCAGCACGCCCGTCTTGTCGAGGATGCCCTCGTAGGCAGCGAGTGCGCGCTCCTTGTCGCCGACGCGCGCCCAGAACTCGGCCCGCTTGCCCCGCACGGCCTGGATCTCAGTCTCGCCGGCCTGCTCCACGGCCTCGTCCTCCTCGCTCTGTAGCTGTGCCAGCTCAGCCTCGTTGGCCGCGGCTAGCCGCTGGTACAGGGCCTCGTCCCAGGCGAGAGCGACCGTTGCCGTGGGGTTCTTGTTGGCGATCATGCCGGCGGCGCTGGACTTGCGGCTCAAGGGCCGGCCGGGAGGGATGTGTGGGGCCGTGGTCGTGGCCGTGGCCGAGGAAGATGTGCGTGCGGTGGACTTGTCGGCCTCGGCGCCCATGGTGTTGAGGACGCCCTCGACGGGGTGTGCCAGGTACCGGTAGAGCGGGGCCATGGAGTGCTCAGTGATGGCCTCCTGAACAGTCTTGGCGGAGGCCTGCTGGGCAGTACGGCCAGCATATGGGTTTGTGAGGGTGAAGACATGCTGAGCCAACGGCAGCAGTGGCCATTTTGTATACTGAGGGTCGGAGCCCATGGCGATGAGGGGGTGGGGGGAGGGGTAGGAGGGAAGATTGGCGTGGTCGAGAGAGGTTCAGAGGAGCAAAGGAAAAGGGCGAGAGAAGACGCTGATGGGAAGACGCTCCCCGTTTGGTGATGCCTGGTGGAAGCTCTTTTGCGCAGACAATTGGGAGGGGATTGGCTTTGCTAGGCGGCAGGCGGGCACGCGTTCGAGAGCTGCAGCCACACCCAGCCACGGATTTGTATTATTATTACTAAGCAATGACTCATATACGCATATATGCATTTGGGGGTTATGCAAGATCCAGACGACATCTCGACGATCCAGTCCACCGGGATTCTGTCGGCTTCGTCATCGGGACGTCACCGACTGCCATGGCTTGCAGTGTCTGTATGTCTGTATGATTCTCCCATACTTCCATGCCCGGTGGCTAGCCAATTGCAAAAGACATGATCAAAAATATATTCTCCATTTCAGCTGTAAGCAATTCGCAGGTCCCTTACTCTCTACGTGTGTCATATTCGTAAGATGCAGGCTTTGCACATCCAGGAGACGTGTTCATGGCTTCGTGGCAAGAGTAGATCCGCTTGCCTGCAGCCGGACCTGTGCGTTGTACGGAGTAGAGGCCGCCAAGTTGGGCTCACGTTCATAAGCCCAAGGCAGTCGAGTAATACGATGTACGGTTAGACGCATATATCCGATCAACGTCATAGCCGTGGCTGACGCTCATTCGCCCATCGAAGCTTCTGGTACCTACCATGACAGACCCACAAGCAGGCCCCCCCACTAGAGGCCTTCCTGTTGCGGCGAACTCCCCGCTAAAGACCAGAGCATTTGTGCACCACCTTCCGCACCTCTGCCCACTTCTACCTCTTCCTCGAGGCTTCTCTCTCTTCTCTTTATTCTTGCCACCCTGCCGTACTCTCCATGCTCTCGGTATTCTCACAGCTCATTTTTGAAGCACAGCACTGCCAACTAGTGAACGGAACACCCCCCCACTGGTCTTCGAGCGGCTTCTAGTGCATTGGGTGGGCACCGTGCATTTTGAGGCCTCAACGTCCTACTTCTGCTGCTTTTGCCTCTTCGCCTCTGTTTCGTTTTCTTCCTTCTGGAGAGTATCCAAACCAATTGTCTTTCACGCCTTTCACGCGGAATAAAAAATCAGCAGCATATTTACCATTGCTTTTTTTTGCTGGTCTCTTCCAATAACAGAGAGCAGCTGATTCCGTTCGAATTTCCACATCCGGGTTCAGCTTTTGTGAACACTACGTCACTTATTGCTTGGACTCCTTTCACTCGTCATTTTCTCTTCCTTTCATCGTCTTCGGGTCGAGTGCGTACAAAAGCCAACACTCAGCAAACCGCTATCCAATTAGCCAGCAAGCAACCGTCTGTTCCCCATTGGATAGCTGCATCTTGCTTTTGCTTGGTTTTGCCACTGCCTTCACATTTGCAGGACGCAACCTGTCAGCTTCTATTTACACAGCCTCTGCGTCCTTCACCGCCTGACCCCATTTCTTTTTCTGTCATAATCGACCCTTTTCACATACCCATTCTTCTTTTCCCTCGCATCCAGCTTCGTCAACGACGATTCCACTTCCTGTTGCGTCGAAAACCAAACCACTGCGTCACATCATACGACACTCACGTGTCGTTTCCCTACTACCTTACCCTCTTCTAAACAGCTACGACTGTCAACATGGTTAAGGACACAAAGCTGTACGACCAGTTGGGCATCAAGCCCGACGCATCTCAAGATGAAATCAAGAAGGCATACCGGTAGGTTTTGGGCTGGAACCTTCTCCCCACCCCCCCTCTTTCGTTCCGTTGGCTAATTAGGCACAGAAAAATGGCCCTGAAGTGGCACCCCGACAAGAACAAAGATAGTCCAGATGCGGCCGAAAAGTTCAAAGAATGCTCGCAAGCCTACGAGATCCTGTCCGACCCTGAGAAGAAATCCGCTTACGACACCTATGGCCTTGAGTTCATCCTCCGAGGCGGCCAGCCTGCTCCTGAGGGTGGTGAAACCGGTGGTGGCAACCCATTCGCTGGTGGGATGCCGGGCGGATTCTCCAGCTTCAACTTTGGTGGTGGCATGCCGGGCGACGGTGGTGCCCGGACCTACCACTTCAGCACGGGCAATGGCGGCGGATACAAATTCAACAACCCCAATGATATCTTTGCCGAGTTTGTGCGCAGCGGCGGCGGCGGAATGGGCGGTGCTGACGACATACACAACATGTTCTCTGGCCTTGGTGGTGATATGCCACGATCTGCTCGCCGCGGCGGTGGTGGAGACCCATTTTCCCGCGGCGGCGGCGATCCATTTTCCCGTGGCGGTGCAGATCCATTCTCCCGGCACGCAAGGCAACACACACCAGAAGTGACGACAGTAGAGAGGCCACTGCCCGTTTCGTTGGAAGAGATGTTCCGGGGTACGACCAAGAAGATGAAGGTCAAGCGGAAGATGTTTGATGAGACCGGCAAGCGGACGACCACGGATACGGTCCTGGAGGTGCCCATCAAGCCGGGCTTGAAGAAGGGCAGCAAGATCCACTTCAAGGGCGTGGGCGACCAGGAGGAGGGTGGCCAACAAGATCTCGTTTTCATTGTGGAGGAGGTAAGCAGCCCAGATTGATTCGTCAAGATAACGTCAGATGCTAACAAGACACAGAAAAAACACCCTCTCTTCACACGTGATGGCGACGATATCGTTCTCAACATTGACCTCACCCTGAAAGAGGCGCTAACAGGGTGGAAGCGGACGGTGTCGACCATCGAGGGGAAACAGATCACCCTGGACAAGGGCGGTCCAACACAACCTGGTTCGAGCGACAGTTACCCATCGCAAGGCATGCCGATATCAAAGAAGCCTGGCCAACGGGGCAAATTTATAATCAAGTACAACGTCAAATTCCCGACAACATTGACTGCGGCACAGAAGCAGAAGCTTCGTGAGATTTTATAAGCGGAGCAAGCTGTTCTGGTTTGATTTTCTCGCCTGTTTCACTATTTTTCGGGTTTTACTGTTCCAAGCTTGCATGATCGAACGCACAACGGCCCTTTCCCCAAAGGATAGAGTCTCGAACGGGGGCCATTTTTTGTTGTGCTGGATAATGGTACGATGACGACGGTGACGATGGAGATGATGGACCTCTCGACTGGTGGCCAGTCGGGAATGGTCCTTGTTGTTGTTTTCTGTCTTGTTTCTATTTTATATGTTTTCTGCATGACACAAAATTATATCGGTAGGCGGAGTTTTAGGGGCCTATATGATGATATATCAAGATTGGGATTCGGGGAAGTTCTTGCTGTCTTTATTTACTCTTGACAACGAATACAGCACGTCATGAACATGCAGATCTGCTATCTGATTCCTTTTTTTTGTTTTCCTATCCATCCGTAGAACGCCAAATATACAACATGATATCTATGCCTACCCGTACATGCGTTTCTTGCTGTGAATTTGATATTCGCTTAGTCAGCACCTGCCATGGCAACGTCGCCGGTTTCCGTGTCGGCCAGCAGTCCAGGGGCCTGGAGTGCATCCATCTCGTGCAGGGTGTAGTCCACGAGGAAGCTCTCGTCAAGCAATTCAGCGGTGCGGCGGTAGTGACGCTCAGTGTAGGCCAACAGGGCGTCGAGAACGTCCTGGATGTTCCGACTGCTGCCCTTGGGGCCAGCAATTGTTTGGGAGTCGGCGGCGGCAGCGGTAGTGGCAGCGGCAGAGGCACCTCGCCGGCGTGCCAGCGCCGCCAGCCGGCCCACAGGGTATGCACGGACCAGAGTGGCAAGCACACGCTGAGCGACGGCGGCTGTACGACCGTTGGTGTTCCAGTCACGGATGCGCAGCAGCAACGTAAAGAGCTGATCGTCATTGAGACGGCCGAGGACAGCTTCGACGTTGTTGGACGCGGAGGCGGTTGGTGTCGCCATGGCCTCGGTCAGCACTGTCAGCAGCCGCCCGGGCTGGTTGAGCTGCAGGGCCAGGGCAACGGCCTCGTCAAAAGCGCCGTGACGCATGTGGTTGACGAGTTCTTGCTCGTGCTCGACGCGGGCGCGCACGGCCTCGACGGCGGCAGCAGCCGTGGCGGCCGTGGTGTCGCGCCAGAAGGTGATGGTAGCATCACCACCGCCCGAGACGAGCGTGCGAGATCGCGCTCCGCCGCGCCGCAGCGCCAGTGCCCACACGCGGTCTTCGTGGTTGTCCAGCGTGCAGACAGCTTCGCCCGAGGAGGCGTCCCAGACCTTGACGAGACCATCGCCGCCGGCGCTGCCAAAGAGGACAGGCTGGGGGCCCGAGGGGACAACAGGTTCGTCGTCCATATCGACGTCTTCGTTGCCTGCACTGTTTGTCTGGACCGCCGCTGTCGCCTCGCCTCCTCCAAGCCATATCACCTTCAACACGCTGTTCGTGTGTCCTTCAAACGTGCGGAGGCAGCTGTAGTCCACGAGGCTCCAGATCTTGACCGTCTTGTCACCGCTGCCCGTCAGCACCAGGCGGCTGCGTTGGCTGCCACTACTGCCGCCGCCCGTCGACGTGCCATCCTCGCCCGTGACGGCAGCTGTCTGCGGCGGCGCAAACCGCACCGACCACACACCACGTCGGTGGCCGCGCAAGATGCCCTGGACCTCGCCGGCGCGCACGTCCCAGATCTTGACAGTGCGGTCCTGCGATGCCGATGCAAACAGCAGGCCGGCAGCGTCAACATCGAGAGCGTTGATATCCTTGTCGTGGGCTTTGCGAGTGAGGCTTGCACGCTGTTGGTGATCCTTGTCGTCGGCTGTTGCCTGCCGCGGCACTTCCCAGCGCTTGACCGTCAGGTCCTGCGAACCCGTCACGAGGAAGGCCGGCGGATGATTGAGTGGGTCACGGAAGGCCGGCGTGTCAGCGGGCGGCACTGTGTGGGAGAGGGCGACGGCTCCGACAGACTCAGCGTGGCCGGCAAAGATAGCATGGCACGAAAAGGAGGGCGAGGTCCCTGAGTTATCGACCCGCCACAGCCGCGCACTGTTGTCCTTGGAGCCGGTAGCGATCCAGTGTCCGGACCAGTCGACGTCTAGAGCGATGACCATGTCGTCGTGGCCCTGGAGCAGGGCGACGTCCTGTCCAAAGTAGCCGCCAGTAGACGACTGCTTTCCTCCTTCGGCCGCGTCGCCTACTGCTACGATGCGCACGTCCTCGGAGTTGGTTGCGAGCGCCATGAGCGACTGGTCCGGCAGCAAGAAGGCGAGATCGATGACATCGTCGTGTGTGCCGGAGATGCGTCGGGACGGCTCCAGCGGGGGCAACAGGGCGCCCTGGGTGCTGACTTGGCCCAGCAGGTCGCCAGCAGGCGGCACTGTATACAGCGCCAAGGTCTGGCCCAGTTGCACACAAAGTAGCGTTGCCTGCTGCGGGCGGTATAGTGCAGCCACGATGGCCTCTTCGTCGGAGCGCGGCGTCTGCTCAGCCGTGATCTCTCGGCCCGTGCGTGTCTCCCACAGACGGACACAGCCGTTGGCGCCGGCCGTAAACGCCAGGGTGTCTGCACCGACACCGTTGTCGTCGCCAGCGAGGAATCCAGCCGCCTCAACCTGGTCAAACGTCGGCACGACACGCCGCGATGTCCACGTCTGCGCATCCCACCAGACCATGGTCTTGTCACGGCCAGCCGTCAAAAAGGTCCGCTGCGCTGCCGAGTAGGCCAACGCCTGAACGTCCGACACGTGGGTCTCGAGGTTGGCGACGACGGCACGCCGATGCAGATCCCAGACGCGCACCTTGCCGTCCTGGCTACCGGAAGCGAGCCGGAAGCGCACAGACGGGTCTTCGGCCGTCTTGGTCTGTGGCTGTTCCTTAGCTTTATTTTTGTTTTTCTTCTTTTTGGTTTCGGTCGTCTCAGTCGTCTCAGTCGTCTCGGCGGCGGCCACTTCGAAAAACAACAGCGCCGACACCAGCACGCTCGGTCCTCGAAAGGTGTGCGTAACAAACCCGCCACGGATGTCCCAGACCTTGATGTTGCCGTCGGCGGCACCCGTTGCCAGCAACGTGCTCGTCCGGTCGACCGCGAGCACCACGGCCGGCGTGGCATGCGGCTTGAGCGTGCGCACGAGTGTGGGCTCGATGGCGTCAAGGTCGCCCGACTTGTTCAGCGCGTAGATGCGCATGCTCAGTGACCGGGAGCAGACGATAAGATGCGAGGCAGAGGGCGTCACTGGAGGTCAGTGGGAGGTCAGAAAGAAAAGAGGCAAAATAAAACAAAAGGGAAACCGACATATCAGCGTAGAGATGGGTTCACCATCCTGGTTCATGGGTCAGTACAGAAGACAAGACATAAAAGAGTTCCCCTTGGAGAATACGCACCCCCTCAATCTTTGCAAACAGCTTGCCCGTCGCCAAATCTGTCAGGACAGCATCTTCGCCCAAAGTCGTTGCGAGGATTCGCGACTCATTGTCTAGCGCCACAGAACCGCCCGTATAGATGGGCCGAATGACGTTTTCGGCCTCGAAGGTCGTCTTGTACTGTGGTTTTGTCGCCATGCTTACTGCCGGGCTGTGTGTCGCGAAGCCTCGAGCAAAATTCTGTCCCAAGTTTTTTTTTCCTTGCCGACTTCGACTTCGACTTCGTCTTCCCTTTTTTTTTTTGCGATAAGAATAAAGTTATCTTAGCGTGAACGTCTTGCATGTCAGCCACAGTGTGGCGCAGCGTTGACGATAGCTCCATATTCGCTGTTGAATGGCCTCGAATCTCCTCTTCTCATGTCTCTCCAACACTGTGTGCAGCATGCAAACAGCAAGACGCCGCCATGACCAAACTCGGTCCTCTGACGTCTCAGGCACTGGTACGTCTTCTGGATCTCTTCCTTCCTGCTCTCTTCTTCTTCCCCTTGCAGCTAACCAGCATATACAGGGCCGTTCGCCCTACGACATTGTCGTGCAGGGTGAAGGCGAAGTCGACCCGCATGCGCCAACCCAGGAATACGACGACCGTGGCCGGCCCGTAAATGTGGAAACCAAGAGAATCAACCGCGACATTGTGCGCTCGCACAACGAGGTGATGCAGGTTATTGGCGTGGCCGAGCCCGACAGCAGCATCCAGGCGGCCGAGAATGAAATCGAGAGACGCCACCGGCAGAAACGCTATGAGGACGAGGTCGCGCAGCAGCTGATCCATGTCGGCCGCATTCTCGGTATCGTTGGCGTATGGGGCGTCAACGCTGTGCGCCAGCGCATCCTACTCTACCGCGAATACTCCCACATCCCTTTCAGTCGGCTTCTGTCCCACGAAGCCCACCGACAGTCTCTCCCGCGGGCCCTCGAGACAGGGCTGCCGGCCTTTTTTGCGAGCCACTCGCTACGACGGACATCCTACGCCGTCAGGTCCATCCGTACAAACCACTGGTGAGCTTGCGGCCATCTTGTTTCGCCGTGCTTCGTCGCGTTTCGTCGCGTTTCGTCGCGTTTCGTCCCTTCTCAACTGACAACCCAGGAAAAACACGGCTCTCCAATTCATTCGCCTGCACCTCCAAATGTTCCTCTTCCTGCAGCGTACCGGTATTGCGCCCGCAGACCCCGTGCTGCCGAGCCCGCTCTACTTTATTCCCTTCTCCAGCGAGTCGCCTATTACCCGCCCGCCACCGTTCCCCGATTCCCTCACACTGCGCTCTGTCGCACGTTGGGGCTGCCTGACAGCCCTCAACTTTGCGCCTGTCATCGTCTTCTACACATACACGAGAATGTGGACCTCGGTCACCGAGTATCTCTACAACAAGATCTACCGCTGGCTCCCTACGCCCACGAACCCACGTTCGTTTCACTACTATGCGCCCGAATACCTCTCCATCAGCGCCCGCCGGCTCAACAGCTCGTCTGCTGCTGCTGCGGAACCGGCCGCTGAGACGAGTGTGGCCGCCCCCATCGATCCTAGCGTGCCCATCCCATCCGTCGAGAGAGACGAACCAGACGAGCCCGGCCAACCAAGTCAGTCAAGCCAACCAGGCCAGACCGAAGAACAGGGCCAGTCTTCAGCCGAACCGTTGCAACCGCTCCCTCCACCGCCCGATTCACCGACGGCCGGCCGCCGCCGCAATACCGTGTCCAGCCGTGGCGCTGGCGACGATGGCTATGCCAGTGAGGAGGAAGAGTTTGAGCTGAGCGCAACTCTTATTAGCTTCGACGTCGAGGCCAGCGACGGTAACGACAATGCACCCAGCGCCTGGTCGGCCGAGTTGCGCCAGAACACTAGCGATGGGGATGTTGGAGCTAGTGGCGGCAATGGCAGTGGCGGCGGTGGCGGTGGAGGATCAGGAGAGGGAGGAGCCGGCGGGAACGACGACTCATCCGACTATGGGGACGACTACGCGGGCGGCGAGTATGGCGGCAATTCTGGGCCTCTCTATGCCGACAGCCTGCTGGTACAGCTACCGGCCATCATTGCCACGGACATCATGACGCTGCTGACATCATCTGCCCTCATGGCGCCGTACGAGGCGTTCATGATCCGGCTGGTGGCCCGGGCGTACCGACGTCAGCGTGGAATGTCCGTCAACGACCTGTACGGCCTGGCAGTGCTGTCGCCCTCAAGCGGCAGTCTTGCATGGACATCTCTGACCAACTGCGTAGGCATCTGGCTGATGCACCTGGTGGTAGACGCGGGCAGCTGGCTGCTGGTAACGGGTCTGGCAGCGTTGTACCGGGGGGCAGACCCAGACTGGACGTTTTTCCAACTGCTGAAGGAGCGGCTGGGCTACGGGGAGAAGAAGAAAGAGGAGGACAAGTGAGGGTGTTATGTTGTTCATAATGTATTCCGTATATCGCATTCATGTGGCGTTTGGGAATGGATCTGGGCCAAGGCACCAGAACGGAAATGAGGTCCCAAGACGCATGAAAACATGAAAACATTAATAACCTTTTTTATTCTGTCTTATCAGGCCTTTCTCTTGCTCTTGCTGACGCGGGCCGCCTTGAGTTCGTCGACCTGCTCCTTGAGGATGTCGTGCAGGTCGTCATTGCGCCGAGCCAACAGCAGCACGTCGTCTGTCGTAATGGTTGAACGACCGGCATGGCGGCTGAAACTCTCGAGATCGAGGGCGACCGATTCTGCTCGGTTAGGGGCTGTGAGAACGATGGAGAGGGGATACGACGAGCAACCGGATAAAACACACCGATCTGTGCCCAGGCCATGTCGGCCAAGGCGCCGATGAACTGCGGCGTCGCATTCCGGTTCAGCTTGATGGATTCGTGGTCGACCATCTCGCTGACGGCAGACCAGAGAGCGGCCTTGAGCTGAGGATGTGTCAGATGGTTGGAGGCTTTCTGGGGGCTGATACTACTACGCCCGACATACCTCCTGCTCCTCTTGGCTGGTCGCCATGTTGTTGCGGGATGAGGTAAGGATTGCGCCTAGAGAGCTTCTGGAAGCCAGAAGAGTCCAAAGACGCGCTGAAGACGCGCCAAAGATGCCAATTTTGGGCTGTGGCGACTATCTTATCGCCCGGCGCTAGCGTAGTAATCAGCGCCCCAGCCCGTCCGAGCCTCCCGAAAGGCGCTGTATTATGGAGTCTTACAGGGATCAAAAGGCGCACGACACCGCCAACCAGAGGCGGCATAATACTCCGTAATACAATACTACGCCGTGCTGCAAGAAAAAAAGGCGTCTTAAGCCGAAAAAAAAAGGCCAGACTCTTGTTTTTCCTGTCTGCTTGCATTACCGACTGTTGCCAGCCCAGAAGGAAAAGGAGGTCTCATACGCATTGTGTTCTTTCACTTCTTGCGACTCTTCGATTCTCTTTGATTCTTTCTGATTCTTTTATTCTCTTGGCGTTCATCTGCTTCTTCTCATCCACTGGAAAGTTGCCTCAGTTTCTTGCCTCTTTCTCTCTTCGAAACCACCCTCTCTTCAACCATGGACGGCCTCTCTGATCTCGTTTCCATGCTCAGAGAACGCATCTCTACCAACGTCTCCTCCTCCGTCAGCAACCTCTCCGCCCAGCAATGGATCCGCCTCATCGCCGTGGCCGGCGCATACCTCTTGCTGCGGCCCTACATCATCAAGCTCGGCGGCAAGGCCCAGATGCGCCAGCACGAGAAGGACGAACAGGAGGCCGAAGAGGAGGCTGCGGCTCTCGCCGGCAATAAGCGCCCTGCCCTGTCGCCCAACGACTTGCGCGGTGCTGCTGCCAAGGTGACCATTCCGGCCGACAGCGACAGCGAGGATGACGGCACCGCCACGGGCGGGGCGACCGCGACAGACTGGGGCAAGAAGGCGCGCCGGCGGCAGCGCCGGATGGTGCGGCAGCTGCTGGAGGCCCATGAGCAGAAGCTTGCCGATGAGCAGGCAGATGAGGAGGACAAGGACATTGCGGAGTTCCTGGAGGATTAGATCAGGTGTGCTATTTTGGGAGAAAGCACACAAAAGCGAGGAACTGCTTGGATTTTCGTGTTTTTGTCTTGCATATCTTGTTGGGAGTTGCCATATCCATAGACGGGGCGGTCATTCTTTTGATTACTAATAATATGATGTCTCAAGACGTCTTTCCTGCATGACATCAAGGTGCTCTGTGTGGAGTTTCCATTTCTTAGGATCTGTGCCTTACAGTTACTTGCAACTGCCGAAAACACTTCTTCAAAGACGAGGCTGTGTGGAAGGCAGAAAATCATAGCCACAGTTGACAACAGAGGGAGTTCTTTGATTCCATTGGGTTCTTCTAGCTTTCGCCTTTTTATTCAGGACCTGTTCTGGTGAGGCAAAACATGTGCTGTCCTAGATGAGCAGCCAATGGTTGACGGATAGGCAGAAAGTTCTCGGGGCCCTAAATGAAGGTTGACAGTTTGTGCTGCCTGTCAACCTTGTTCCGACTCTCTTACGCGGCGCCTAAAGCTGGATTTCCCGTTCCCAACTGATCTGTGGCACTCTTTTTGAGCTTTCCGTGCTTCCCGGCTTAGTCGGTGGCAATGTATACAACAAGCAGAGACAACCGCGGTATGTCATGAGGTCCGTAAGCAGACGTCTCCTTTAAGAAGCCTCAGTTATCGTGGTCATGCGAACAGCCGGTCACTTGATGTCGGGTACCCGGAAGAGCCTCAGCCCAACATCATGTGGTATGATTTAGTCAAGGTATATATTGCAAGAAACCCGGCTGTACCACATTGTTCGCCCGGTATGTGAGTGTGGATTCTCGTATATCGTTGTCAGCTCTGTGCTGCTGCATCTCACAGAGTTCCGCTGGCTCGGCACAATTGGATTAAAATACCAACCCAGCACAAGGACACACAAGAGGGTGGGAAACAGCCCTCCTGGATTCTCGGGCGTATTGACACACGTATCTCCTTCTCACCGCTCTTCTCATGATGACTTGACGCCAATGAGCAGAGCTTGGACATGGCATTGCTGTTCCCGTTGACAAGCCTTGGTGTGGAGATTCATGTAATTCGTGCATCCTGTACACCCACACTTGCTTTCATGAATTGCCGGTCATGAAGGCGAAGGACACGTACTTCATATTGCGCCTCGGGCTGTAGATATGATGAATCGCCTGCAGAAAATGATGTGCAAATTGTCTTGTCAATGGTGTGCTGTCTCCCCATTTTCAAACGGAATAGGCATATGGCGTTCACGACAGAGGATGAACAATACTACATGACTTTGATAACAAGCCCAGTAACAGATGCATGTCTTTGCCCTGCTCGTCATCTGAAACATGGCAAAGATCTCGATGTCCCGTGTCCTGCAAGACACGGCAACAGCCAGCAAAGTCTGAGATGCATGCATCTGCTCCATCGCCATGGCCGGTTGAGAACGAACGTGCGGGTAACACGGCTGACATGTTCACCGACCCCAATATCCTGTAAGACCCATGCCTGCCTCACAAGAAGATACGAGACGATAGCCACGAAACGTGCAGTGGTGATACCCGGAAAATGGAAACAGCCGTTGGACGCAACGTATAAGTCTCCAGATTCCGCGACGGAAGCATCAGACAGCAGGCGGAATCCGGGAGGCAGACTCCGTGCCAAGAGGCATTCGTCATCCGTAGAACGTTATTTTCTTTCTTCTTTCAGGGAGACATTTGTCGTACCGACGAGACCTGTTGGGGGGTCAGTGTCCCCACGTATTTTTTTTTTTTTTGCAGATCTTCCCAAAATGCTCAGACAAACATGCATGCAACACCTGGGCGAATGCACCCGTAGAACATGCGCCTCACGGGTATGATGGAATGATGTTTCGGCAGGACGGATGAAATCTGTAAGGAAACCGTATCTTGGAATGATATCGTTGCTGGTCCGACAAGCTGTGGTCCGTTCATCGCTCCTTCCGTCGAAATGCTCAGTCCATGCCTTCCAGTCTCGGTGCTGGTGGAGCACAAAAGACAGGACTGATGACCTGCATTGAAAAACAGCAAACTTGTCCTTCCATTTCCATTTTCTGACTCGTCTTCTCTGCTTCACAAACAGCTCGCGAACCTCAAAGGAACACGCTCTCTACAGCAACAGAGTATCACCCACACGAGTCTCACTGTGGCATGTAAGATGCACAACAGAGGCACTGGTCCAGGCTGCCGACGAATAGGCTTCGAACTAACTTGAGAAACATAGAACAACAGTTGCCATACAGTTGTTGCCCTGGACTCCTTTTTGCTCTTTTTGCTCTTTTCGCTCCTTTTTTTTCATGGCCGTGGCTCCCGAGAAATCATCGCCTGGACAGCTGACCGGCTATCGGCAAAAAGACGCGTGTCAGCCAGTCGCCTCCCACGAAAACACCTTCTGCAGGGTCATATAGACCTTTATATGAAAGGAAAAGGCATCTTTCTGGTCAGATTGCCTATCAGAGACACCCACTTATCACGAAAGCTTGTCACAGCAAGCTTCAGCTGCGTCTAGAAAACACCCCTGCCAGTTGTGGCAGCAAGCGACGACCGCCGCGACAACCTCAGGTGCTACGACCACGCTGTGCCCCTCTCTGTTAACCCCTGTCCAACTTTCCACACACCCTCCACTACCAAGTTTTCTGGCTGTCTGAGCCTCTCTGGTGGCGGCCTCTCCGAAAGAAACAAGCACAAAAATCCCACCCTCCAGGGTGTACGGCCCATAATAAACAAGGCTGGCTCTCCTCGCCCAGGCCCTTTCCCCCCCCCCCCTCCCTCTCATGCGCTTCCGGGGTCTCTTCTACTACGACGGTTCCCTCTCAGCTCCACTAAATACGACATACGACATACGTCGCATTATCTTACTCTTCCAAGGCTGTGCCTGTTCTCTTTACCGATAGCGCTTTGTCCTTGCTTCCTTGCTTGATTTTTTTTCTCTCCCCTCCCTGTTTATTCTGCCACCCCTGGCTCTTTTCCCCCTCGCAACTTCGCTGCGCTCTTCAATTGTCTTTTTTGCCCAAGACACCCACCTCTGCGATCTAGTCGGCGTCGTAATACCCTATTCAAATCTTACCGAGAGCCCATCCAGCGCTAGTGAACCCCATTTTCGCGGACCCAAACATAAAAAAGATCGCCTCCGATACGCGTTGCCGCGCGAACCATGCCCTCTTTCACGTCCTCCTGAGCCATCTGCGATATTCTTGGAGCAATCTAGAATGGCTGGCAGGTTTGCTGACGACGATCGGGCATACTATCACAGTCGCTCGTGAGTTCCTCACTCGAGTTCCAAGCATGAGAATGTGAGAACTGGAACGCAATGCTTATGAAATCTCTCTCCTGCAGCTCCAACACCGCCCACAGTCGAGCACAGTCCGAACAAGTCCCCTACACCACGCGACGCATTCCCCGGGCCTATTCTCACGAGAGGCGACGCAGCTATCCTATCCCAGCATATGTTGAAGATGAGGCTACGGCCCTGGCCCGAGAATACAACCCCGCCTCGATACACTCTCTAAGTACGGTCAGCGACGAGGAGCCCAAGTTCCGCGGAGATGTCGATCAAGTACCTCTCTTCGACCCTGTCCCCGAAAACAACCCCGAGCGCCGCTTTGTTATTCTACCGAAGACTGCCGAGGCCGCCAAGAATGCCTCGGGCTCTTCTGATAGCCCGAGCGGTGCCAGCAACGTCTCGTCGGATCGTGGGAAGTCAGATGGGAACTGCGAGTACGAGGCAAATACGTGCCGTAAGTTCACCGTACCACGTGTAGACGGCGAATCAGCATCATCCGGCAGTGCGGATGGTGGCGCTGTTGCTGCAGGTATTGCTGCTGCAGGTGCTGCTGCAGTAGCAGGTGCTGCAGTGGCAGCGGCAGCGAAGGCGGCATCGGAATCCAAGGCGGAATCTAAGACGGAGCATACCGTTCATAGGCGCAAAAGCCGACTGGACCTCCCGCGGATCGACACAGATGTGGACTCTAATCCATCTGACCCGCCTCGGCCAAAATCTACTTACGAGGACCCAAGATCCGATCGCTACCGTCAAGTGGATGACGACAGATCCGAACAACGCCACAGTGACTTCCTGTCTCCATCTGTGACGAAACACGCAACCAATGGCCGTGACCGAACATATTATGGCCAGGGGGGTGGTAACGGTTCCAATACCCGTGCACGGTCTGGAGACAACCGCGTACAGTGGGATGACGACAGGAAAACATCTACCCGTTCTCCAGAACCACATAAGCGGAGATCTTCTTCTTTCAACGACACAGAAAAGCCGTCTAGACGACCATCTTTCTCCCGGACTTCACGGGATGACGTTTCAAAGTCTCGGCTGAGGCGGAGTTCACCTTCACCACCCCCAAAGAACTCTTCGCCAACACGAGATCGCGAGCGAGAGCGGGAGAGAGAGAAGGAGCGTGAGCGCGATCGAGATCGAGAACGGGAACAGGATCGAGACCGCCGTGACTACGAATATGATTACAGTCGGGGGCGTGAACAAGAGCATGACCGGCGGGAACTTGGCCGGCGCAACTCTGCTTATAAGAAGCACCGAACCACACCGGTACGGCCGGATGCGGGATATTCTTCCGAAGAAAAGGGCAGGTCTTCCACAACGACACTGCGCCGGCAGCCTAGTGAGCGCCGAAAAGTACTGCATAAGGATGAGTCCATTTCTATGAATCCTAGTGCCTCCAATCCGGAGATCCGGGCAGCAGCAACTGGGGCCAGCGGCGGTAGTCGATTCAGGCCTAGGAACACACCCTTATCCGCTACCCCCAGGGCATCGCAGGCACAGCTTCCTATTGTTGTGGGCACTGTGCCGGCTGTGCCCAGTGAATATCAAGATCGGGCATCTTCTCCGCCTCCAAGGACGCAACGAGAGGGAAGGCGAAGGCGTGAGGATAGAAGACATGGATCTTCTTCTACATCCTCATCCCCCGAGAGTGTCAACCGAGTTCCCGAGGTGGACCGGCCCCGAGGTCCACGTCAGGCACGCATGCCCAATGTGATCCATAACCCGGCAAACTACGATTCACAACTTCCACAGCCTCCACCCCCGTCGCGCGTTGGGGCGATTCCTGTACCAATACCGGTGCCAATCTCCAACTCCGTCCCGCCACGCGACTACAGTCCTGTGAAAGGACGGGAAGGCGGACGATATTATGAACGTGCTCGATCGCCCAGCAGCGAGACAATTCGTGTACGCATGCCGCAATCAGCGCACCCAGCACGATCATCGGGTGTGTTTGAACATACGAGTGCCTCCTCTCCACAAATCGGCCGCGTACCAGCCTTTTACATGAGCATGCCTAGCGCTCCGGTGGACGACAGGTCAGTGGGGAGGTTAGCAGACCGAATACCTGATCGGACATTGGATTGGCAGCCCGATGGCCAGCTCAGCAGGTTGCCGGCCGGGCAGATGGGACCTTTCCACTCGTACAGCCAGTTTGCCGAGACCCTACCGGAATGTCCCAGGCAGACATTCAGCTCCAGATACCACGACTGGCGGGTCTTGGCTCAGTTCCCCAATTTCTACGTGTGCCCATCCTGCTACGAGACAGCCTTCGCTGGCACGCCTTACCGAAACGAGTTTGTTCCGGCACCCATTTATAACCGGGACAGGCGAGTTCGGTGTGCATTTGGATCAATGCACTGGTACAGAGTTTCTCTCTACCTCGCTCACAAGTTTCAGAGTCCCACTCTCAATCTTCTGAAGATCTTATTTGGCCAGGATGAGCAGATACAGCATCACTGCCCTGGGCAGAAGCGCACTGTCGGCAACTGGCTGACGGTCCATGACCCCTTCACAGGAAAGCCAGTGCCCGAATTTTCTGTATGCGAGCAGTGTGTTATGGCTGTGCGTGTGTTGTTCCCTTGGCTCAAGGGCTTGTTCCAGAGTGACCCGTACAGCTATGGTATGAGCGACATCTGCGCATTCTTCTACGAGCCGGGCCGGCGGCGGCTCATGCGCTATATTGACGTGCTCGAAAAGGCCAATGACTTGGCCGAGATCACAAATTCGGCCACAGACGTGGAGGAGATTGTCAACAAGCTACTGGACATCAACTATGCTGACGAGTGTCGGCGTGACATTCCTGTGCGCGGCCGAAAGTGGTTCTGGATGCGCTCGCTGCCCGATTTTACGGTGTGTATGGAGTGCTTTGATGAGTTTGTGTACCCTCTGGTCAACACCTACCGGGGGGTGGCGGGGGACTTTTACAAGGAGCCCAGTGAATTGCCGGCAGCAGCCTGCAAGCTATACTCGGCGCGGATGCGCGGCATCTTCTTGGAAGCGTGCCGGAACAACGACAAGGCATACCTGGAAGCGAAGCTGCAGGAACGGAACAGGATTGCGGAGCAGGTGACGAGCAGACTGAGCCGCATCCCCAAGTTGAATACATCGGAGGAGGATCTCGAAAACCAACAACTTATGGAGACATGGAAGCGGTGGGAATGATAGACGACAGCTTTCGCTGGAACATGAATGATAGGATGGGGATCTGGGGATCAGGGGATCTGAAGATCTGGGGATCTGGAGATCTGGGGATCGGGTTATGATGATATCGTGGTTTTATGGATGGGACGGTTGCACATTGTGATATTTAGGCAGTATTTTGACTGCCAGATACCTTATGAACGATATACATGTGTATGAGCAAAAGCGTTGAGCGAAGAGCATACGGAGTATTCTGTAGACGGCGGATCCACGTGACTTGACTGCCAGCTGGCAAGTGCTATTCAGCCGGCAGCCCCACATAACCCTCAAAGTCACGTGTATAAACCACAACTTGTGGGTCCATATCAGGCTAGCCGATTTTCAGCACTAGGTTAGGGTTAGACGGCAAGTGTGTGTGGTGGGCAGCCATTCCTGAGAGGGGAATTTCCTGAAAGGCTTTTTTTTTTCTTGGTGGCTTTCTGTATCGACAAATTTCAACTCACCAAATTTCGACAACCCGGAGCCGCCACGACAAAGTGAGTATCAGCAATCCGACAACAGCAATTGTGGACATTGTTCCCGATTGTTTTTTCATCAATTCATTTTTGTGACGCCTGCTAACGGGCAGTTCAGCCCTCGAAATCCTTCGAAATGGCCTCCCGACCGACAGTGACGATCCACGGCGCCGATGGCAAGCCCACGAGCGCCTCCCACCCGGTTCCGACGGTGTTCCTGAGCCCGATCCGGCCGGATATTGTGCAGCAGGTGCACACGGGCATGGCCAAGAACAAGCGTCAGCCGTATGCCGTCAGCGAGAAGGCTGGTCACCAGACGTCTGCTGAGTCTTGGGGCACAGGTTCGTGAGGCCGAGTGGAAATAGGCGAGAGGAAAAAGTTCTGACAAGGGTTATACAGGTCGTGCCGTGGCCCGTATTCCGCGTGTGTCTGGTGGCGGTACCCACCGTGCCGGTCAGGCTGCCTTCGGTAACATGTGCCGTTCCGGTCGCATGTTCGCCCCGACCAAGATCTGGCGTAAGTGGCACATCAAGATCAACCAGGGCCAGAAGCGCTTTGCGACGGCCTCTGCTGTTGCGGCATCTGGCGTCGCCCCGCTGCTGCTGGCACGCGGTCACAAGGTGACGGGCATCCCCGAGGTGCCGCTGGTTGTCGACTCGGCTGCGTTTGCCGACGCCGCTCTGGCCAAGACGGCCAAGGCCGTGGCTCTGCTCAAGGCTCTGGGCGCTGGCGAGGAGCTCAGCAAAGTCAACAACACCAAGAAGCTGCGTGCCGGAAAGGGCAAGCTCCGGGGGCGGCGGTACCGCCAGCGCCGCGGCCCGCTTGTCATCTACGACCCCGAGGTCGACGGCAAGGAGCTCGTGCACGGCTTCCGCAACATCCCTGGTGTTGAGACCAACTCGGTCTTTGCGCTCAACCTGCTGCAGCTGGCGCCTGGTGGCCACCTGGGCCGCTTCGTCATCTGGACGTCGGCTGCCTTTGCTGCGCTCGACAAGATCTACGGCACGCGGACGACGCCGGCGGCACTCAAGAAGGACTTCCTTCTGCCGACGAGCGTTGTCGCCCAGGCCGACCTGACGCGCATCATCAACTCCACGGAGATCCAGAGCGTCCTGCGCGCCCCCAAGGGCGAGGCCCGGACCAAGCGCACGGCCGTGCTCAAGAAGAACCCGCTGCGCAACAAGCAGGTGCTGCTGCGCCTCAACCCGTACGCGGCGACGTTCATCAAGGAGAAGATTGGTCAGCAGAAGATCAAGACGGAGAAGCCGGTGCGGGTGCCGACCAAGTTCAGACAGCTGCTGAACGAGGTATAAGCGGACCAGGTGGGACAAAAAGAGAGGGAAGAGAGGTGTTTTACAACGGGGAGGGAAAGGTTCTTTTTTCTATCTTTTGCTTCTGCATCTCAAGCTTTGCGGAAAGGCAGGTAAACCGGAAAAGATACGCCAAAAATATAAAAACATGGAAATCACTGTTGTCACGGCTGTGTTTATGTGAGGCATCCAATACAACAATGGCAATTCGTCTATCATCCTATAGACATCCCCCAAGCCTGTCATACCATCGTGTCTATCCAAGAACGAAAGACCCTTCCATGGCAGAAACAAAAAGGCAAGAACAGAAAGGGCAGAAAAGAACAAGGAAAAAAGAAAAAGAAAAAAAGATCAGACAACATATCGTCAGCTCATAACCGTAGACATTTTGCAGGGAAGAACCCCAGATGCACTCTAGCAGGCCATCCAGGATCCCAGGTTCGTCAAAGCAGCCGTATCGTCGACAGAGAAGGGCGAACCGGCCAGCAGGTCCTCAATGTCCTTAACCTTCTTGATCTTCCAGAACTTCTGGATGCCGGCGACGACGCGGTGCGTGGCAGATGTCAAGCCGTCGTCCGACTCAGCCGCAAAGCAGAGACGGTAATAGGCCCAGCCGCGTGAGGCTACAATATCCTCGGTGGCACTGAACATGGTGCCAGGGCTGATGACGACTTGGTATGGCTTGCTGACAAGCAACAGGAGCAGGGCCATCTGCAGGGCGGGGCCGTCAATGGTGCCGGCCTGGCTGTCGGTGCGCGGCGACTGCCAGAGCGGATGGGCTTCAAAGTGCAGCCGCAGCCAAAGGAACATACCGGCGCGCGGCCAGTTGAACGAGTACAGCTGTGTCTTGGTGATGACGCCCCAGTCCGAGTCGGCGGCGCGGACGGGCGTGCCCTGCTTCAGCTGATAGGCGCCATCGTCGAGAATGGTGCACATGAGCGTCATGCGGCGCTCGTACTCGCCGCGCAGGCCCTCGAGCCAGCGGATCCAGCCGTCAGTCTGCCAGCCGGAGAAGTTGCTGCTGGATCCGTTGTCTGAGGCCGTGAGGGCGGAGACAGCAGCAGACGCACGGCGCTTCTTGGCATTCGGCACAGGCAGTGGACCCCGGACGAGTTCCGACAACAGCGACTGGACGAAACCCGACGGCTGCGACGTGGTGCCCTCGGTGATGCGCACGTACCGTTCGATGAGGTCGGGCTGGGCCGTGATCCAACCGACACGACATCCGGGGGCGACAGTCTTGGAAAAGGTGTCAAGACGCACGACACGGCCGTCGACGTCCATGCTGAGGAAGGACGGCACCAGCGAGTCCAAAAACTCGTAGCCCGACGACCGGTGGCCCTCTGGCAGCGACGTCGTGGCCGTCTTGGCCGGACGCGGCAGGTGGCGCGAAGCAGCCTCAGCCTCAGAGGCCGACGGGTACTGCAGGTGCCAGTACGGGTCGTCCTCGATGATGATGACGTCGAAGCGACTGCAGACATCGTACAGTTCCTTGCGACGCTCGGTGCTGAGGACGATGCCGGTGGGGTTGTGGCCGAGGGTGACGTTGTACAGCAGATGCGGGCGACGGCCACGACCATAGTCCCAGTTGGCCAGGACATCTTCGAGACCACCGGGTCCCTGGGCCATCATGCCGCCATCATCGGCGTTGACCGGAATGACCTGGACGCCACGGGGAAGGGCCTGGCTGAGGGCATTGCCATAGATAAAAGGCTCGACCAGCAGACCGGGACGGTCGCGAATGTTATCGCGGTTGGGGTTCCAGTTGTCGACAAAGAGCTCGTAGGTCTTGTTGAGACCGTCGGTGGCGCCGACAGTCATGATGACCTCGGGGCCGCCCCGGTAGGGCACGTTGGGGTGCAGATGCTCACGAGTGAGTTCGCGGACCCAAGCCAGCAGCGGCGGGTAGCCATCAGAGCCGCCGTACTGGAGCGCAGTGGCCAAGTCGATCTTCTTATCGGGCGTCGGTGCCGATCCGCCAGCCGGCGCCGATTTGGGCACCTGGAGCCGAGCCGGAGTAATACGGTCCGACTGGGTAGTGGTGGCTGATGAAGCAGGGGTAACAATCTTGGCAGCGGCCAGCTTGGCCGTGATCAGGACGGCATCATCATCCTCATCGTCGGTGCTGGCGCTATCGGCCAGGCCAGTAGTCTGTGGCGAGGGCCGCCACCGGTCAGGTGTAGCGATCTGAGCCTCGAGGGTGTCGTAGGGGAAGAAGCTGACATGAGGAAGGCCTATGATGTTAGAGGATGAAAACGGGGATAGAAATATGGGGAGGAGAGGAAGAGGCCACTCACCGCCTGCGAGATTGCTGGAGCCGGGGATCTGGAAGAACTTGTAATACTGCTTCATGCGACTGGGCACTCTTAGGTTGGTTGTCTGGGAAAACAGATGGGACAAGTCACGAGGCAGAGGCTTTTCAGGAACATCTGCTGCTGACAGCTGCGCATCGATATCTGCGCCAGTCTCAGACGACAGGCTGCTGTCAGAAGAACTGACGAGAGAAGCCACTGAAGCATCCATGGCGGCCGACTGCTGAGGGCTGGGAGGACACATAGAATGAAGAAGAGGAGGAGGAGGAGGAGGAAGAGGATTTGGGTGGATTTCTATGGAACGAAAAAAAAGGACAGAAGACAGAAGACAGGAGACAGACAAAAAGAAAGAAAGACAAAAAGACAAAAAGACAAAAAATCCCAAACCCCAGAATCAGAGATAGAGGAAGGAAAAAGGACGGAAAGATACGACTACAACTCCAGGCGCACAAAAAAGAAAACGCAATACCAGCGGCCCCGTTGCCAGTCCATGGTATCAGCGAATTACGCTATCGGAGGCGTCAGACGGCGGCTGGTTCTCCGGACTCTTTTACAGAACGTCTTTGCTTATCAATACACGCAAGGAGAGGGAGTGGAGCCCCAATGCGACAATCCGATTGCACGGGTTCGCCTTCCCCTTTCTTCCTAGTCGCTCATCCCCGGCCAGAGCGGTCTTCGGCCCGGTGTTCTACACAATACGGCTCCTGCCAGCTGGCAACACCTGCCAAACACACCGCCAGATATGACTGATCATCATGCTCTATCTCTCTGATCAACCGATGCAAAGTCTATTCTAGTCTGGTCTCGTAACGTCGTGGCCAAGGCTTTCTTGGCCGCTCCGGGCCGTCCTGCCGCCCTACTTCTCGGCCTTGTCCCCCGCTTCCTCAAAAACGTATCCCAGATCCTCCAACGTCAACGCCTTCCGCCCAGTGTCCTCAAACCGCCCCTTGGGCTCCAATCCAAGACTGCGCACCCACATGTCCTCTGGGCTCCACCGCGGTGGCGTCTTGCCCACCCGTGCCGCCTCGCCGCTCTCCTCCATGATCTGCTGGTACGTCGCATTGATGTACTTGCCATCATCGCCCAGCGCCCACACGTGGAACCCCGATGCCGGCCGTTCCTGCTCAGCTGCTCGTTCCCATGCCCGCATCTCTTCGCGCGACGGCACCGGCAGCACATTGGCCCATGTACGTGCCAACACCGCTGCCTGTGCCTCCGCCAGCGGGAACGGCACAACCTTGTACGGCAGCGCCAGGAACGCCAGCGTCGGGTGCTCAATATGCAGCAGGTCCTGGTAGAGGCCGCGGATGCGGCGGCCGTTCGCCGTCAGCAGCGGTGCCAGACGTCCGGCGGGCCGCTCGGTGGGGTGGTCAAGCCAGCGATCGGGCGGCCGCGTCGGTTCCAGGAATGGCAGTGAAAACAGGTAACCCGTGCAGTAGATGACGGCATCGACGTCGCGCACAACCCGGCCATCGGTCAGGCGCACGCCGCGCTCCTCTACCAGATACTCTGCAATGGCCGGCACCTCCTCGACGCCCTCGAGCCGGTCGAGCACGTCGGGCGCCGTCGGTGAATGCACCGACAGGATCAGCGGTCGCTTGCATACGCCGTTGATCTGCAGGCCAATGTCCATGCCCGACGCTGCATTGCCCACCACGATCACCTTCTTGCCTGCAAATGCCTCTGCCTTGCGGTACCGCTGAGCGTGCGTCACAACGCCCGGATGTGCTGCCGCAAACGCCTGGATGCCCGGCACGTCGGGCAGATAAGTGATATCGTAGTGACCGTTGGCCACCATGACGGCGTCAAACGTTTCGACGGACTTGTCCCCGCTGACTGTGTTGGTCGCGTGCACCTCCCAGCGCTCGCGGACATCAACCTTGCTGGCACTGCTGTCGTTGCTGTCCTCCACGAGCCGCACGTCGTTGACCGTCGTGCGAAGCTGCATGAAACTGCGTAGGTCTTGCCCATAGCGCAGCAGGTACTTGAAGACATCTTGGCGCTGCGGGAAGATGGTCAGCACGCCGCCTTGGGGCGTCTCGGCATCCTTGCGCGTGCGGTCAAAGACCGAGGCAAACGTCAGATCCGAGAACCCCATCAGCGGATGCGGCACATTGGTGTGCAGGAAATCATAGATGGCCGTGGGGTACACCGGGGCCGACTGGACGCCCTTGTCCGGTGACGGCCGGATCGGCGCATCGGGAGGCAGCCACGGGTCGACTTGCGGGATATGCTCTGCGCTCGTCGTCTGGGCGCTGTAATTCCAAGCACCACCAATCTCGTCATTCTGCTCATAGATGACGATGCGACTAAATACACCCTGGTCTCGTATGTACTTGGCAGCGGCAAGACCGCTCGGCCCAGCTCCGATAATGGCCACGCTGCGGACAGAAAACCGGAGAGCTGCCATGTTGAAATCTTTTGAATATCCCAGAGGAACAGAAAAAATATTTCAAAGAAAGAAAGTGAACGAGGAAAGAAAAGCAAACTGGGTATCGTTGCAGCAAATATATGGGAAGCGAGTCCGGTCGTACGAGGCTCTCACGGCCACGGACAAGACCATACGATATTGGCAGTCGTTTGGGATTGCGCCATGCCTCGGACTGACTCGGACTGCCGTGGATTCGTCTTAGTTCTGGAAAAACTGCACTCCTGTGCTCCCGTTGGCCGAGAATTAGCGTGATATGATGCGATCTGAACGGCCGAAGCCGAATTCTGCCGCCGGTGAGTGACCGCCTTCTTATTCAGGAAGCAAGGTAGAGCTCTCGGAGATCACGTGCTTAGATATATTAGTCATCGTATATGGAAGTCGTTTCCTGTCCGTCGTCTCTCTGGAAAACGTCTTCTAGTATGATATGATAATAAATAAACTTTTTTATAGGACACCGCGAACTACTCCGTACTTTCCCTCTGAATCATCTCACTGGCGCTTATGCGGCTGAAACTAAGGCGTCCCACTTCAAGGGGAGATTCACGTGACATTCACCAACAGCCAATCGCACGGCGTAGAGCTCCATAGTCAACAGACGGCTATTATTGTGGATCCAAAGCTCATGTTATTCAATTTGCCTTCACTTTGAAGCATCGACAACTTCGTCTCCCCCGCAAACGGTTCGTCGCCCGCATCGCGTCGCGTCTCAGAGCTGCATCAGCATCTGGTCCGACCCACGATTCTAAACACTGTATCGCGCCCTCTTCGCACATCTCGGCCTGCGCGACACTTCTTTCCCCCAGACGATGACACGCGACGACATCCTCGCGATTTAAACGTTTCACGTTCCACGTTCCCACGCTGTTCACCCATCTTTTCCCAAGCCGACCATGGCTACCGACGGTGGCGCTGGATTCGTCCCCATCGCCCAGCTGCGGCCCGGCATGGCAAATGAGCATATGCTCGCCGTCCGCGGCGAAGTCACCATCGTGTGGCCACACAGTTTGGTCAAGGGATCGCTGGCCTTTCTGCTCGTCGAGCCTGATGTTCACCTGCGCCGCACCCATGGCCAGGTCCGCGTGGAGCTACAGGGTGCCAGCGCGGCCGCTGTCGCGAAGAGCGGCCTTGGTGCGGGCGACAGAGTGCTGATGAACCTGGATGGCGTTCAATGGGCGCGCGACGAGACGGTCCTGGTGCCCGGGTCGCACATTGAATGGCAGCTCGAGTTCGGGCCCAAGCTGTCTATGCAGGCGTTTGTGGGCGAGCCGGAAGAGCTGCACAACATTCGCGTGGGCATGGAGGATGACCACGAGCGAGACGAACATGGCGATGCGGTCGAGGCCAACACGAATCAAGACAGCATGGACGAGGACACGAACCAAGTCAGCTTAAACAACGGCATCCAAATTGACACAAGCAAAGACCTCCCCAAGTCCCCGTCACCCCCCGCTTCGCCAGCACGGCCACCGGCAACCCTTCCACGTGCGCATCCACCGATGCTCGGTGGCCGGGCCGAATATTCCGATGAATACGCGTCGCCGGCCTTTCTCAAGCGTGCTCGCATATCGTACGGGTCGTTGTTCGAACCTGGATTTGACATCTTTGAGGAGGACAGCACCATGCGGGACCGTGGGCGCAAACGCACACGCTTCGGCCGGGCCAGCAATGCCTGGCGGTACAGTAGCGTGTCCGTCAGCCCGGAGCGTGATGAGGAGTCTGCAGCAGGCGACGACTGGATGGAGGAGGATGGCTCACCATCGGTGCGGAAAGCCAAAGAGCTCAGGAAGGAGACCACGAACGAGCCCACGAAGGAACTTTTGAAAGAACCTGTGAAGGAACCCACGAAAGAACCCACGAAAGAACCCAACGAAGAACATCATGAAGAACCCCATGAAGAGCTTAATGAGGAGCCTCATGAAAAACCTAGCAAGGAACACAACGATGAATCCAAGACGCCTCCTGCAGCGCCCGCGGAGCTGGCGCTAACACCCATCGAGACACCTCTGCCTCAGCAAGTCTCAGAGGTCGTCGAGCAGCCCGTCAAGGCGGAAGAGCCACAGACTGCACCGCTGGTACAGGAGACACCAGTCACTTCTGTTCCTACTCCTGTCGTTCTTACTTCTATCCCTGCTCCTGTCTCTGTCTCGGACTCCATCTCTGTCTTTGCTTCTGCTCCGGCGATTGTTCCAACCATTGCCACTACCATTCTCCAGCACGAGCCGCCAAGATCGGACAATCTTTTCTCACCTACACTCTTTGGTACATCCGCGGCTTCTCTGACTGCCGCCGCAACCACGGGACCGTTGGAGGCTGTCCTTTTACAGCCTTCTACACAGCCTTCCACGGCCGACGCCATGGGGTTTGTCCCCGACGAAACACTGTTCGATAGCCACGTACGGTTTCCGTTCGGCCACCACGAGGACATCCATGACCATAGCCAGGGCTATGCTCACGAACACGGTTCTGTTTTCGATCAGCCACCACCGCCAATATCTGAACATAATCCCTTTGTGTCACCATACCACTATCCCGAGCCTCCTGCACACCTGCAGCACTCTATGTCGGCGCCAGCAGTCTTTTCGGACGGTCACGATCTGTCGCAGGTACAGCATCAGCCCCACTATGGCATAGGAGGAACTCCGGTGACTTCAGCTGGAGTGTTGTGGCCGATTGATTCTGCGTCACTTGATGCTCAACACGCTCAACACATGCAGCATGTGGCTCATCAACAGGCTGTACAGCACGATGACGGCGCTGCAGGAGAGAGCGGACGCGAAATTACAGATCTTCCCCGTGACGTGGACACATACGGCTATAATGACAGACGCTACCAGAACGAAGGAGAAGAGCGCATGGTTCACATGGATGATGCGCGCGAGGATGATGCGCACAAGGAAACCAGTTCTCCCGCAGAATACACAGCATCTGTGAACGGCGAAAACGATGGTGGAGAGGATGATAGGATGATTGAGGATGATAGGAGAGAGCAAGAGGTCGGGCAGGTAGAAGAAGACGCCGTTGGTGAGAGCGATAGTGGAAGTGACGAGGGTGACGACTACGACATGCGAAACTATGAGGATGTCGACGACGATATGGAAGATGGGGAGCAGTCAGAAAGGCAAGCAGTCACATTTGGCGGTGACGAGGATGCAGAAGGCCAAGAAGAGGAAGACGTCGGCTTTCAGAGCCAAGAATACGATGATGAAGAGGAAGAAGAGGAAGAAGAGGAAGAGGAGGAGGAAGATGACGAAGAAGAGGAGGAAGAAGAGGAAGGATCCCACTTACACCAGTACCTCTCAGTACCCCGTCGTCCGCAAATGATCCCTTCTAAGCCAGTCGTTATTGACCTGCTGTCCGACTCGGACGATGATGACAACGAGCCTGCAGCGCCACCGCAGTCTCAGCCAACGGCTCCGCCAGCTAAAGTTTCCCAGGAGGATACTGAAGTCAGCGAAGAGGACAGCGAGGGATCCGAACTAGACGAAGATGACGCTGACGCTGACGCTGACGACGAACCGGAAGACCAGGATGAGTTTCTTGAGGATGAGGACGAAGACGACGAGGACGACGAGGACGACGAGGACGACGAGGACGACGAGGACGACGAGGACGACGAGGACGACGAGGACGACGAGGACGACGAGGACGACGAGGCCAACAAGGATAACGAGGACGGCGAGAATGTCGAAGCGCCCAAGAAAGAGGAATCAGTACAAGCGGACGACGATTTGGAAGCTGAGTTGGAGGCAGAGCTGGAGGCAGAGTTGGGAGAGCCAGCAACATCGGAAGGGCCTGCAGAGCCGACAGAGCCTACAAAACCAACGGAGCAGCCAGTGGACAAGTCAACAGAGGAGCCAGAAGAGCCAGAAGAGTCTACAGTTGCGGAAGAGCCTGTTGAACTAGCAGAGACAGCGAAGCTAGAGAAGCCTGCAACAGAAGAACCTGCAGAGCCTGCAGAGCCTGCAGAGCCAGAAGAGCCAGAAGAGCCAGAAGAGCCAGAAGAGCCAGAAGAGCCAGCACAGCCAGCACAGCCAGCACAGCCAACGGAACAGCCAACAGATTCAACAGAGCTAACAGATCTGAAGACCCGAGAAGAGCCGCCATCAACGCCGCCAAAAGCAGCTCCGGAGCCACAACTCCAGGTGGAGGAGGAGCAGTCAGCAGATAACCAATCACCAGAGCCGGCACAGCAGACATTGGCAGAGGAAGAAAAGCAGCAGGCTCACGAATCCCCGGCAGCCTCTACCCAAGAAGTTCAGGAGGCAGTCGCAGAAACGGCAAAGCCAGAAACGACGCGGCCTATGCCAAAGCCTTCGCCACCTCCAACACAGTCGTTTGCTTCGCAAGACTTTGGTGAGGAGAACATGATTCTATCATCTCAGATCACGACTGTATCTGAAGTGGAGGTCAACCCGGAAGTTGAACCGGAGGCTGAACCGGAGGTCAAACCAACAGAAGTCACTGTGGAAATCACAGAAGCCGTGGAAATTGTGGAAGCCGCCAACACTGCCGAAACTGTCCCGGAAGTCGCTGCACCAGAAGAGCCCTCGGCACCAGAACCGCCAACACCTACGGGGACGCAAGATGAAGGCCATGCTACGCAGCTTCCATCATCGCCACAGCTGTCAACACAGCCGTCAACACAGCCGCCGGCTCTTCTCGTTTCCTCGCCGTATAGCGCGGATGTAGAAGATTATACGGATGAAGACACACAGGTTCAGAGTCAGTTACTGTCTGAAGCTATGAGCTTTGAGCAGCAGTACCTTGACAGCCGTTATATGGCTGACATGGACATGCGGAGCGTGACCAACGAAGGTGCAATGATGCCAGATGAAATGGACATGGTGTCAGAGGACGAGAACCAAAAGATGGAGACGGATGATGTGAGTGACGAGACGGAACGGGAAGACGAAACAGGAGAGGACCGCATGGTTGTGGAAGAGGCGACGCCGCAGCCAACGAACCAGATGATGGGTGAAGGCGACGCCATGGACGTGGATGGAACCGATGTTGAAATGCAGAGCGTTACTTCGGATCGGGTGACGACAGCATTGGAGATTATGGCGGCTGGTAACGGCCCTGTCGATGAAGCTGTCGAGTCGATGAACGAAGACGCATCTTCTCCAGACGTGTCACTCCTTTTGGCGGCGGCTGCTGCAGCTGTTGAAGCTGTCGATACCAAAGAAGCAACCGAAGGCAACGAAAGCAACGAAAGAAGCAAACGCCTGTCCACACCGGAGCAGCAGGAACTGCCTGACCAAAATAGGACACCTGGTCGGCATCCCATGTCTCTGCGATCAAGCAACCATCCGTCCTCGCGGCCATCGACGGCAGATGGGACGGACACAGCAGCCACGGCGGCGATGATAGCAACAGCAGATGCCGATGTGTCCGGGACGATGAGCGCAGATGATGCAGATGATCCGAGCATTGCACTAGCGAAGTCATCGAAGCATAGACGTACAGGCAGCCGATCCAAGAAGACACCGGCGATAGATAATGGGGACCACCCCGAAGAGGAGACGGAGCCGGCCAGCCAGGCCAGCCAGGCCAGCCAGGCCAGCCAGGCCAGCCAGATCAGCCAGACCAGCCACACATCCAAGACAGCAAAGTCAAAGACGGCCAAAACAACCAAACCGGCCAAGACACGCTCTTCTGCAGCGCCGGCGCCGACTGGGGACACAGAAAGCGAAGTGGACGTCAGTGTCGTGCTGGCTCAGGCAGCGGCCGAGGCAGCCGAGAAAGAGGCTGAGCTGCAGTCCCAGACGCTCAACATGCTGCGCGCGCGAGCCCCAGACTGCGTGGCTTTGAGCAGTCTGCATCTGCACCTCTCGCAGGTGGTCGACGTGGCTGCTGTGGCCGTGGCAGCGGCGCCGGCCGCCCAGCGCATCAAGACGCGGCAGTATGCCATGTCGTTTACCGTGGCCGATTCCAGCGAGGCCGTCGAGGTCCACCTCTTCCGGGCGCACAAGAATTCTTTGCCAACGTTTCGTGCCGGCGACGGATTGTTGTTGCGGCGGTTTCAAGTCGTTGGAATGGCTGGCCGGGGCTTCGGGCTGCAGTCAACTGACGAGTCGGCGTATGCCGTGCTTGAAGACGGCGCCGGAGAAGGCCGACAGGAAGAAGAGACAGGCGAAACAACATCAGCCAAAACAAGCGGCATCCAAATCAACGGACCGCCGGTGGAGGACATGGACCACGAGGCGGCGTATATTCAGCAGCTGCGACGGTGGTATACCGGACTGGGAGACGAGAGACAGGCATGTCTGGCAGCCAAGGAAGCCAAGTTTGCAGCCTTACGCACAAAGGAGTAAAAAGACGGGAATACAGGAAGTCAGGAATTCCAGGAATCCCAGGAATCTCAGGAATCCCAGAGAAAAAAAAGGCATCGAATATCATTATTTGTCAGGTATTATTAATAACATCGCATAGGGCGCCGCAAGGTCGCGGCTTCCTGATCAGTGCTCCTCCTATTATCCACATGAACACAAAATAATACATGAATGCCTAGAAAAGCAGGCAGAAAATAAACAGTCCATCGTTGATGTACAGAGTGTGCTATACACACACTGGTCCTACACATCCTATTGCATATCGATCCACGAGTTGAGCAAGTCCAGGTCTGCAAACATGCTCTGGTCGCCCAGGTCCATGGATCCAGCGCCACTGCCGCCGCCCATGTCCATGTCGCCCAGACCTTCGAGGCTGCCAAGGCTTCCAAGATCACCAAGACCGCCGAGATCTTCGAGATGGTCTCCGCTGGCCGTGACGGACCCGGCAGCTCCGGCGTCTGTGGTCGCGGTACCGTTGCCGCCAGCACCAGTATTGTTATCGCCGCCGCCGCCGCCGCCGCCGCCAACAAGACGGTGGTCGAGTGTCATGACATCGCTGGCGTCGGCGGCCGCAGCCACAGCGGCAGCGGCAGCAATGTCCTCCATGGCGGCGTCGTCGAGAGCAGCAGCCGCAGCCGCAGCATCGTTATCGTCGAGACCCATATTGCCGGTCAGATCGCCCGAGAGGTCGCCAGCGAGGCTGCCGGCAAGACCGCCAGTCAGGTCAACGACGCCTGGTGCCGTCGGGGCCACAACTTGGGGTGGCGGCGCCATCTGGGCCTCGACCTTGCGGTAGAGGCGCACAATGGTCTCGGCGAGGGCGACGTCGGCCGGGTTGCGCGAACGTTGCAGCTGTTTCCAGTCGGCAGCACGGAAGGCCAAAGCCTGACGCAGCGAGAGGCGGCGCTGCACGGTGGCCGGGTTGGGCACGAGATGAGGGCCAGTCGGCGAGGGCGGCTTGTGGTCGCCGCCGCCATGGCCGTTGCCGTTTCCATGTCCACTCTCGTCGTCGTCGGTACCCTCACTTCCCACAACATACAACATCTCCGGCGATGGCTCGTTGGCGGCGTCAGGGGCGCAGACGAGGGCGCAAGCAACGTCAAAGGCAATGTTGCCACTGCCAGCGTCGACCTGGTGTTGCAGCTCATCGAGCACGAGTTGCAGCAGCCGTGGGGCACCCAGCAGGGCGAGGCCAGCCAGGAACTGGCGGTGGGTGTACCAGGTAGGCATGATGTGGACGCCCGGGTGAAGACTCCACTGGACAAAGCCTTGGATAGTTTGGCGCAAAGCTGGAGCGAGTCCGTCATGGTGGTTCGTGTTGGCAAAGGTCAGTTCGTGGTGTTCGGCGGCGCCGGTGCGACGTGACCGCGGCATGTTCTGCTTGAGGACACGCAACAGAGGGTCGACCTCTTGACTGCCAGGGTCGAGACGTTGGTAGACGCGCAAGGACTGCTCGAGCGGACGGGCGACGACGTCCAGGAGAGCTGAGAGCATCTGTGTAGCGTCATTAGATATCGTGGCCGGCTGCAGCACAAGATGCAACACGCGGACAATCGCCCGCTGTTCGGTCGGTCGCTCGACCCGCAGCGCATCGGAGAGGTAAAGCAGTGCCGTGACCAGCGACGGCAGCAGAAAGGTATCGACGAGATCTGATGATTAGTAATCCAGAAGAATTCAAGAATCCAGGAATCCAAGAATCAAACTCACAGTCTATGCCGCACTTGAGCGTCTCCTCTGACAGGACTCCACTGCTTACAGCCTGGACAATCTGCTGAAACAGCGTCGGTGCCAACAGGTAGAATTGCTGCGGTGGACACAACGACATCAGCTCGTCGCTCAGGCCGCCGGCGTCAGTGTCAAACAGTCCGTGGATCCACCGCCCCAAACTCTCACGTTCCTGCTCCGAGATCTCAGCCAGTGGCCGCGCCAGATGACCCGTCGTCAAGAGTCGCGCCACAAACGAGTCTGCCGCCCACTGCACCCCCAGATCCGCCACTGTCAGCCCGTATCGGTGCACAAAGGCTTCCAGCAGAAACACTGCCGCCCCAAACTCCTCGTATATTGGTTGGCACTCGGCGCTGCCGCCCATGTCGTCGTCGTACCGCCACGTATCTAGCAGTTGGCACAGGGGCCACACTACTGCCGACGCCTTCTCGAACAACAGAATCACATCAAAAGCCAGCGGTTTGCGCACCAGCTGGTCGCACAGCCCCTTGAGCGCCGTCGTCTCCCGCCGCGCACACAGCTGTCCCAACACCGCCACCAATGCCTGGCACACGGCACCTGCGTTGCCGTCCATCGTTTCCAGTTGGCCCACGAGCCCTGTGATCTGGTCTACATGCACGCCTCCGTTGTTGCTCAAGCACTGCAGTACCAGCCGCTCCTTGCTGAACCGTCCGCCTGCCGGCAGCGTCTCATATGTGATCTCTCCCAGCAGTGTCTCAATGCTCGACTCGGCAATCAGCCCGTGCAGACAGCACGCAAAGCAAAATTTCTGGCGTACTCCGTCCGTCAGCGGCGTCGTCGTCTGGCTATCGTCGAACATGGACGACATGGTCGGGAACGCGTTGGTGTCGACGCGGCTCAGCGCTTCCGAGATGCAGTACTCGGAATTGAATGCGTACAGCGGCGAGCTGGCCAGCGACGCCAGCAACAGCGGCACCTTGTTGAGCAGAAACGACCGCAGCAGGTGTGCCGACGTGTGGCCTTCGGTCCGAAAGACAGCATTGGCCAGCACGTCAAACGACGCCAGAATCAGATCAATGGCCGTCGTCTGCAGGTCGCCCTGGTATCGGTTGTGCAGGTACGTAAACAGGGCCGTGTCGTCAATCAGCGGCCGGCCCACGAGACAAGCATTCAGATAAATGTAAAGCCCAGCCCGCGAGTTGGCAATCGGCATCTCGGGCAGTACCAAGTTCTGCAGCCCGACTGTCGAGTCCAGCAGGTCGTGAATATCCTCTTCGTGTTCTCTCTTGGCGTTTCGGTCAGCTGTCCCATTTATCGGCTCGTCGACACTGGCCAGCGTCTCGCTACGAAACTGCTCCAGCCGTGCCGTGATGGGCGTCGGCGTCAGCGAAATCACCGGCACAAATCCTCCAATGCTGGCCGACAGCCCCCTGCGCACACTGCGCGCCTCCGGCAGAGCCAGCGCTTCCCGCAACGCCTCGTTCTCGCACACGGCCAGTAGCAGCATGACAAACGCAGCCCGTGCTGCCCCCATCTCTTCTTGCATCTGCTCCTGTGCTGTCATGTCGCGCCCTGCCGCTGCCCCGATCACAACGGCCCCAGACCCTACCGCTGCAGCTTCTGCGGCTGCAGCCGTCGCCGCCGCCACAAACAAGTCCATCCAGGCCGCCATGCCCTTGGCCACTAGCAGCGCATCGCGCGTACTCTGTATGGCCATACCTTGGCTGACGGCCCGTGATAAACGGTAGAATGTTGTCTCCTCATTGGCGTACGAATTGGCCCACACCACTGGCGATGCAGACGTCTTGCCCCTGCCGCCGCCCTCCGCGTTATTGTTGTTGCTGTTGTTGTTGTTGTTCTGGCCGTCCTCCATTTTGATTGCCGGACTCGGTATGTCATGTGGCCGCTGGTTCGTCGTCGGTTTCCGCGTTGCCCGCTGCGATGTCGAGTATCGGTACAAAGCCTGCAGCACAGACGTCACGTCGACGAGTTTTTGCTGCAGCAGCACTTGCAAGTAGGCTGGAATGCGCGGGTCAATGAACGTGTGGCATGTTGTGGGCTTGCTGGCCGCTGTTGTCGATAGACTGACACGTGGCCGCAGCAACAGGTCGGCCAGGACGGCTGGCGAGACGGGGTGTTTTCGTTGTTGAAAGGATACAAACTGCGCAAACCGCTGGACGTCAAGGCGCGTCGCGAGACACCGGTCGAGGAACCGCGACCACTTGCGCGCATTGTAAATGGCCGGGACATAGGCACGGCGGAGAGAAGCACGCAGAGGTGCAGCACCGGCACCGGCACCGGCACTGGTGGTCGTCGTCTGTGTCATGGTTTCTGTGGCCATGGTCGCGTAGAGAAAAAGAGTCGATGCGAACTTCACGAAAGTGGCAAAACGAGAATGCGATGCTGTCTGATGCAGTTGCTATGCATCCCCCAAATGTGTCGATCCGTACAAGGGCCCTGGTGTGAGAAGAGTGGCTAGAAATGCATGCATTCCCAGAAGCGGGAGACCAATGTCGGAAGAACGCCGGATTCGCAATCGCAGATGTCAATTCCAGGGTGCCTTTCAGATGAACCCGTAAGCCGTCAATTTCTCGATGAGTCAGCACGGATTCGTGTGGCTGATGTGGCTTTGATTGGTGCTGCGCCTTGCTCCCATGCATCTATGCGTATATACATATATGTGCACTTACGCCCCTGAATGCATCAATATCATCCTTCGTCCTGCTGTAGAACCAAGCACTCGGCACAGCTGCCTGTTCCTGAATGTCCCCGAAGGATCTCCGTGTTACCTGGATCGCCGAGAATACGGGTCTTCTTTCAGACAGTTGAACAATGCAGTATGCCTGAGACCCAAGTACGCCATCTTGTAGCAGCTGCATGCAGTCCGGAGCCAAAGAATTTGGAGGCCTGTCTGCAAATCCTAGACACAACAAGTGAAATTGTCTGATTTTCCTAGGTTAAAAAATTACCGTCGACTGATTTCAGGATGCGTCAAGTCCAGGCAAGACAACAACGCCGTAATACGAAGAAAGTGAGCAAAGAGAAATCGATCTATCGAGGATTTGAAAAAGTAAGGAAAAAAAAACTCTCTCAAGTCCTAATGCTAGGACAGCTGGATAACCGCAAGGAGAAAAGTGACAGATTCTCCAACAACGCACGCTGGCAGACGAGAAAACCCAAGAATCCGGCTCTTGATGTACTATGTTGTTGGTTTTATCCCCCTATGCTCTCTTTCCTGTAGTGTAACTCCAACAAGGTTCCCTTGCTCATAAACTCCCGGGCAATAAAACAAAAGAAAGACAAAAAGAGAAACACCAACCCAAGTGTCGTCCTTTCCCGAAACACGGCTTTTGTAGGCATGTCCTTTCTCGTCCAGACGCGGTCGGTGGCGGATCGTATATTCGCGTCTTTTGGGGGAGTCCCTTGTCTGTGTCCCTTCTTCGGATTTCCCCCCTTTCCCTATCAATACATTCTTCGCCATACTGGGAAGCGAAATCATTCTCGCTCGCGCTTGATGTTGTTAGGACTGCCCACCCCGGCAGGCGCCCGCGGGCCCAGCATCCAGTCTTGCATGGCCAGCCACTCGCTCCAGGTTGTCTCCGCGTTGACAATCTCTTCTTCCGACACATTCAGGAGCGGCCGCAGAAAAGGGACCGTCTGGTCTTCGCTCATGTCGTAGCTGGCCTTGACCTTGAGCCAAGTCTCACTCTTGGCCGCAAACAGGTAGTTGCGCCGCTCCGTCTCGTGAATGCGGCCGATGCCCTCTCTCCAGTCGTCGCCAAAAAAGCCGTGAAGAACGGCAGGCGTGTCAAGACCCGTGGCAATCAGTCGGCGGATGTAAGGCACCAGAGTGGCATGGGCGATTGGCTGGGCCCCGTGAGTGGGCATGCCCGCGGCCGCGGCAGCGGCAGCGGCAGAGGCTGCTGTTGCTCGAGACGAACTGGCGCCAGGTTCGGCCATGCCTACTCCTGCGCCCGGAAGACCGCCGGCGGGGTTGGATGAGAATATCGGATGAACCGACTTTTGGAAAGGTAGTTGGATGTTGGCAAAAGCGGTGACAGCCTGGACGGGGGCGGAGTATTGGCCGTAGTCAAGAAAGTAACGGATGCATGACTGGTATTGGACATGCCACTCAAACACATCAAACTGAGAATCGCCAAAAGGCTGCGAATGACTCGTGTTAACGTTGGGGCCACAGGCGGAGGAGTGGAAATGCCGGAAGGAAGATGGCGAGAAGGAGGAAGAGGAAGAAGACGAGGAAGACAAGGGATAAGAGCGAGTGGATGAATAAGAGGATGAGGTGCGTGCGGCGGTACGTGCAGTCTCGTGAGAATATGGATATGGTACCTGTTGTTGGAAGGAAAAGGAGTTGCTCCCAGGACGATTGTACGCCATTGCAACGATTTCTGGGGGTTAGAAAGCAAAAAAAGCGATCTCTGAAGAGGAAGATGGGCAGCAGGAAGAAAGTTGAGGATAAGACGAGAGACAAATAAGCAGCAGAATACAATGGGAAGCAATCAACGAAAATATTTAGTAAGGAAAATATGGCACAAAAGACTGAGAGAATACTGGAGAACGGGGTGTGGGGAGATAATATATATATGAGTATGGCGAGAGTGTTAAAGCCAGGTCCTCGGGTAGCGGTTAAGCCAATTCTCAAGGTAATAACGTGCAAACACCAACCGAGCTGAGCGGGGCCTTTAAACAGCCTGCGATTTAGACACAGAAATAGTACGGTATATTGTTTGCCGTCTCTTTTGTCTGTAGGTGCCGTTCAAGCAGTGCCGTTGGCCAGGAATGGATGATACGGGTCATAAGAAGGGGGTGGAAACGAGTTAGGGACGACCCGAAGCTGGTCTGCGGTGTGGCAAATCAGTAAACGGAAGCAATGAAGCCGTGTAGTGTAGAGCTAGAGATGGCGAGGAATGAAAAGGCGTGAATCAAGATGGGATGTGGTTGTGTAGAAAGGCCAGGTCGAGGATTTATATCTTCAAGGCTGGTCGATGAGGGCTTCACGGTGGCATGTCATGGGCCCTGCATTGCGTAAGTCGAGGGAGAGAAAGATCCAGCACAGACAGGGTGTTGATAAGTGGCGTACGGAGTATTGTGTATGCACCACACGAGGTCAACGAAATGATCATAGGGCTTTGTGGGTGGCCCATTCGAGCTATAGCTCCGTTCCTAGGGCGTAGTAGCATGGGCAGTTGGTCCCAAAGGTGCGAGACGGAGCTGAACGCCGGAGTGGAGTAGAACCAAGGAGGAAAAAAGGAAAAGAAAAGAAAAAAAAGAAACTAAAAGAACGTCCAAAAGGTTAGCATCCCATACGGTCGGCTACTATCCCGTTCTCCGGAAGCACCTTTGGACCCGCCGTCACGCATGCATACACATGCTTTACTTTGCCCCCCCCCCCCCCTCCCCTTCCCCACATACCAGGATCCCTGCTTCTGTGGCTCCTGGGACTTCTGGGGCTCTTAGGATTCCCGAGACTCCTTGAAGGAGGAGGTGTGTGTGAACTCGTGGCTCGTGGGGGGTTGACGAACCTGGAGAGCTGTATTCAACAACCAGGGTCCAAGCAGAGAGCAAGGCTCGAGCTTACGACGACCCGAGAACAGGATTCCATCCACAAGAACAGGAGGGAATCAATGTTGTCAACTCGGCGGAGCTGGAATCCCAGATGCCAGCTAGGCAAGGGGGCGAACCAGAGGCTTGGAAAGGGGATGAGGCGATGAGTAAACAACTTGGACTTTTTCCAGACTGCCCATATTCCTCTGTTTTTCTACCCGTTAGCTGTCCGCGTCAACGAAGGATAGCTTCCGAGAAGTGAAGTCGAAAAAAGAACAGAAGCAAAAAAAAAAAAAAAAAACCTTCTCAAAATGGAGCGGTCTTGCTCAACTGTCTCTCTCAGTGAGACCTGGGTGTGTAAGATAATCTTTACCTGCAAAACCCGTACAAATAGGAGTCAAGGCTTCTAGGCTGGGGTAGAAACAGGGATTGCCTCATAGGTGGATCTTGTCGTGTCTGGTGGGTTTAGAGGCAAGGCTTTGGAGGGCGGCGGAAGTTCCTCACAAGACGCGGCCTCTTTTCTTGTGTGGGAAAAAAGACGGGCAAGTCCGTAGCTCCCTGTTGTAGCGAATACAGCAACCGCGCCTGCCCGCTGAAGATACCTTGAAGTAGCTAATACAATGCCTGGGGCGTGTGTGGATCCTTATCGAGATCTAGGCTCAGCACACGCCCCTTCCTGATCGGCGGTAACCAGTAACCTCCCTGCGCCAGGCTCCATCGCCCCTTCCCTAGGCCCCTTGGCTGCAGTAGTCTGGAGTTCTTTTCAGCTGAGTATTGCAGGCAAGTGCCGCCAGTCGACTCCTGCCATTTGACAAGTCCTTGGACAGGATATTATTCGATACAGCATTCCTGCCAGTCTTGCTTAAATGGGTTATTTTTGCTTTTGGTAAGCAGGAAAGCAGGAAAGCCGGCAATCCCACCAGAGTCAGCGATGCACAGTAGCGGCCAGCCGAGACATAAATCGGCAGTAATAGGTGTCTTGCCGCAGCAGAGGCTGCTGGGATGTGCTACCTGGCAGAACGATCCCCCAGGGCGCACGGGCATCGATTAACGAACTGCACCACGGGTCCTTCTGAAATACGAAATACAATCGATGCGATCAGCGTCCATGTGTGATAATACGAGCACAGACACCCGGCGTGTTGGAACGGTCTCGTTCCGCAACACTGCGGCATCTGAGAACTCGTTGTACGAAACATTTCCAGATTGGGCTGCCGGCAGATCCAGCTCTACAGGCCCTTGACGGGAAACTAGCTGGGATCTGCGATCCACAAAAGATGAAGGGAGAGGTTCAAATTCAGAAGCCGAGTGGCTAAGTGATTACGAGTACGAGTACGGGGTGCATACAAGGGCTCTGTATACGAGCTCTTACTTCATGGCAAAGCCTGTCTTGAATGTCTTGAAGACATCCACAACGATCCACCTCAACCAACAAAACGATAAGCGAGGACAGGAGGTATTACCGTGGCAATGGGATGGTTGGCGGTGGGTGTCGGAAAGCAATATTCACTCTCTCCTTGCTACCAGGCGTGTTACAAGACACCCTCTACTCGTACTTGTATCTTACTCGTCGGGCATAGGCTCGTTCTCTCGTTCTGCTACCCAGAGTGGCAACCTTACCCCTACGAATTTCCTCGCCGCCCAAACTCTCCAAAAAGACCCTGGCAAGCGGGCAAGCGGGCAAGCGGGAAAACGGGAAAACGCGAAAGCCTAGTTGAAAGAGGGGGCAAGGGAGAGAAGAGAAACAGACCTTGCAAGGACGATCCCGTGTCTTGTAGGTTTGCTTCTGTGCGGAGTATCTTACGTGGAGAATCATTCTGGTATTATCACTGGCATGGACGGTTCGTACTATTAATATCGTTTAACGTATAAATATGAAGCACGGCAATCCTAGACATCCAAAGCCGAGCAAGGCCTGACAAATACAGAACAAACGTTGAAATGTTGGTTCTTTTGTTAGTGGTAACTGTATTTTTGCCCTGTTTCTCTTTTCTTTTCTTTTTTTTTTGTTTCTGTTTTTTTTTTAGAAGGGGGGATTATTGAAACATGATACTAGTACCAATGCTTGCATATTACCCTGTAGTGTGTGCGGCAGCTTTACAAGGATGTAAGATACCATACTCCATAGTACACTGCCTTGGATTGTGCAGAAGAGCCCCCGCGTCTGGTGACGTCTCTTGTAGAGTAGTCCAGCTACGGAGGCCACTGAAGGAGGGGTGAACGCCTCCACACTAGAGGCTGCTTACCTTGTAGCTTACGTTTAGCGCTGCCATCATCAGCTGGAAAGGCCCGGCATATTGCATTTCAGTATACCGTAGCATTCGCATTGCAAAACTTGCTTTTTTGAGGGGGCTCTTCGGGGAATTGTGGACGGTGCCGTTTCCCGTGCGAACCACCCAAACACCTGGTAATACTACTCCGTACGGAGCAAATCTTCATGATAGTCTTGTAGCCGCCAATGTATGTCGGCCCGTCCAGGGTCGGCCGTTGCAGTCGACACGTGAACTGGTATTATAACGGGGCTTAGCTGGTTGCCTCTTCGCTTAGTAAGCACAGCCATCCGTGTAAGTCCATTGCTCTCCAGACTCTTTTTTTGCATCTCGCGGAAGGCTGCAAGGACTTTGGCGTAATTACACGTTTGCCCACCAGTGTTTGAAAAAAGAAATCTTTACACAGTACAAGAACTAGTTGTGAAAGCGCCTTGTGATGCAGAGTAGAAGTGGCGGGAGTTGTCTGCTGACAACAGGGATTTGGAATTACAGCGAGCGCGAATCAGCAGGAGGAGCCAAAAGAAATACTCGTACTCCGTACACAATAGGATGCTCGCACTCGTACTCGTACTCGTAATTGCAGCAGGCAGCATAGCCTATTCCCCAAGATACGAAGATAGTAAAAACAAGCGGCACTTAACCTAAAATGGCAGAATACTACATCTATTTTGAGAATTGGGTGTTTTTGCTTTTTCTTCCTGCCATGTAGCCGTCTAATTATTCTTACGGGAGTATGCATGTGGCAACTAGAGCTGTGCAAGCTCATGCAAGGATAGAGTTTCGTCGGCTGACGATCCGAATTAGCATTTCGACAGGACGGGGCGAATGGGAGCGGACACGGAGAGCCTAATTCCTTGCCATCATTGCCACCGAGAGTGACAGCTTTTCTCTGCGGATGTCTGCAGTTGCCTCGATATGCAGATGAGCAGTCAAGCACCTCGTCTCCACGACCAATACATCCTTCTGACAAAAAGAGCTGAGTTTACGGAGTATGAACTCCTGAACTCCTGAACTCCCGAAGGAGAAGGTGGAAACAGTTTGTCATGTAGGCAGATTCAGATATCCTCGTGGCGCCAATCACGACGTCCAAGAGCCCCTGGTATTCAGCCTAGTGGGGGTCTGATCATTCTTGCATCTCCGTGGCAGAATACAGAGTGCGGAGCAGACGCTGTGTTTTTGCCTTGCCACCTTGCCCTTTCAACCGATAGAACATGGCCCAAAATTACTCGTGCTGGAGTACCAATGCTACCCGGCCATGGACAACGGGCGGATCGTCATCTCTTCTCCTTGACCGACTCTAAACGATGTCACCGCCAGGAGGCAACAAGAACGAATACACCTCTGTGATTTGCTTCCTCTACTCGTATTAGAAGGGGATCCGTACTCGCATAAAACTTGGCGTTATTCATCTGCAATAGAACCTCCCTTGCTCTTTTTTGCCTTGCCACTATTTGGTAACAATGTGATAGCAAAAGAAAATGCTACACAACAGTACGTAAGATACGGGCGCCAAGCCACAATTTTTGAGGGCGCTTACAGAGTACAAGATGCATCTGCCAGCCATCTGCCAGCCGAAATCTGGATATACGCACACCGCATGGATGGGGGCTGAACTCGAAACAATGGGCGGAATTGAGACCGACCGCCTCATCAGCGAGCGGCTCCGGTTCCTTTCTTTGTATCGCCACTTTGGCGTTGCGAGCACTCCGTAATACTCGTACGCTGGAAGATCATTCATCTCTGCCCAGGATGCGGGCATCGGGCGCTGATCGAGCGGGAAAAAAAGAAGTAATCTCCGTCTTCTATTCCAAATAGGCTCTCCTCCGAGAATCCGTACCCGAATCCGTACTCGGATAGCCCCTGTCAGTACCAAGTGATTTCGGATCCTTGGATCTGAAAGGACTCTGCATTGATCTAGACTCGGTCAGATCATGTGTGCTCTGGCCTCGTGGTACTAAGAATAGCTATATTCGTGCGGAGTACTCCCGTACTCGTAGACCCGTGGTTCTGTGTCTGTAAACAGTGAAGTAGACGGAGGATTGACTCATTTGGGCAGCCTCGGGGGTTCCGGGTAAGCCTAACCTCCATGCCTGTGGAACCCGAGCTGGCGCTTCCATTTACGGGCAGCAAAAAGAAAAGAGTCTCAGAGAACAGACTAATTTGGGGCAGTTTTGATGGAACAGGATGCAAGGAGGGGATAAATATTACCCTGTAGATCCGCACATGTTCCTCTTACTCGTAAGCGCCTCCATCTCGGATAGTAGGAGCCGAATGCGATATCACCATTCCACCCCCGAGACCAGAGCCTTGGAACGACAGGGAGGTTTGCTGTAGATATGATTCATGATTTGTAAATAGCAATCCACGGGAATGTTGACAAGTACGGCCAGCCCCGTCTTAATTCCGCAGATATTCCGGGATGCTTTTCGGTGTCATCGAAGTTCGCGGGCGGCTGGCGCAGGTCTCTTGCTTCGGGGTGCCCGAGAGGGAGGGTTAGACAACCCCATCACCTTGGCATCTTACTCTTACTATCCTCTCATCAACCGCCCAGAAACTGGAGACAAGAGAGATTCCCGGCTTTGCAGTCAGCTCCCTTACTGCGTTCTATTTCTACAATCTGTGTGAGTAGAAAGCATTGGAAGCCACAGGAAGTTAATACAACTGTGTATAGAAGCTGGCCGACAAGTCTTGGACAACCACAGCGGGCAGACGGCCAAACCCAAAAGTCCGGTATATATGCTATATGGACCACATGAGATTTATCGGTTAGTTGAAGGAGTGACGACAGGAATCTGGGTGTATGTTGCCAAAGATACACTAGGTTCGTGACTACTTCTCTTTTTTAAATTTTTTTTTTAATTTCCTACGACAGTTCTAACCATACTAGCAGGCAGTTTTCAACGGCAAAAGCAGCGTACTTGCAATAAGCTTAGCAGGATTCCTTGATCTCCACGTTGCCGCCAATGGCTATGAAAGGTGCCAAACCAGGCACTAATGTTAGCTGCGGAACGCTCCAGACGCCATTACTCGCCAAGAAGGACGTGCCCTCAACGTCTTAACTCTTCTATTCTAGGATCAGGTATTTGTGAATTTGTCCAATGATTCGGACAAGATCTTGTTGTCTTGACAGGACTCCATATTAGTATCTGCATTTTCAGAGTACGGTGTATTTGAATCTCGCTGGATAAACAGAGGCTGTTTCCCTTCTTGAACTGAAAGAAAAACCGGCTCGTGCGGAATACCATAACTTTCTTTGTAGAAAGACCTGTAATGCCGCACTTGGGATGATTCCTTCGTGCAAGCAAGGAAGTCATGCGCCACTCTCGCATAGCTTGCAGGGGACTTGACTCGATCCGTCGCCAACCCGCCTTAAAAGCGGAGCTGCAGCGTTCTATTCTCATCGTATAGGCAGGCTTTGCTCCCCTCGATCCCTAAATCACAGCTGTGAATGGACTGTCAGCCTCTGGGCTTACCCCATGCGACGGTACACGCGATGCATTCCCTTGGATGTCAGCTGTTCCATGATTCTCTTCCTCTTTTGTCTGCAACCAATTTTCGGCGTATCGCCCATATTTTTTGGTCTTCTGCTTCTGCACCAGGACTCTGAACAACGCTTGCCATTCGGGTACCTGATTCTTTCTACGATCTACGCGTACGAGTAACTCATGCCATACAGCGCATCTTCCTAATACTCCATATACGCACACACACAGAAGAGGAAAAACGCAGTGGGGTTGTCGCAACATCCACTGCCAGGCGCCCATTTCATTCAGCCGTGTTTCTTAGCTTGAGAACTGCCGCCCGCTTTTGCGTGTCACCAGAGGAAGAGACATTGTGCACGTGCGAATGCGACCATGAGGGACCGCACGCGACTGGCAGTAGCTATGTTCCTGGCTGTTGTCGGCATGGCGACGCGAGCAGCAGAAGCCACTACAGCTGGCGGAAGCTGGCGACCAGCACGAGAGACCGGGGTGCCGGCAGCCGACGGCTTGGGCTACGTGGCGCAAGCGGCACTGCTTCGGAGCAGCGGTGAAGGCAGCGATGTCAACGAGGCGGTGGCAGGGCTGATGATGCTCGCGTCTGCCGAGCCGCCGGCCATGACGCCGGCGCCGACGTCGCCCTTTGACCGGCGCGGCCGTCTGCTGCGACGGATCGAGAGCACGAACTGCGGCTATGTCAGCGGCATCGGCAGCAGCTCCATCTACTGCGACACGGCGGACGAGTGTGTCTTCAACACCAAGAGCCTGATCGCAGGCTGCTGTCCCACGACGTCCACCGACTGTCCCGTCTTTACGTCTTGTCTGCCCCAGACGGACAGCGCGCAGTACAATAGCACCATGACCCAGATGCTCTACTGGTGCGTTCAGCCTTGTCCTTTACTTTGGCGTCGATGCTAATCTATCGAACCAAACAGCTCCGACGACAGTTCCCCCGAGTGTGTCACGTACGAGTACAAGACGGGCCTTCTTTCTGGCTACAGCCTGTACAGTTGTGCGGCGACGGCCGGCACACAGGTCATTGCCCTCTCGTCGACGGACAGCTCGACGTCGGCTACGTCGAGCACGTCGAGCACGTCGAGCACGGCCTCTTCTACGTCTGCGAGCAGCAGCAGCGGTACCAAGAGCACCCATGCCGGAGCTATTGCCGGTGGCGTGGTCGGCGGTGTGGCCGGCGTCAGTCTTCTTGCCCTTGCCGCCTTCTTCGTCATCCGGCGGCGCCGCCAGAGCAAGACCAGCATGACCGATTCTGGGGGCGCCGGAGCTGCTGGTGGCGATGCTGCTGGGAGGTTTTCTCCCTATGGGGGCAGCAATGGTGCACCGCCACAGTCACCGCAGCCGCAGCAGCAATACTATGCAGCGCCGCTTCAAGAACAGCCCGTGCACGAGTATGTGGCGCCGGCAGCAGTCGGTGTAGCTGCCGCCGGCGCAGTTGGCGCAGTAGCTGCAGCGAATACAGCGGATGCAGGGAATGCAGGGAATGCAGCTGGGACGGCCGCCCACGAAAATGAGCCTTACGATGCACCAGTATCGCAAACGCCACCTGGGGTCATCTCGCCGTTGGGCGTGCAGTCGCCAGACATGCCCATGTCAGCCATGTCCATGCCGCCGCTTCATGCCACAGCACCCGGCATGGGCTACCATAGCGGACCCATACCGGCAACATATGAGATGGCAGAACTTCCACCGGATTCCGAAGTGCGGGAACTGCCTTGAGAGAAAGGGCCGTCGATGCCCCCCCGTCTGGGATCTGGATGTAATATGGTGTATCTGGGTTGCATTCTATGGGCGACATGGGAAACGCTAATTTTGGCTTAATTTTGTTGCATGTACGGAGTACGGTCGACCACTAACTGTACACCAATTTGTGGTTTTGTGGTGATGGCTACAATGCCCGAAACACAATGACTAATCAGAATGAGAGACCCACCCGTGGCGAGGCCAGATTGCCAAAGCCGCTGTTTTGTGCGCTGAGAGCTCTTTTTTTTTCCTCTTCTCCTTTCTGGCCAGCAACCTTCATTGGCACACGACCCTACACCACTTTGACTCGTGTGTCCTCAAGACAGTTCTTTTTGCCAATTCCCTTCCTTCGTTTCTCTTCCCTGTTTTATTAGGAGCCAGGTCGTTTTTCTTTTTTGCCGGGTTCCTTTCCTTCTTTTTATTTTCGGCAGCTCTTTTATATTTCTCTTTTTTTATTACACTCGCACTATCTAATTCCGCCATGGTTGCCATCTTGCGCTCCGCCCTCGCGCTCCTCGCGCTGCAGGTGGTCGGCTCGTTTGCGGCCGTCGATGTGGACGCCTCCGTCAACGATGGGGCCGAGGCTGCGGCTGAGGCTGCGGCGGCCGAAGGCGAAAATGCTGTGCCGGACCTCAAGGTCGACGTTGTGACCACGTTCCCCGAAATCGACAAGACGCTCGGTCTCAAGCTCGTCAACGGCAAGCCGACCAAGGCTCTCGTGCAACTGACCAACTACGAGGAGGAGCCGGTGCGTCTGGCGCTCATCGGCGGCGCTCTGTCGACGCTCGACCCTCTGCCGGCCGATGCGCCGCCGACGGCTGCGATCCTGGCCAACCTGTCGGCAGCCAGCTACGAGCAGAACAAGGCGAGCATCCTGCAGCCCGGCGAGGTCAAGGCGTTCCCGTACAACTTTGTGCTGGACCTGATGCCGCGCGAGATCCAGGTCAACCTGATGGGCGTTGTGGCCAAGTCCAACGGCAAGGTGTTCCAGTTGCCGTTGCACAGCGAGAAGGCGGCCATTGTGGATGCGCCCATGAGCATTTTCGACCCGCAGATGTGAGTAACAGTCTTTTTCTTTTTTCTGGACCTGGGATTCCCTCGCTAATGATCTAGTATCTTCCTGTATGTCTTCCTTACTGGCGTCTTCGGTGCCACGCTCTTCTTTGTCTACAAGACCTGGATCGAGGCTCTGTTCCCGCAGGCCAAGCGCAGCGGCGCTGGTCGCAAGGGTCGCAAGGCCGTGGAGCCGGCGGCGGCGCCGGCGGCGGCGGCAACGGCGGACGCTGCTCTGTCGGGCAACGAGTCGACGGGTGCTGGCACGGGCGGCGAGGAGTTTGACGCCAGCTGGATCCCGGCCCACCACCTGAACAAGCCGGTGGCGAAGCGGGTCAAGAGCGGCCCGGCAAAGAAGAAGGCGTCGGAGTAGAAGACTGATGCCGAATGCACGAGTGAGCAGCGGCAACGAGGAGAAGTAACAGCAGCAGCGGCGACGAGAGGGCGTACGATCACGGTATTATGTCAGTGTATGGATGAGGGAGAGAACGGATGGGCTCTAGAGCAAGGCGGGAAGCTTTTCGCTTTTCAGGACAGGAAGAGAAATTCAAAGTTCTTATTTGGGATTTTATGGAACCAACGATGCATAAGAAATGAGCAGTACGCAGAGTATTACAGAGTAATACGGAGTACTCCGTACTTGTATTAATACAGAGTGCTCCGTGCTCCGTATCTTACGCATTTATATGACGTGTCGAGTTCAGCAGTTCTTGCCGTCCAGTGTGTCTTGTGCATCTGCATTTCGGCATCGCATCTGCATGCAGCTATCTGCAAGTTCAGGCAGGGCCAGCCGGCTTTACTGCGGTATCTTACAGCGGCTGCAGCTCATCTTCCCTTAAGTGCGATAGGAAGGTTACTCGCAGAGGGAACCCCCCCTGCACTGTAGCTATCTTACCTTCTTGGTTTGTCCTCCACAGCGCGAATGGGACGCGTCTTAATATTGCGCCTGCAAGCGCGTTGAGCATTGGGACTAACAGAGCTGTTGCCTATGTTGCTGCGTCTAAAGGAGGGTGCATGCAAGAGTGGCCGCTGTGTTGCTCTATTTCTATTTTTCTCTTTTTTTTCTGGTTTATTTTTGCCATTTTTTATTTTGTCCAGATTTCTCACCTTCTCTTGTTTCTTTATTTCCCCCTTGCTAAAACCCTCATCATCCTCCTTTTTTTTTTTTTTTTTTTTTTTTTTTTTTTTTTTTTTTTNTCACGACGGTAACGACACCCACTGAGCAGACATGGTGAGTTTCTTGTCACCATTTTCTTTTTTTCGCCTTTTCACTTTTTCACCTTATCACCTTTTTTTTTTGCCTTTTCTCTCTCTACCCTTCTCTCTTCTTCTACCCCAAACCGACAAAACCGGCAAAATCGACATAAGCGACAGAAGTACTCCCTGAGACAAACGAGTAACGCGTCCTACTATTGACGCCCCAGACTGACGTATTCCGCGACCAAAAAAAAGTCGAGATACCAGCAGCTCGGCAGTCCTCCTATTTCTCCCTTCCTTCTTCCCATCTTTTTTTTTTACCAGATCCATCGATCTATCGGGGAACCGATCGTCACCCGCCAGCCCATTTTAGTGTTGCTCGTGCGGCACAGAACGCTACCTCTTCCGCAGTCTCCTTTTGACCATCTGTATTTCATTTACATTTTTGTCATTTGTCTCTCTCTCTCTCAGTCGCCTTCGCCTCCACCTTCACTTCCGCCCTCGCCCTTCACCATGACACGTTCGAGTACTGCGGCTGCAGCTTCAGCGGCCGCCGCCGCTGCCGCTGCCGCTTCCTCTGCCGACGCCGGCTCCGGTACCGCAAAAGGCACCCCCCGCACACCGCGACCCGCCCTGGAGGACAGCGCCAAGATCACCAAGCCCGCCAGCGGCAAGGGCTCTGGCAAGCGAGGCCGCCCTCGGCTAGACCCCACGCAGCGCAAGACCCAAGCCTACGTGCCGACAGGACGCCCGCGCGGTCGGCCGCCCAAAGACCCCTCCCAGAAGAAGACGCCTGCCAAGGCAGCAGCGGCGGCAGCACTCAAGTCAGCATCCACATCGGCATCCACGTCAACACCGGCGTCGGCAAACACCTCGACATCTGGATCCGGGCGTGGTCGTGGCCGGCCGCCAGGTTCCAAGTCCAAGAAGACTGGCGTCGCCGCTGGCGCCGCGGCGAAGACGGCAGCAGCCAAAGCGGTGGCGAAAGCTGCTCCTGCTGCTGCCACCACGCCGGTCAAGACACCCGGCAGACGTGGCCGGAAGAGCAAGGCGACGCTTGCCGCTGAGGCGGCAGCCGCCAAAGCGGCGGCAGCAGCAGCAGCAGCTGCTGCGTTGGCAGCCGAGGAGAGCAGCCCGAATCCGTTTGGGTCTGAGGTTGACGTAAAGGAGGACGACGACGAAGACGAAGACGAAGAAGAGGACGACGACGAGGCGAAGGAGGAAGAAGAAGAACAGGACACGGAGTCCAGCGACCAATGAAGGGGAAGGAGAGGCCTATCATGGGTGGCGGGCACAGGAGCAGTACTTTTTAGCAAGCAAGGGAGCTTGTCTCGGCACTCTGGCCCTGTGGTGATGCCGATCCTGTCTTGCATACGGAGTACGGAGTACTGAGTACCATACGAGTACAGGTTGGACGCCGTTTCTCCACATACCACTTCCACTCTTCTTATATTTGTTTTGTTTGGGGGCTATACACTGTTCCGGGACGGGATATATGGGCGTTCGGGTCGCTGATACATGGGCAAAAGGGAGAGGATGCATTTCGTGGGTGGAGAATTCGTCTCTTTGGGGTGGTGGACGGACGATGGGACGAACTCCTTAATGGGCTTTTGGATTGTGCGATGGATGCCGCGTTTGCTTTATCGGGCTCTCTGAGCACTCTTGCTCTGGCCGTTGGCTTTCTGCTTTGCTTTCCTGCTTTTTCCGTTTTCCGTTTCCTGCCTTTTTTTTTTTTTTTTTTTTTTTTTTTTTTTTTTTTTCGTTCTCGTTTTTATTCACTTACTGTGGTGGTTTGTGTGCGGGCCTAGACCAACAGACCGCAGATACTCAAAGCAGTTGGGCAAGTCGGTCTGATACGCCGCATGCATAGCCGTGTGGGCCGCATCGACAGGGTTCCGGTAGTTGGTCTCACGGAGGAACTTGTAGAATTCGATCGGGCTGCGACCAATTCCACCGATGCTGTACAGAGTAGGAACACAGCAGTTAGCAGGGGGGTCCCACCCATCCCTTGCGTGCAGGCAGGTGCCGCAGAATTCCGTTTTGAGACTTACAGGGCCACATAACCGTCACCAATGACGTCCAGGCTGAGCGATTTGGCAAAGTTTTTTTTTTTTTTTTTTTTTTTTTTTTTTTTTTTTTTTTTTTGCTTTTTGCTTCTGCTTTTTGCTTCTGTTTTCTGTTTTCTGTTTTCTGCTTTTCTGTCTTTGCATTTTGCTCGCCTCTTTCATTCTTATGGCCCTGACAGTGCTGAGCACTGGGCGACAGACAGGCAAGGGAGCTTGCCTATTTTATATTGTATTATCTATAATTGCTTCTCACTCACAGATGCTGGTGTCGTATGGTAAATACCGAGTTGAGTAAGATGCTCTACGGAGTAGAGAGAACATATGTTACTAACCAGTACGCTAAAATGGGCTTCCCCGTGTTAGAAGTCGCCGGCGCAGGGACTACCGCTAGTGCCTGTGTCTTGTCCCAATGCACCAAAGCTGCCAAGTCCAGCCAAAAGGAAGGGAAAAAAAATAGTACGCGTAGAAGGGTGTCACTGGCTTGCTTTTGCCGTGTGTGCCGACTGCCACGTCTTGCCTGTCTCTCTTTCTGTTCAGGGTTACGACCTATTTATTCTCTTCCTGTTCTTCCTCCGTACCCCCCCGCCAGAACTCTCCGAGGATCGACAATAGCACGTCTGTGCACTGTTTTCGCCACTGTGCCTGATTCCACGTCAGAAGAGACCTCTCGATTCGTCACCTTTGTCGTGCACGCGACCGTGCGAACACCGACTTTTCCCACAACCCTTGTCATCCCGCTCGACGCCATTCTGTATCCTACGCCGGCTGTGTATTGTTGCCGCGAGAGCAAGCAGACTGAACACGACCACGGAGAAAGATGACGGCGGTGCTCCAGTTCCACGCCCTTTGCAGCAACCGTCACGAGCATCTCGACTTCCATCTGGCCCGTCGGGCCTCTTAAGATTCTCTACGAGCAGTTACGGCAGGCACCAGACGTTTATACGCAGGGAAGAGCTTTGGCTGCTGGAGGCTTGGACCCCTAGCAACCGCTCGTCCATCCATTGATCATGGCCCGACGAATTGTACGTCTCTTGTTTGTCTTTCGTCTGTATCTTCTGTATCTTACTGACTCTCCAGGTTCGCACGGCCTTGCAGGTCTCCATGGCAGGCATCATGACCTTCATCTTCCTCTTCTTCCTCGACCGCAACTACCGCGTCCTACCCAACGCCCTCCACGAATACCTCCCCCAACACCATAATGGCCTCGTTGTCACCGACATCCGCATTGCCAAATGCTCCACCCTCAACGTCTTCTCGTCTTGCACCCTCGACCCCACTGTGTGGCACCGCATCGAAAAGGACCTGTACCTCGACAAGGGTATGACCCACGCCTACGTCCACGTCCAGCGCAAGAGCGAGGAGGAGCTGCTACCCGACGACAAAATCGTCATGGACGTCGCCGTCGGCCGCCTCAACCCCGGCGCCACAGCTAAGAGTATGGGTGACGAGAGCCAGGCCGGCTGGGAGTCTCGCGGCGTCGGTCTCTGGGTCCAGCGGGCCGCCAGCCAGCGCCCCAGCGCCAAGAAGCAGGCCGTCTCGGCCGTCGATGTGCTCTTTGGCGACGATGCCGTTGAGGTGCGCGACGGCTGGGCCATCAAGGGCACGCCACTGTTGCTCGACAGCCGGCAAGCCTCGCACATCACCGTGCTCACGGGCGGCGGCGGCGGCGGCACCAGTTCGCCCGAGACGACCAAGCCGCAGCTGCGCATTGGCGACAATGGCAAATTCAAGATTGTGCAGTTGGCAGATCTGCACCTGAGCACGGGCGTGGGCCACTGCCGCGATGCCGTGCCCGATAGCTACAAGGGCGGCAAGTGTGAGGCCGATCCGCGCACGCTGGATTTCGTGGCGCGCGTGCTCGAGGAGGAACGGCCAGACCTCGTGGTGCTGAGCGGCGACCAGGTCAACGGCGAGACGGCACCGGACGCGCAGTCGGCCATCTTCAAGTTTGCCCATCTCATGATCAAGCACAAGGTGCCGTACGTGACAATCTTTGGGAACCACGACGACGAAGGGTCGCTGCCGCGGTCGAGCCAGATGGCGCTGATCGAGACGCTGCCGTACTCGCTGTCGCAAGCAGGTCCCGAGACCGTGGACGGCGTGGGCAACTACGTGATCGAGGTGCTGGCACGGGGCGGGTCATCGCACTCGGCCCTGACCATCTACCTGTTGGACACGCATGCATACTCGCCGGACGAGCGCAAGTACAAGGGCTACGACTGGCTGAAGCCGAGCCAGATCGAGTGGTTCCGGCAGACGGCGCAGGGCCTGAAGAAGCACCACAGCGAGTACACGCACATCCACATGGACGTGGCGTTTATCCACATCCCGGTGCCCGAGTACCGGGATCCGGGTCTGTACTTTAAGGGGAACTGGAAGGAAGCGCCGACGGCGCCCATGTTCAACTCCAAGTTCCGGGACGCCTTGGTGGAGGAGGGTGTGTCGATGGTCAGCTGTGGACAGTAAGTTTCCCTTTTTTCTTTTTTTTTCCTCTTTTCTCTTCACCATGCTCACAACACAGCGACCATGTCAACGAATACTGCGCCCTGTCGACGGACGAGAACAAGCAGCCGAAGCTGTGGATGTGCTACGGTGGTGGGGCCGGTTTCGGAGGGTATGGTGGTTACGGAGGATTCCTGCGCAAGATTCGGGTGTTCGACTTTGATATGAACGAAGGTCGGATCTCGACGTGGAAGCGAGTCGAGTACGGCGAGGACGTTGGTCGGAAACTGGATCCCCAGATGATTGTCGATGCGGGCCGGCCTGTTCCGCCTGCCGAGGAGTAAGGCGGCGAGAAAAAAACCGACGCATCGTTTTTGGGTTGTGTTTCCTGCTGGACTATGTTATTGGCTGTGGAATGATTGGGTTGGCATGGTTTGGGCGTTTTTCGTTTTCCGTTTCCGTTTTCGTTTTCCGTTTTCGCTTTTTCGCTTTTTCGCTTTTTCGCCTTCGTTTTTCATTTTCCGTTTTTCGCTTTTCGGTTTGGTTGTCTTGGTTGTCTTGGTCTCATTGGATGATCTGTATATGCGCGAAAAAAAACCATCCTCTCACATGCGTCATGATTGCTTGTCCGGATGAGCCGGTGAGGCGATCCAGGCAGAAGATTGGTACACGGTAGCATCAGCCGTGTCACGTGGCTCTTAAAGGCGATCCGCCGCCGGAGGATTCCGATGGCGGATTTGGGCATGGGATGAATAAAGTGCATATTGTACTGATTATTCGTACTCGTCCTCCGTAGTCGGTACAGAGTGCAGCGCACAATTGGGTTCTCATATGTACGGAGTACGCCGTGGTTGGTACGATGGTTCTATTGTGATCGCATGGCGATCTAACGACAGGTGAGCAGCCCTAGGACGCATGGGATAGTTGCAAGGCTACCGCAAGCATGCCACGGGCCACAGCCCCGTATTGGACAGCGACGGAGCAGGAGGGTCTTGGTCAGGGGAGAGTGATCCACAGGCAAGAGCCGGTTCGTGGCAGATGGAGAATGCCGTAGGATCCGTAAGATACGGAGCATGACTCTGTACGGAGTACTATATACCCCGTACCTCTCGTACGAACCGTACTCGTATGGACGTGTACGGAGTATGGAGGAATGATCCGTACTCCGTACTCTGTACTTTTCTCTAATACGAACAAGTTCCGTAGGAGTCCGTTATATTACTCCCTGTACCTCCTTACTCCATACTCCGACGCAAATCTTATGCAGCGCATAACATTCATCCCTTCAGTAAGGCATTAGTGCATCAGAGCATCAGCCGCAGTAATGGAACATTGCCCAGTCAGCACATGAACAACATGTTTCACGCTAAAGCGACATGCCTCCTCCTGTTGCTATTTGCTGCTATCTGCTGCTATCTTCTGCTATTTTGAGACGAGATGACACGAGCGACCACAGTCCAGCCAGAGAGCGACCGCGTGAAACGGACTGCCGTCTCCCTGAAACCGTCTCCAGCATGAGGGAGAGGTAACATGGTAGGACCTGGCAAAATCTGGCAAAGCCTGGCAGAGCCTGGCAGAGCCTGGTGCGCAGGAGAGCAATTTGCTGTTTTGTTATTTGTTTGGAGCCGTTCGGGGGCAAGCGAGTAGCACACTATCTCTCGCAGGAGGCGCAGGCAGTGTTTTGGCGGGGCATGCTGTTAGTGGGCTACGGAGACTCACTCGTACTTCGTATTGGCTGGACCCCCTGTAATACTCCGTAGCTTGGTCTCTTACAAGCAAAAAATACAGGCAGGCAGCCATGCCAAGGTTACGCTAGCACTCTAAGAGGTGTTTTAGGCGGGCCTCGCCACGCATTACGCAGCTGAGCGGCAGGAGGGACTCGTACGCTCTCTGTGATTATCAGCAAAGGAACTGCATGTCGCCCTGGCCTTCCCTCGCCGCTCCACTCTTCTCTCTCTCGCCCGCTATCCGCCCAGCGAGACATACTCCGTACCCGCGGCTCATCGTCATCATCGCTCTGGGCCTACCAACTATTGCATTTCCTCCCTCTTCCCTTTTCTCTTTTTTCTTTGTTTTTTTTTCTTATTGGCTCCATTGCGTCGTCCACTCATCGGACGGCCCTGGTTATTCTCTCTTGTCCTTTTCGACCACATCTTCTCGTTTTGTCCCTTTTTGCTCGTTTGCTTCATTTCGGTCCTCTTTTTTTCTTTCTGCCTTTTCTCTTCTATTTTCCTCGTGACCTCCTTCTCTTCTCCCTCTCGCTCTCTCTTCTTCTTCTTCTCTCCTTCGCCTTCCTCCCTCTCGTCGACTCGATTGTCGCCTCTTCCTCTTCCTCCGATCGTCATCTTCTATTGCTTATCTCAGCGTCGGCTTCGTATATACGTCACGCATCGCCATACCAACCTCGTCGACGTAACCACGGTCAAACCACCAGTCTACAAGGCCTCTGCTGCATCCCCTTTCGTCTCGCCCCGGTCGCCCCGTTTTTGCTGTGCAGCTGCCCTCGGCATCACCCAATCGCCTCCAAACCCGACCGAACCGAAACGTCCAGAAAAGGGAGGCAGAGCGCGTGATTTGCCAAACACTCGTTCTCGGTTTTTTTTATCCTCCACCTCCTCCCGGCTCCGGGACCCCTCCCACAGCGAATGCAACAAGCCATCGCGCCGTGACGCTTTGCCGTCTTCGTCTTCGAGCTTCTCCTACGACGATCCATTCACGACTGCACACCTTTCCCCTTCTAAACCGCCATCTGGCGTCCGAATCAACGACGGAAACCTTGTCACGATGACTTTCGACGAGTCGCCCGAGCCAGGCTCCGCCCTGAGCGGCGTGCTCATCGGCCTGCTATCCTCCCTGGGCTCTGCCGTTGTCATTGCCATTGTCTTCCTCGCCGTCTATTTCTTTCGATGCACCACTTCTGGACGCATCTTGCTCGACCGCATCGGTCGTCCCGGTGAATACGATGACGAACAAGCCTTTTTGCGAGAAGAGGCCGACGCTCTAGAGACCATGGACGACCTGCAACGAACCGAGTATCTACGAGCCAAGGGTGTGTTCCGTATTTTGTCTCTCGCTCTGTCCTAATACTGACTCCCCAGCTTTTGTCGCTGCCAATCCCCCCGAGTCTGTCCAGACAGACATCTCCTTGTCACAGTATCTTGCCATCCAGGAAAAGGGCGTGTCTGCCTGGGAGTTTGAGCCCGAGCTGGAAATCGCCAACTGCTTTGTCGAGGCCCGCACCGAAATCGAGTTCTTCGACTCCGAGTGCACCGTCATGTGCAATCTGCCCGTTCCTAAACAAAACGAGGTGTATTACTGGGAGGCCAAGATCTTTGACAAGCCTGAGAATACTTTGATCAGCATAGGAATGGCTACCAAACCATACCCGCTGTTTCGTTTGCCAGGTATGTTGCAAAGACCCGAGGGGCCTCTCCTCAGACGTCTAACACGCGGGTGTCCACCCCCCTGCCAGGCTTCCACAAATTCTCTGTTGCCTACTTGTCAAGTGGTTTCCGCCGTCACAACCAACCCTTCAACCCTACTCCATATGGCCCCCAATACGTTCAGGGTGACGTCGTAGGCGTCGGATACCGCCCCCGAACAGGCACAATCTTTTATACACGCAACGGCAAGCGACTGGACGATGTCGCCCACGGACTCAAGACGCACAACTTCTTCCCGGCTGTCGGCGCAAACGGCCCCGCTGTCGTCCACGTGAACTTGGGCCAAGCTGGCTTTGTCTTTGTCGAGGCCAACGTCAAGAAATGGGGCCTCGCTCCCATGACCGGCTCCCTGGCTCCTCCACCCCCCTATGGCTCCGAACAGGGCAGCATTCTCCTTGAGACCGGCAGCAAAGACGGCTTCACGAGCGTCCAGCCACGCGGCCACAGCCACCGCCACAGCCAATCCGTCCATACCTACACCACTAACGCACCCAGCACGCTGGAACCCGGCCACGGTCGCTCAAGATCAGGCACGTTCCGCGTGCTGGCGCCCACGAGCCCAGGACCCATACGCAGCCCGACCGATATCTCTTTGGCGCAGCTGGTTCCCACTGATGAAGCGGGCGAAGCCAGCGGCAGCGGTATTCCCGGACCCGGCCAGAACGAGACGGCTGTCGTCGGACTGGGGTTGCAGCACCCCGGCAGCCCGCCACCACCACAATACTCGAGCCCACCCCATTCCGAAGACGGCGACAGCCGGCGTAACAGCACCGAAAGCGAAGACACACCTCTCATCCGTGGCGGACGAAGCCGCGGCGCCTCTTCTGCAACAGTCGTCCGCGTGAGCCCCCAGAACGGCCCTCCTATTCCGAGCTATAACGACGCCGTACGGCAAGGAGCAGGTCGCGATCGGAGCGATAGTACACGCTCTGACCGTTGAAACTGGCCGTGGAAGGCGAGAGAAAAACAATCAGCATAGAAGAGTTGGAAGGACTTTTGTGTGTGCGAATAAGCACACCTCACGTTTCCGGAGTGTAGAGGGTGGCACTGGCGGCCATGCTGCGGAGCCCGGAGCCGACACAGGGCGGGACCCGCGGAACGCGAGAGACACCGTTGCAGCTTCTTACTGTATGCGATCTACGACATGATACCATTTCCTTTTTTTTTCTTTTTGAGTGGCCCAGGCAAAGCCGTGGAGAGAGAGAAAGCATGGCCCAGAGAAAGGGTGTCTTGCAAGACAGTCCTTCACGAAAGCCGTGTCTATGCAAAGGCGAATCCCGAGCGTTCGTTTGTGAAAGGCAGGAGAGAGAGAAAGGGAAGGAGAAGTGGAACGAAAGAAGAGGCGGATGTTTGATTTTTTTTTTCTTTTGTCTTGGCCTTTTTTTTCCCCGATAGGAATATTTGTCTATGGTTGTGTTCTCTTTTTTTTTCTCCTCTTTTTTTCTTTCCTTTTCTTTTGTCGACCCTGGAATGCAAAGCATGGCGTCCTTGGTGTGTGTGTGTGTGTGTTGTTTACACGAGTGCTCACTCTCTCTCACTCTCGTTTTATTTCCTTGGATTCGTTCGATGGGTGGGAAACATTGGCCAATCTCAAAGCGGAAACGGAAACTCTCTCCAGCCGCCTGGACGAGGCCGTCTCGTTGTCATTTATGAATAGCATCATCATTCCTATTCTTATATCCACATAGCCCAAATCAAATATATACAGATATAGGCATCATCTACCTAGTCTCTATGATCTCCATCACAACGTGTTTATATTTTTTTTGTCCATCAGCCACCATTACTCGTGCGAGTACCATACAACATGTCTACATACGTTTTTTTTTTTGTGTCCCTCTCACGTCCTCCCCTTCCTCCTTTCTTGGTATTGGTAACATCCATCATTCATTGCTGTAATCAGTCCAGGTGATTATTCTTGCTCCATAACGTATTTTTTTTCCTGCGTAATCTTTGCATCGTCCTCCTCTTGTCTGAACACACTGAACCCAAAGGAAAGACGAGAAGAAAAAAAGGAAAAAAGGGAAGAAAAAAAAAAGCAAGCGCAAAAAGCAAAAAGCAAAAAGCAAAAAGCAAAACGCAAATATCTATGGCCTATCTGAGGTTCCAATCCACCTTGTGCCCACATTCAACCAAAACGGATGGCAGAGCAGAGAAGGGGAAGGGGCAGGAGGAAGGGGATGGGGGATAGGGGATAGGGGATTGGGGGAGGGGAAGGGAAGTAAATTCGGAAAAAAAGGGGGATCAGAAAGAGAGGTGGGTTACCATAGAGAGTTTGTGATCCAGCCCCAGAACGAGTTACGGAGAGCCGCATAGCGGGCCCCGAGGCCGTTCAGAGGCCGCCGTACTGCGTTTTCAGGGCCGCCTGGTCCCGGGCGTCCAGCTGGGCCAAGAAGGTATCGAACTGGGGGATCAGCTGGCGGTAGGTCAAGAGAATCTGGGTCAAATGGATTAGCAGTGGTCTCGTACATGTACTGGACCAGCGAATAGGAGAGGCGTACATTGCGGAACAGCTCGTGCAGTTCTTGCTTGACCGGACTGCGCAGGCTAATGTCTTCGTACCGCGCAATGGCCCGGAAGTACCGCAGCAGCACCTTCTCCATGGCCTGCGGGTTCTGTGCCACGACGAGCGTGAAGCCCTTGAAGGCTGTCGCCTTCTCCTCGGACGGGTCCACGCCGTCCATGGACGCCAGAAACTCGTCGGCAAACGTCTGCAGGTGCGGCGCCAGCGCGTCCGCGTTGCCAATGCCCAGCCGCCCCAGCACAATGGCCGCGTTCTCGTTGACGCCCCGCGGCACGCGCGGGTTCGCCATAAACTCCACGCACGCCTTGAGCAGCTCGTCCACGTACGGCGCCATGCCCTTGCCGTGCCGCACTGCAATCTCTCCTGCACTCCAGCACGCATTGTTGATGACGCTGAAGCCGTCATCGTCCATCAGCTCCTCGTCCAACACGCTGTCCAGGTCCAGCTGCTTCAGCAGAATCGGAAGCACCGCCCCCAGACACGGCTGCAGCTGCGGAAACACAAACTTGGCACAGTCACCCAGCACTGCATATGCCGACTGCCGCACGTCGTTGGACGGGTCTTCCATGCAGAACGTCAGCAGCTCAAAAAACGCCGGCTGCGTGTCCGTCACCAGCGCTGCCGCCGTGCTCGAACCCGAGGGCGTGCTGCTGCTGCCGTTGCCGTCGTGGGCGCTGCCGCCGTTGCCGGCTGTCGCCGTCGGAGTGGCCCCGGTCGCCTCGCCGCCGTCAGCCAGTGCCTGAATAACAGCACTGATGAGGTCCAGGCTCGTCACCAGGAAGTCCTTGTCCGGCTGGTCCAACATGACATTGCCAGCAGCCGCCAGCGACTGCTCGAGGTTCTGGTGAATGATGCTGACGCAGCGACGGAACACGGGCTGCGCATATGGCGCAAATACGCTGCCCAGGGACATGGCAACGTACGAGAAGCACTCGAGCAGAGGGAACAGCTCGCGTGACTGGTCCGGGACGCTGTCGTAACGCTTGAACAGAGCCGGCATCAGCTGGCCCGACAGCTCCGGCAGCGCCAGCACGGGTCCAATGGCCTCGGCCAGCGTTTGCACGCAGTCGTAGAGGATGTACATGTTGCGGTCCTTGTACTTGTCGAAGCAGCTAATGTACTGCCGGATAATGGGACCAGCATACGGCTCCATTTTCTTGCCAGCGCGCTCCTCAAGCGACGCCATGGCCGATGCTGCCGCTTCCTGCACCTTCTTGTTGTGGTCCAGCATCTTAGTCAGCAACCCTTCCATCATAGGCACAAAGTACGTGGCCGTCTGTGCCGGATCTGTCAACTCCGCCGCCCACGACGAGTACCGCGCCAGTGTCCAGCATGTAATCTGCCGGACCAGCGGCTCTGTGTCGTTGAGCAGGGTGATCAGATACGGCACAAGCTGCGGCAGATGAGGTGTCACGGCGTGCACGCAACCGCCGGCCACTGCGCCCAGAGCCAGGACGGCCGCTTCGCGCTGCGGCCAGTCTTCATGCTTCAGGTTCGTCGTCAGGTACGGCAGGATGCAGTCGAACATGGGGTCGCCAAAGTCGCGGGCCAGGACGTCCAGTGCGGCAGCAGATCCCTTGCGCACCGTCCAACGATGGTCAGCGCCGTCGCCAAATGGATCATCATCGTCGTCATCGTCCGTATCGTCATCTTCGTCAATTTCACCGTCCTCGAGACCACCACCCTCGGCATTCAGGTCCCCACCATTGCCGTTGCCTGCATTCTGAGCTGCCGAGGCGGCGCCGCCGTGCGTGTTGCGGCCAGCCGCGCGCTTGGCAAACTGCGGCCGAATGTCCTCGTCACGATCGTCGTCATCGTCGTCATCGTCGGCTCCACCGTACAGGGCAATGTCCTCGCCGCTGTACACCATGCCTTCCAGCAGAACCGGAATGACCTTGGGCAGGTACGGCTGCAGGCTCTTCCAAAAGGTCTCGTGCTCACCCACAGACAACCAAAACTCGGCTGCCTGGCAGGCCAAGTCCTCGTCCTCCTCGTCCTTTTGCTGGGCGATCATGTAGTCAACAAGGCCGCCCAGGTAGGGCTGCAGTTTGTCGGCGCGGGTCTCGACCAGATACACAAAGGCACGGCAGACCTGGCGACGGACCTCCCGTGTCGGGTCGCCCGTCAGGGCAAAGAGGCGCTGCAGCAGAACATCGACGTTGGCCAGCATAGCCTGCGACTTGCGCCAGACGAATTCGTTAATGGCAGTTAGGGCCTGTGCGCGCACCTTGGGCAGCGGGCTGCCGCTGGCCTCGATGAGCTTGGGCAGCAGGAAGTTGAGGGGCCGCTGGCCGTTGTGCTCGCGCTCGAGGAGCTTCGCATTGTCCTCGCAGATTTTGGACATGGCAGACATGGCAGCCTCCTGGGTGGCAGGAGGCACCTGACCGGTCGTGTTGCCCACCATGGCCAACAGATTGTTGAGCAACTCAGGCCAGGCATACAGGCCACCGGCGCGGATGACTTCCGTCGCGATGCTGCCGGCATGGTTGCGCACCTGGGGGTTCTCGTCCTGGAGGCCGATGGGGACGGCCAGCTTGATCAATGCCAGACTGGGCTCGGGTATCCGCTTGTACGACGTCTTGACCACATTCTTCATGTGGATGCCAGCGACAGCGCGCACGACATTGTAGTCGGAGGGGGACAGACTGGAGACCGGGGGCTGTGTCGCGCTGGAAAAGATAAAGGCAAGGTAGCTGCAGAAATCGGGAGACTGCTCGGCCTGTTTCAGAAGCTGGAATAGCGCGAAAGGCTCGGTTAGCAAGGTACAAAAGAGAAGAGCAAACAACAGGTTCACTTACCATTTCTGCCTGTTTCCGAGCAACTGGGTTGTCTCCTCGCTGGACGGTGTTGAGACACCCAATGAGGGTCCCTAGGGACTCTGGAAGCGGCTGCCACGCCATGGCGGGCGAGGAAGCGGACACAGACAAGAAAACGGGACGGGTGGATCGATTGGGGCGGGTGAAGAGGGTGAAGAAGGTGAAGAGGGTCGGATGCGACCAGGTGGAGGAGACACAGCCGGGAAGGTATTAGCGGCAAGAAAAAGAGCGGCTGGACAGGTCCGACGGAGCAGCAGTGACTGCAGAAGTGTGTAGCGGAAGACAGAGAACAAGACGGGGGGGGGCGTGTGAGAGGCAGCGCGTCGGTCGGGGTGGAAGAGAAAAGAAAGCAAAGAAAGCAGAAACAGAGTCGAGACTTTTGACACAAGGACAGCGTGCTAGCGGGGCCGTTTAGGTCAGTGTCCAAGCACCACTTGGGTGGGTGAAAAGAGCCCCTCTTTACTGTTTTTATTTGCTGATTAATTTTCTTTTTTTTTTTTCTGATTTATTTTTGCGATTTATTTTTATCCCGTCCTCCCCCGTCCCATTCAATTTGCCTGTTCTTCCCGACCGCTGCTGTCCTATAGCACTGGCACTATCCGGCTGCAGGACGGAAGACAGCAGAAAGAGTCGGGTCCTGGATGGAGAATACTGAGTGCCAACGTGGACTCAGTTAGATGTTCCCCTTTCATAGGTTTCTTAGTAGTAGTATAGATATTAGATGTCTGTCCGTTCTGGTACGGAGTAGTTCCAGTGGTTTTGTGATCTCGTTGATCTCGTTGATCTCAGCGATCTCAGTGATCTCAGTGATCCCAATGTCACTGGTCATGTAATGGTCTATAGTATGTAAAAACTCGTCAGTCGTCAACGACCAGACGCCGCCACAGCGCTTGGCTGCAGGCTGTTGATGGCCTTATGCAAGAAGGCAACACAAAAGACGCCATACTTCTGCCCCATGCCGTCCTTCCCTGCCGTCTCCCGACCGTCACTCTCGCCGCCCTGGATACGGAGAGACCTAATTATCCCCACAGGCACCGGACTCCTTTCTCCAGCCATGTTGCAGACGCCGTGTAACGACTGACCTGGCATCCGTTGCGCCATAGTCCCGATGCTCCGATACAAGTCCTTTGTACTCTTTACTCTGTACATATTTCATAAATGCGTAAAAAGGAAACGTCTTGGCATCCCTGTTGGATGCCTTCCAAAATATTCCATGGCAGCATGTCTCGGCTCGGTTCGTCCTCCCTTGTGAAACGCCACACATGACAGGGTAATGACGGGGAGGCTGTGGTGAACACATCGTGCCGGCTTCGTTCATCTCTCGAGATTACTCCTCGTCCGATGCCTTCATATACTTGAACAGCTCCGATCGTACGAACCGGTCGATCTCCAGCATCTCGTCCACCATGCCGAACACCCCCAAGCTCTCGTACGTGAGCGAGCTCGTGACGTAGGTCGGCTTGTGCGTCTCTCTGGCAACCGCCTTGGCTATGCGCTGGCCAAACTCCAGCGATCTCTCATCGCCGTAGATGGTCGTACATAGCACCTCCTTGCCAACCTATGACCCGTCAGAACCCGCACTCTATTTTCTGTAGAAAAACAAGAAAGCCTGCTCACCCCGGGGACGGCATAGACAAACGACCCCATGTCCGACGTCTGCTTCGATCCATGCAACGGGCCCGTTGTGATGTTCAGCAGCAGACACTTTGCCCGGTGGCTGAACCGTATATAAATCTTGGCATCATGAACGCATGGCGGTTTCAATGCGAGACTAAAGCTGCAGAGCGGTGCCTCGTCATTTTTCGGTGCGGGTATGCTTGCCATGGCGACTTGTGTGGACAGGGCTGATGGGAAGACACACTGAGACAGTAAGACACTACAGGCAAGGCTGCTGCTGCTCTAAGATGGACCCCACCAACAGCCGCTTACCGCCTTCATTCTGCCAGTCTGGTTCTGGAACGGCGCTGCCGTGCCGGCGATTACAGCGCCCCCATTGGCGAGAGATACCCTGGAGAACTTCCCCTGCAGTCACTACCGACATCGGAAGATCCCTGGCTCTGAATTTTTTTCCATGGCGGGGTTCACGTGACCCACTAACCGGAGAACAGCGCCATCCCACTTCCCCTTCAGTCTCTGCTAGAGCAAAAGTTCAATCCAAACTGCCACCCCCCCAGCAAATTCCCCATTGCCAATCGCCCGGTTCTCATTGCTTCTCGTCATACGCAAAAGCAATCCAAGACTTTTCATCATGGCGTCCAAGAAGTAAGGGCTGCCGTGCCTCCTATGACTTCCCGGGGTCCACTGACACTGACTTATACGCCAGGGTTCTCATGCTCGGCGCTGGCTTCGTCACGAAGCCCACGCTCGATATCCTGTCCCAGTCGGGCGTTGCCGTGACTGTTGGTAAGAAATAAAAAAAACTTTTGCTGTTCTTGCTCTCTTACTGACTAGACAGCCTGCCGCACGCTCGCGACGGCCCAGTCGCTCTCTGTCGGCGTCGCCAACGCCAACCCCATCTCGCTGGATGTCAACGATGAGAAGGCGCTGGACGCTGAGATTGGCAAGCATGACCTTGTCATCAGCCTGATCCCGTACACTTTCCATGCGCAGGTCATCAAGTCGGCCATCCGCCAGAAGGTGCATGTCGTGACCACCAGCTACGTCTCGCCGGCCATGAAGGAGCTTGACGCCGAGGCCAAGGCCGCCGGCATCACTGTCATGAACGAGATTGGCCTGGGTATGTTATCCCGGACTGAATTTCTTATCTTTAAAGAATTTTGCTAACCATGCATAGACCCCGGCATCGACCACCTTTGTAAGCATCGCTGAATGTGGAAACAAACCACAAACACACTACTAATACTTGGATGTAGACGCTGTCAAGACGATCGAGGAGGTCCACGCCGAGGGCGGCAAGATCCTCTCGTTCCTATCCTACTGCGGTGGTCTTCCGGCGCCTGAGGACTCTGGCAACCCGCTGGGCTACAAGTTCTCTTGGTAAGATGCTTTGATTTCTTGTTCTTCTTCTTCTTGAAGCTGACGCCTGTAGGTCGCCCCGTGGTGTGCTGCTGGCCCTGAGAAACGCTGCCAGCTTCTACCAGGATGGCAAGATTGTCAACATTGATGGTCCGGACCTGATGGCCACTGCCAAGCCGTACTTCATCTACCCTGGCTTCGCGTTCGTGGCGTACCCCAACCGTGACTCGACCGGCTACAAGGAGCGCTACAACATCCCCGAGGCACAGACGGTGATCCGGTATGTTTGCCTGCCTGAATGAATGTCCACACTCGTACTGACCTCTTCAGGGGCACTCTGAGATACGCCGGCTTCCCCGAGTTCGTCAAGGTGCTTGTGGACATTGGCTTCCTCAAGGACGACGAGCAGAGCTACCTGAAGGAGGCCATTCCCTGGAACGAGGCCACCCAGAAGATTGTCGGTGCCCCGTCCTCCTCGGAGAAGGACCTGGTGGCGACCATCTCGGCCAAGGGTACCTTCCCCGATGAGCAGCAGAAGGCGCGCATTCTGGCGGGTCTGAAGTGGCTGGGCCTCTTCTCTTCGGAGAACGTACGTTTTTCTTTTTCTTTTTCCTTTGATTTCCTGCTCCTGACTAACACTTTTAGATCATCCCGAGAGGAAACCCCCTGGACACGCTCTGCGCCACGCTCGAGAAGAAGATGCAGTTCGGCGAGGGCGAGCGCGATCTTGTCATGTAAGAGACCCGACAAGGTTGTCGAAAGAAATTATACTGACAAAATACAGGCTCCAGCACAAGTTCGAGATCGAGCTCAAGGACGGCACCAAGCAGACGCGTCTTTCGACGCTGTGCGAGTACGGTGACGTCAAGGGCTACTCGGCCATGGCCAAGCTTGGTGAGTAACCTCCAAACCCACTGTTATGCTGTTGTGAATATCAATCTGACCTGTCATAGTCGGTGTCCCATGCGCTGTTGCTGTGCAGCAGGTCCTCAACGGCACGCTCTCGGAGAAGGGCGTGCTGGCTCCGCTCAACAGCAAGATCAACAATTCCTTGATCAAGGAGCTCAAGGAGGTAAGCGAACCACGACAGCTTGTTCATTTCTTCATGCTAACCACAACCTCTTTTTCAGAAGTACGGCATCGAGTGCAAGGAGGAGATTGTTTAATAGAACAGGCTTCCACGAGTGGGCACGGAATTCATATAGAGCAGACAAAAGTTGTAAATGGAATTTCTTTTTCTGCAAACCCATTTATGCTGCATTCAACTTGGAGTTTCTACCTCCACTCATGCCAGAGCAATGCACTTGATCTCCACGTCTGTGTTTCCAGGCAGCTGCTTGACAGCAACGCAACTATAGAACTGTTCAGAAACTAGACATGACAGGCAAGAAGGATAAACTCACGTGCGAGCGGGTTTCACGGCGCCAAAGTACTGGATGTAGACCTCGTTGACCTTGGCAAAGTCGTCAATGTCGGTGAGGAAGATGTTCACCTCAACGGCCTTGTCGAGGCTGGAACCACCGGCCTCAAGCACAGCGCCGAGGTTCTCAATGCATTGGCGCTGGGGATATTAGTAGATGAGAGAGAGAAGAGAGGAGATAGAGAGAACACGCACAGCACGGTCTTGAACAGTGCCAGCGACCTCGGCGCCGGTGGCATCCCGGCCCGTCTGACCCGAGCAGAAGATGAGCCCGCCGGCCCGGATGGCCTGGCTGTAGATGGGCATTGGCGCAGGCGCCTTGTCGGTGACAATAACTTCCTTGGACATGGCTACTGGTTTTTGTGCGTCTGACTGGGGTGAGGAAAGAGAAGGGTGAAGAAGAGGAAGAGGGGCAAGTGTCTCTTTCGTGAGCAAGAATTCAAACACGGACCCCCACGTAGCTGGCCCGGCCGGAGCACTGCCGAATCGCGACGGTGGGGGCGGGGAGTAGAGCTAAAAAGGCCAATGATTTCCAATGACCTAAGGGCCACGGGTCCACGTCTCATTCAGAAAGTCGTCTGTCACTAGAAAGCCAAGATCTGCAGTTTCTTCGACATCAGAAGCTGTGTGCCAGGCGTGTGGCAGAGCTCCGGCTCCGGTCTCGAGGATGTGCATAAAACCAAAGTCTGACTCGGACGGTGCAGAACTGGCGAAAGGAGTGGTAGAAGTAGCGGCGGTGGCCGGCATGGCGTTTTCCGATCGTTTCCCACGCTCAGCAGCCGCCTCGATGCCCTCGCGGATCTCAACAATGCACGGGTAGACATGCTCGACGGTGCGCATGGCGTCGAGCAGGAGAGCCAACGGTTTGGCTACATCGCTGTCGGACCAGGCGAGACGTTCAAGATAGCGGCGCATGACGACGACGCCAGCCGCGGCAGACAACGTGTGCACAAAGTCCAGCGGCAGCAACTCGAGACGGTAGTTCTGGCGAGCACAGGAACGCAGCAGGCGCAGGATAGCGGCCAGCGACTCGTAGCAGATCTCAACGTCCTCGCTGCGGGCTACATCAGCAATGGACGGAGGCATGTCATCGTCGGCGCTGTTGTAGCCCTCCATCAGACATCGCCATGGCGGTCGGTGAAGGATGATCATGGCCGTGTGGAAGAGCATGTGCAGGTGCAGCACGTAGGGCGTCACCGGGCCGGCAGTCCAGGGGTGCCAGTGCAGTTTCTGAGGCAGACGGGCCAGCCAGTGGACGAGGCGGTCATGGACGGCCGCTAGAGCCGTTTCGGGGACCCGCTGTCGACCATTCTCGTCGTGGTCGGCCGCCTCACTTGTGTCCGTCGGGTCGACGCCGCCTCGCCGCTCAAAGACGTCCACAATCATGCGGTGTAGGATCTTGGCCAGCTCAGCCTGGTGCACAAAGGCGCCGACCAGCAGGACACCGTCTTCAAAAGCTGTGGCCGACGTGCCGCGTGAGATGTATGTGTCCAGTAGATTCTGCCACTCGGGCGGATATGGGATGCGGATGGTGTTGCGCACGTCAGCCTCGTGCGGGTACAGCGCCGGCGGCCGGCCGAAGAATAGACTCAGCTGCTTGTCAACAATAAAAGCAGCCCAGTAGACCCTCCGCAAGATCTCGCGGTCAACACCACCGGCCGTTCCGCCCGCATGATCGGCCCAATTGGCCGGATCCAGGTGCAGTCCCATCTCGTGGGTCAGCCGGCAGGCCATGCCGCAGAACAGCCAGCCCTTGGACCCGCGGCCACGGCCAATCTCTAGCTGTGCCAGCAGCAGAAGTGATTGTAGCATAGTAAGCTCTGGTTGGTGCAGCAAGGCCAGCATTAGGCTCTCAGCCTGTTCGGCGAACACAGTCGCCAAAGCCTGCCGTTCCGGGTCCGGCGAGGTCAGCGCGCCCAGGGCACATATACAGAACATGAGCATATCTGCGTAGTAGGGACCGCCGCCAGCCGCATAGTCGCGCAGAAAGTACTCGCGGTAGACGCAAAAGTAGTAGTGATAAACATTTTGGAAGAAGGCGGCCATCAGCTGTCGACATGTATCGTCGTGCGGGTCATAGGGGAAGCCGGATGAGGACGAGACAGGGAAAGCAGAGGGAGTGGGTGCTGTGGCAGATACTGGTGCCACTAATGGCTCAGCAATGCTGGAAAGTATTGCATGTGGTTGAAAGAGGCTTGTGCTGCCGTAGAACTGCGTTGCTGGCCGGCTGCTCAGCCGCCGCAGTCGGCCCTCCCGTGTCCGTGCCGTCGCCAAATCGCTTGGATGACCGGCCCCGCTGCTTCCACTGCCACTACCGCTGCCGCTGCTGTTTCTTATCCCTGAAATATCTGACGTCCTTGTTGGTCCATTTTCGGTTAATTCACCCGATAGTTGGAAGCTGGTCAACATTTGTTGCCGGGTGCCATTGTTGGCTACTGCCAGGCTCTGGATAAACGACTCAAGCGTGCTGACTTGCTTCTCCAATGCCTGCATATGTCTCCTTGGAGCCGGTCTGTTCCTTCTAGTTAGGCCAATATATAAGAAGACAACATCCTGGCCGGTTGTTCCGTTCTCACCTCTGCCGCACACCTCCGCCAGGAAATGTGCACTCAACACCGGCCTTGCTGCATTGCGCACATGGCTGCCGTCGGTTGCAACGGATCTTTCTGCGACGACAGCGGCCACATGAAACACTTGGAGAATCTGAAGATGGATGAGTTGGTGATGAAGGCATTTCGGCATGTGGTCGTGGCTATCGGAGTTGCAAGGCCGCAGATCGGAAGTATGCAATCAACCCTAGCGCACAACACTTACGCTGGGGCTGCATGGCGGTTGCAGAACACCACGTTCACGCGAGTAAGATGCTTCCATCTCTGTGTTGAATGTCTTCACGTATGACAAATGCGGTTTACAAAAGTTTGGAGTGAGAAGTGGCGATCAGCATCGCAGCTTCCTTATATTACTCCGTACCACCTTCCTTTCAAATGCTTAGTAATCTCACCCAAGATCTCACGCCATTCAGACTCATCTCATTCGCTTTCTCTTCCAAGATCAGAGGCTTCAAGAAAAGTTATCAGAAAAAGTCAACAGGCTTCAGCTATTGAGCATCCTTCACTCTCATATTCTCATAAAACTCATCTCTGTTCTCATTCTCAGTCTCTACAACACCTCGTCCTCGCGACAGTCCAGCACCAACATGTGTCCCGGCGCATGCGCCAGAATGGGACCCTCCAGCGGTGCGTTCATGACAGCCTCCTGAGGTGTGACGCCGCAGCCCCAGAAGACAGGTACGTTATCGTCGTCACCAAAGACGGTGCTCAACGGACGGCCGTCGACTGTGAGCGGCGCGTCGCCCCACTGCGGCTGGTCAATATTAGCGATGCCCAGACGAGCCAGCGCGTCCCAGCCCCAGGCGATGGGTTCGCCATGTGTCGGTAGGTAGCGGCGTGTGATATCGCGGACGCACTCCACATCGGCACTTCGGAACGGCCGCATGGACACGACGTACGTTGATCCGCAAAAGATGCCGGCCGCATTGAGCGGAATGGATGTGCGGTACATGGGCACGATGCGGTCCTGGTCGGCGTGGCGTATGGCCAGGCCGGCCCGCTCGAGCGCCGACTCGAAGCTCAGACTACAGCCGATGAGGAAGCCGACGTGGTCATCAGCCAGCCAGTGATCCAGCACGTCCGGCACGCCGGCCTGCACCAACTTGGGTCCGTCATACACGTTGAACCGTGGACAGTCGGTGCGCAAGTCCAGCAGGCCGTCGGTCAGTCGTGCCGGGATGATACCGGGCAAGTGCGAGATCAGCCGCGCATACTCGCCCGGTGCTGCGGACTCGGCAATCAGCGGACACGGGACCGGATTGCGTGCGCATAGTTTGCGGAAGTCATCTGCATAACGCGACGGCAGCACTAACAAGTTGGCTTGCAGAAATGTCGGCGCCACGCCGGACGTTGTCTTGGAGAACTCATTGGTACGTGCCGCCTGCCGGGCTAGCGAGCCTGTGGTGAGCCGCAGGGTCAGTTCCGTGGCCTCTTTGCTCTTGGTGATGGTGGTTGTCGCCATGATGCGTGAAGAGATGGGAGAAAGAGGAGATGGACAAAGATGGGCAGGCGGGCAGAGACAGACACTTTACACTACTTAATGGCAGCCATGGAGCTCCTCCGAGACGCAGATCCGGGCACAAAGCTTCCATGTAAGCGAAACCGGGACAGATAACAAACGGCGACGGCAAAGCCTATCATAGGCCAATGGCAACGGCTGCGGACTTCCATATCCGCCATTGGACTAGCAAGACTGGAACTTTGACACCCTTGCATTTTCTACCAGAACTGCCAGCACCCACCCCCTTGTTGACAACTGCTATTTGGTGGCAGTGCATCGTCGCCAACTTACAGTCGTTGTCATGAAAGTTGAGCGACATTTCGGATTTGTCGTTCATCTCAATATGGCGAATCCAGACTGTATATATGCGGGGATGAGTGGCCGTCTAAGCCTAGTGAGCCTCACCAAGATGACAGAACATACCATCTGCTGTATACTCGTAACACTCATCGTAGCATCACCGCGTGTGGCATCAGAACAGCTGCCAGAAAGACCACTGAGTCACGAGTAATCCCATGTGATGGTAGCGGGGTTAGGCTACTAAGCCGTTAACTAGCGTACAGCGCCAATGAATTTCCCTCACGTCTGTCAGACGGCGATGCTCTCTCCTGTCAGCGTCGCCTGTCGCCTGTCGCCTGTTCGTGTCGCCAGTCACGGCCGCCCAACGCTCTTTCGATCCCTTCTGTACACAATACCCCGCGAATAATGCCTGGTCCATGAAGGGGCTGCACGCAAACCAGGCCGACGACCCAGACGACAGCCTCTGCTTGGCTGTTCATCCACAACAAAGAAAAACTTGGCATTAAGCTTTCTTGACTTCAAAAAGAAGGCATTCAGACCTCTCATGGCCAATACTACGCCAGACGCGGACCCGGAGTCCGCCTGGGAGGCTGACGAGGGCGCCATCCAGGACCCTGAGGAAATCAAGGTGCTCTATTGCGCCTTGGATTCGTTCATGTACGTGTGTTTGTTTATGCCGTCTTTTTCTTTCCCTTGTCTTCTCACTGACAAACAGGCAATATGCCAAAGTGTCCCACTTCAACTGCACACACCTGCGGCGCCAATCTTTCTACGCCCTGTCGCAGGAACACTGGCAAATGCTCGCTGCACAGCCCTTTTCGTACCTGGAGACGCTGGACCGCGTAGACGATGCCATTGAGAGCAATGCCGAGTTGGCCAGGGCCATTGTGCGCTTTGGGTCCGAGTCGTTTCGGGCGGTCGACGAGCATCAGCATCAGAACCAGAACCAGCAGGGAGACGGGTCCGATCGTGTGCCCACGTTTCCCTGGACAGGTATGGCCAAACATGCCGATGTCGACAAGGCACGCAGCACGCTGCGGCAGTTCTTCCGGGACTGGTCGGCCGAGGGTGCCAGCGAGCGTGAACGCAGCTACGGCCCGGTGATGCGGACGCTGGCTAAAGATCAGGCCCAGCGTCCCCAAGAGCCGCTGCGTGTGCTCGTGCCTGGTGCCGGCCTTGGACGGCTCGTCTTTGACCTCTGCTGTGCCGGCTATGCCTCTGAGGGCAACGAGATCTCCTACCACCAGCTACTGGCCTCGTCATATGTGCTCAACTACACCGAGAGCGCCGGCCAGCACACCATTTATCCGTGGGTGCATTCTTTTTCCAACCATCCGACACGCGAGCGCCACCTGCAGGCCTGCCGCGTGCCGGACGTGCATCCGGGCCAGACCCTGCAGACCCTGCAGGCGAGCACGTCCGGCGGCTCCATGGCCATGTGCGCGGCCGACTTTCTCTGCCTGTACGGCGACAGTGACCACGCCGACACTTACGACGCCGTGACGTGTGTCTTTTTTCTCGACACCGCACCGAACCTGATCCGGTATCTCGAGACCATCCGGCACTGTCTGCGGCCGGGCGGGCTGCTGATCAACGTGGGCCCGCTGCTGTGGCATTTCGAGAACCACGCACCGGGTAACCACGGACGCGACGACGACGGCGATGGCGAGCACGATGCCGGCTCATCATCGGGGATCGCAGACCCGGGCAGCTTTGAGCTGACCGACGACGAGGTCATGGCACTGGTGGAAAAGCTGGGGTTCCGCGTAGAGACGCGCGAGACCGGCCTTGAGACACCCTACATCCACGACGAGCAGTCAATGCTGCAGACAGTATACCGGTCGAGTTTTTGGGTGGCGCGCAAGGTTGTTTAGGAATACGATTCATTGATTCATTTTTTTGTTTATTTTCTTCTGCCCTTTTTTTTTGCTCTCTCCCTTTCTGACCCGTCCCTATTACAACTTGGCTGCAGTCGCAGTGTTCATCTGGCCCTGCACCCACATGGCGCCTCCGTCAATGGCCAGCGTCGCCGCGTTGACGTGGCCGCCCGCACGCGAGCACAGGTACACGACGGCGCCGCCAAAGTCCTCGGGCCGGCCGAGCCGCTGCATGGGGTTGGAGGCAGCAACGGCGCCGATGCCGCCGGGCACCATGGACAACAGGCCCTGGGACATCTTGGTGGGGAAGAAGCCGGGCGCGAGGGCATTGACGGTGATGTGACGCGGGCCCAGTTCGACGGCAAGGTTGCGCGACAGGTGAATGGCCGCCGCCTTGCTGGCACTGTAGCCAAAGGTTGCCTGGGCGCCGAGCGAGCCGATGCCCAGTCCAGCCACAGACCCGGTGATGAGTACGCGGCTGGGGTCCTCGATGGAGCCGCGCTTCTGCAGCTGCGGCCCAAACGCCTGGATCGTGTTGAAGACGGCGCGCACGTTGAGGTCGAGCACCTTGGCCAGCGCCTCGTCAGGGTGCTTGCCAAAGGCGGCGCCCCAGGTTGCGCCCGCGTTGGCCAACAAGATATCCACGCCCTCAGGGCTGTCTGCGGCTACGGCGTCAGCCAGCGTCTGGACGCCCGCGGCCGTGGCTACGTCGGCTGGCACTGCTATGGCGCGCGCGCCCGGCGCCAGGTTCGGCAGCTTGTTGAGTGCAGCCGCCGCTTCGTCGCATGCACCCTTCTTGCGCGACGAGATGTACACCCGGGCGGCGCCCGCCTGGAGGATGCTGATTTGTCAGCATACACGTGATAGAGAGGACAGCGCTGGAAGAGCGCGGGATGTTGACAAGCATCTTCTAATACTCCTGTCCTCCTCTCCTTCACTTACGCAGACGCTGCACTCAGGCCCAGACCGCGCGAGCCGCCCGTGATGACGGCAATCTTTCCCTTGAGTGAGAAGAGCGACGAAAAGTCGTGCAAGTTAATATCGTAGTCCATGGCGCGCGTCTGTGTTCTGTAGAGAATCTTGTAATGATCGGTGAGAGTGCTTCGTGTCTCCGTGTTGGTTCGCCTTCTCTCTAATATGCAGGTTCCAAGTTTACAGAGCACCATTTACTCTTAGCAGCCTCAGCTTTTACTTGTGACGTGCCGAGGCTTTTTTCGGGCCTACGCTGCAGTACGCTAACCCCCAGCACTAATCTGGATGTAATCCGTACTCCGCAGCACCCCACATCCGCCAAATTCCCCGTACATCCTTCCATTTTGGCCCCCAATTGCTACGCAAATGGGTCTCTGTATCCAATGATCGCCAGTCAGGCAAATTCCACGCCTGTACGAAGTACGGAGTACGCTGTACTCTGTGGAGTAAGATATGTTGTACGGAGTGATTACTCCTTCCTTGTTTTGGGCTCGTTTATCAATAGTATACATGCTCTTCCAGCCCCTTCATTTGGTATCCTTACGAGTATATCTCCCATGTATGCTTAGTCATCACATCCACTCTGATCGGCACCCCCGCCCTGCCCTTGCCCCCTGTTCCCTGCCATCTACTCTGCCACAGCCGCTACCTCTGCTGTCTCTGCTACCACTGCTGCTCCTGTTTCTGCCGCTGCCTCTGTCGTTGCTGTCACCTCAGCTGCTGCTGTTGCTGCTGCTTCGGCTTCTTCAGCTGCTCGCGCCGCCGCCTCTTGCTCTTCCCGCTGCCGTCGTGCTGCCTCAGCCTGTCGCTGCTCTGCAAGAGCAACATGTCGCTCAGCTACTCCCGGTGCCAAGCTGGCTACAAACATGATTCCCAGACGCTCCGCCCGCCGAATCATATCCATCAGCCATGTCGCGTTGGCCTCTCTCCGCTGGCCTACCAGCCGGGCAGCCATCTGTTCCGGGTTCGGATTCCCGCCAGTTTCGGCAGCCGCGCCGTTTTGGGTCGGTGCAGCAGCTCCGGCCCTGGCCCCGTCATTGGCAGCCGGTAAGAGTCCGTCTAGGTGACGCCGCACCGGCGCCCACATCTGGTTGGCAACCCCGTCCAGCATGCCCGTATTGGCCACAAACATGATTGTCGCCAGCAGAATTACCATCGTCCAGCGTGTCCAGCTCGCATTGGGCGATGTAAACCACCACACAAACAGCAACAGCCGCATAACGAGCCATATATGCGGCACCATTGCAGCAATCATGCCGGCCCCGGGATTGTTAATTCGCAAGTGCCCACGCCGGAAAACCTGCGCATGCGGTTGTTGCTGTTGTCGCTCCAGCAGTTGGTTGTGTTGACGCAGCAGCTGCAGCTGGTTCTCCTGGTGGTGGAGATGCTGACGGTCTGCCCGTTGCCGCATCTCTTCCTGCAGCTGCTGTGCTCCCTGAGCCGCCTGCTGCTGGTTCAGCCGTACATTTTCTTGCCACTGCATACGTCGCTGTTCCAGAAGCCGGAACTGTCCCAGTCGCTGCTGCTCCTGAAATTCCCGCAGTTGTTGTTGTTGCTGAGCTCCCGCTGGAACTCTAGATAGTCCCGCAGTCCCGGTCTGTCGTGCCTGCAGAGTGCGCGGGTCCATGCCCCGTTCCAAGTTGAGAATCCGTTGATTCTGTTGGTGCACTCTATTCCGCAGTTCTGCCACGCTCGCCCCGCTGGTGTTCTGGTTGTCCACAACTGACATGCGTGTGTCCCGCGCAAAGTAGGTTGTTGTTGCTTGGTCGCGAATGAGGAGCGCCCTCGGACCCGTAGGGGATGTGAGGATATATACGTCTGGGCGGCGTGAGGCTGTAGCACTGCTGGATGTCTGTGCCAAGTTATTTTGTCGTGTACTCGGCATCGGCGTGAACATGCTTGCAATATATTCGTCATCGGAAGATTCATCGAAATTCGGGCGCGCGGGTGTAGCGTGGCCGTGGACCTGGCTGCCTGGCACAGGGGCAGGCAGCACGGTGGAACTGAAGTACACTCGATTCGTCGAGCCTTGGGGCATAGCTGGCACGGCCGGCGCAGTCTGTGCGGCTGGTGTGACCGGCGCAGTCGCTGCGGTGGGCACAGTTGGCACAGTTGGCACAGTTGGCATAGTAGCCACAGGCAAGCCTTGCTGAAGTCTGTTAACAGCAGCCCAGTGCTGGGCAAAGTGCGCATTGGCCGCAGCAGCGGCTACTGCCTGTGCACGGAGCAGACGTTGCTGGTGAATCTGTTGAGGGTCGAAATGAAACGGTTGCGGGGGAGTGTTCGTGGTTGTGTCGTGTGAAGAAGGAGGGCCGTGGGTGGATGCGGATGCGGAGGGGGGTGCGGAGGCAGTTGGAGGCTGCTGCTGAGCAGACCTGTTACCGTGGGTATCTCGCAGAACAAGATGCACGGCCAAAGCACCAGAACCCATGTTCTAGCAGGGTTAGAAGAGGCTCTTGGTTGCAGGAGGAAGAGGGAAAAAAGAGACGCAGCGCCATACCGGACCAAACACGTTTCCCAGGGTCCGCTCGTCTGCGTCCAGGACTCGTCCCCGGTATATTAGACGCATTCCCAGCCATGAACGGCCGCGAGCCGCCACCTCTTTGCGCACTCGTTCCTTGAGCTGGCCGACAGAAGTCGACGCCGGTAGCTCGGCGAACACGGGGATGTCGACGGCCTCCCAGGACGGCGAGACGATGCGCAGGTCGACAGTGCTCTCGACAGTGCTTCTTGTCGCCATATCGGGCTGCTCGGGCGCATCTCGCACAGCTTCTGGCTCGGCCATTGTGAAATTGGAATTGGCTATTTGGCTGTTTGCCGCCAGCGAAAACCGGAAGTACGAGTAGTGAACGGAAATGGCGTGTTTGCAGGCTGCACTGGGAATGCTGTGCGCAAATCTGCACAGAAAAAGAACACGTGTGCGCAGTTGCGGGTGTGTCCAGGTACAGGGGCTCCTGTGAAAATAAAGAGGAAGAGGCCAGAAAAAAAAGGTGAGTGGACGGTGAGACAAGGAGGGGAGAAAAGGCCAAATACTCCGTACACCATATGGAACAGCTTCGATAATACAAGAAGCAGTCGCGGCTTCCACGCTGGCATTCGATTGATGGGATTGTGGTGCATGTGTGAGTATGTATCGGTACATTACAATTGCGTATTATAAAGTGCAAAGTAATGTACTGCTACAGTTACACGGAACGGGGGATCTGTCAGGCTGGTCCCCTGCTGTCCGTTTAGTGCTGACAGGCCCACCGTTATCACTGGCCGTTATCTGACGGTCGAAAATGAGGACTCCGTTTTTTTTTGTCTCCTTTCCGCTATTATTGTTGAGAGCGGTTGAGCTCTGCGATGCCAGGATTTTGCTCTGGTCAGGGACACATGCGACCGCTCCAAACGGCACGCTGACCGCCAATTTCAGCCCTCTTTCCCACGGCGACCCTTCTTCTCGTCGCCTTCACCTCTTCTCTTTCCGTCTGCGACCCGTCAGTTCGTTGAAAAAATGGCTACGGCACCCACTCGTCTCGGCCTATCCAGGCGCAGCTTCTCAAAGAGTTCCATGAGCCTGTCAGAGCGTCAGATCCTCTTGGGAGGTCAGCAGCCGCACCGTCCTACCCACTCGGCTCGACCGTCGACTCCCTCCTCGCCCAGGCGGCTCTTCTCAGCTCAGACCCCTCCTCGACGTCCACGCTTCTCGACCCGTCTCCGGAATGCCTTGAGAAACTCGAGGATCCGCTGGTACAGGATCCCTGTTGGCCTTGGCGTGGGCTTCCTCGGTCTTGTCCAGTATTATAAGGTCTCCCGGCGCCGATCTGAAAAGGAAGGACAAGATGGCGGAGCTGCGCCGGCCAGACGGCCTCGCATACGACCAGATGGACCATGGTAAGAAGAAGAAAAAAGAACTCGCCTGCCTAGAGTTGGCCCTTGCTAACAGTTTTCCGGCCACAGGCAAGTCCAGGTTATGTCTACACTGCCGCTCAAGGCCCTTTCACGCCTCTGGGGCCGCTTCAACGAGCTCACGGTCCCCTACTACCTGCGAGTGCCTGGATTCAAGCTCTACAGCTATGTGTTTGGAGTCAAGTACGTTTTGAATTCTTGCCTTTCTTGCTTTTCTTGCTTTTCTTGGCCCTCGTGGCGGTGTACATGAAAATATCCTCGGCTAACGGATCCTGGGGAACAGTCTGAACGAGATCGAGGAAGAAGACCTACACAAATTCCCCAACCTGGCGGCCTTCTTCTACCGCCGCATCAAGGCCGGCGTCCGGCCGCTCGATCCCAACCACAATGCACTGCTGTCGCCGTCGGACGGCCGCATCCTGCAGTTTGGCCTGATCGAGGGCGGCGACATTGAGCAGGTCAAGGGTATGACCTATTCATTAGACGCCCTCCTTGGCAAGCACACGCCGCCGCCGAGCACCAAAAGCGGGACGTCGACACAGACGACATCGGGCACGGCGACACCCACCTCGTCGACATCGACGGTTTGCCCGGGCGAGAGTGTTGTGCACCCGGACGAAGAGTTTGCGCGCGTCAACGGCATCCCCTATACACTGCCGGAGCTGTTGTCAGGCGAGCCGCACGAGCCGCATGTCAACCTCGAGGACCAGTCGACGCAGACGTCGGCGACGTCGGCCGTGTCGGCCGTCCAGGCAGACCTCGACCGCGACCGTGACCCGAACTCGGGCCACACCATCCCCTGGCACCAGTACCTGCTGGCCCGTGACAGCCAGTCTACGCTGCACTATGCCGTCATCTATCTGGCGCCGGGGGACTACCACCGCTTCCACTCGCCGGCCAACTGGGTGGTCGAGCGCCGGCGCCACTTTGCTGGTGAACTGTACAGCGTGTCGCCATACCTGCAGCGCACCCTGCCGGGCCTCTTCACGCTCAACGAACGCGTAGTCCTGCTGGGCCGCTGGCGCTGGGGCTTTTTCAGCTATGTGCCCGTCGGTGCCACCAATGTCGGCTCCATCATTGTCAACTTTGACCGCGAGCTGCGCACCAACAGCTTGTTGACGGACACGGCAGCCGACCGCGCTGCCGAGGAGGCCGCGCGCCGTGGTGAAGTCTATGCGGGCTTCTCCGAGGCCACCTATGCCGCGGCCAGTCCCATCCTTCACGGGCACGCGCTGCGCCGTGGCGAGGAGATGGGCGGCTTCCAGCTGGGCAGCACGGTTGTGCTGGTGTTTGAGGCACCGGCGCCCACGGCGGCCGGCGCTGGCTGGCGGTGGGCCGTAGAGAAGGGCCAGACGGTCAAGATGGGCCAGGCTCTCGGATACGTCAGCGAGTGAACGAGGGTGGGAGGAGCATCGGGGTAGGACTTGTCGGGACAGGTTGAGGAGGCAAGACGGGGGAGGCAAGAGAAACAATGAAGAAAAGAAAAGAAAGAAAACAAGCATGGCGGAATGGGAAAAAAGGAGAGGAAAAAGTATAAAAAAAAGCGAATTTGCAAGGGGGCTGCGGTTTGCATTCCCCATTCACAGTCAGGTCCGACAGTCCCCATTGGTTCAACAGTTTTGGGTTCTATTGGCCAACCTGCTCCATACACATGTCATAGTCTGTGTCAACCCAGAGTGTGCCGCACATACCGCAAAGCACTGTGGGCGTATGGACGAGCTCTAGTAATGTTTTAATCTGTTTGATATTCTTTTGTCTAGATGTCTAGTGTGTAGGAGGGGATGAATATGTGAAACTCGTAGAGTTGGGAGGGATTGGGTTGGTGAGACGGTCAGAAACCAAGCTCGTAACAGTGGCTCCTCACAGAGAGAGAAAATAAAATGAGTCTCGTCTCGACAATATTCGTGTATGGGCCCCTTTATTATTCATCAACCACGACGGGGATAGACCGTTTATGCGCCAAAGACCTTGTAGATGTCTGCAATGGGCTTGAAGTCCTTTGCGTTGGCCGGAGCGCCGCGGCCGCCGAACACCAGCTGGGCGTTGAGCTTCCAGGACGCGGGCAGCTTCCAGGTCTCGGCGACCTTCTCGTCGACGAGGGGGTTGTAGTGCTGCAGGTTGGCGCCGAGGCCCTCAGACTCGAAGGCGGTCCAGACAGCAAGCTCCAGCATGCCAATGGACTGGGTGGCCCAGGCAGGGAAGCGGTCGGCGTACAGAGCGAACTTGGACTGGAGCTCCTTGACGGAGTCCTGGTCCTCGAAGAAGAGAACCTGGATGGTCAGTTTTGAAAAACAGGAAAAGGAAAAGGAATTAAAGGACACTTACACTGCCAGCGGCACCCTTGAAGAGGCCAAGCTTCTGGCCAGTGGGCTCCCAGTTCTCAGCGGGCACAATGGCCTTGAGGACGTCGGTGGTGATGTCCCAGAACTTCTCGTGGTCGGCGCCGAAGAGGACGACGACACGGTTGGACTGGGAGTTGAAGCTGCTGGGGACCTGCTTCAGGGCCTCCTTGACAATCTCCTGGAGACGGTCCTTGGGGACAGTCAGGTCCTTGGTGAGGACATAGTAGCTGCGGCGGTCCGCGAGCAGCTTGAGGAAGTCGTCGGTCTTGGAGGCCATTGTGCGTTTGAAAATGGAAGTAGTGGTGATGGAAATGGGTTTCTGGGTAGAGAGAAGAGCCTGGCGACGAACGGCAGTGCAGAGAGAGGCAGAAGTGCGAGGAAGAAGAGTCTGGGAGTGAAGGGCCACAGAAAAGGACCGGGCGATGCTAGAACGCATGAGTGTCTTATATAGCTCGACGCGGCGTAGAGGGGCAGAAAGGTGGTACACGAAAAACGACAGCAGCAGGGGATAAGTCGCAAGATGGCGGGGGAACAAGCGACCATGACTAATTAAGGAGAGCGGGCGGACGCCGGCGGACGGACATTCCTACCTTCATGCTGCTGAGCTTGTCTTACCCAATAATTCGTCATCAACGCAAATCCGCTCGCCGGGGCTGAGGTAATGCCCGCTGCGGAATTATCGAGAATCTTCCAAGCCCTTGCGGACGAGTAAATCCGGGCCGTATCTTTCTCCGTACTGCCGAAACAAGAAAAACCCCGTATTAATCGAATGACGGATATATTTGTCATCATTTGCAAGAAGACGGAGAGACAAGAAGACGAAAAAAGTACTCTTGTTGTCTTACGACAATACGAAACAGCCATTCCCTCTCTTCCTCTTCCAAAAATAGCTGTTAGCGGTCTCTTCACACTCCGTGTCGCAGACTGGATTTTGGATTGCGGCTGCAGAATGCGGCTCGTCGACCAGCAAACCACGCGAAACAGATCTTGGCAAAGCCTTGCGGCGCCGCAGCAGATTGCCATTTAATATTCAAACGTCATCCATACGTATCTTACTCCGTACAGACCAACCAACAGAGCCAGATTCTTACCGGGTATTCCCCAATTCAGCCGGGAACGCATGTGACAGGTGATATACTTCATACAGCACCACATGCCAACTGCCTATGACGTGCTTTCTCAGCGTTTCAGACCCACTTTTTATATCCAGAAACATCGCGTCATTCTTGCTGCTTCGTTGTTGAAAAACGTCCAAGTTTTTGTGGCTATGGGACATACGTTTACATGCATCCTGCAGATGCGACCGGTCAGAGAAAATCAAACAGAGAAAAAAAGAAGAAAAAAAACTAGGTATCGTGTCAGCGTTGCTGGGGATAGGCTGGACAGGCTGTGGGTGCGATCCTCTCTCTCCCTTTCGAACGGCAGCAGTGAACACTGAAAACAGTAAAGAAAAAACACTCCAAAACACGAGAACCATCCCAATGCCCAGACCTCCCCCTATATATCTTTTGCCAGGTGTAAATCCAACTCTAGAGATGTGCCCGGTTCACGGCACTGTCTCCTTGTCTTTGTTTTTTTTCTATCCGTTTCATGCAAGGAGGGAAACAATCAGAATCGTAGCAGTAAATAAAAGAAACAGCCCACAGTGGCCGATCACCATGTCTCGGCAATATACTGGCCGACTTCCTTCTTGAGCGCCCAGAATTTGCGTGCGTCTTCATGGTCCAGGTTGCCCTTCTTCATGGCCACCTGGATCAGGGCTTCATGGACACCCTCGCCCATGCCGCGACTGCTACCACAGACAAACACGCGACCATCCACAGAATTGATGACAAACCACACCAGGTCTGCCTGCAGCTTCACCTCTTCCTGTACGTACCGGCCCGTGCCGCGCCGGCTCTCAACCACCCGCTTGACCTCGTCCTCGTGCACGCCCCACTCGCCGCTGTAGAGCTCGTCCACGAGCGAGTCGCGGATACCCTGCAGTACCCACACCTTGTTGGCGCAGTTCGCCGTCTTGAGGCGCCGCTGCACGAAGCCACGGAATGGCGCAATGCCCACGCCCGCACCGATAAGCAGCATCGGGCCGTCTGGCACAAACTCCTTGGCCAGCGGGTTGGCCATTAGCCCCTTGAACATGGGAATATACAGGTCCGGCGTCTCGCCGCGGTTCTGCGCGTCCAGGAAGCGCAGTGCCTGCCGCTCAAAGAAGCCCGAGCCGATACCCGTGCGCTTGCCGCAGCGCCAGTCATTCGCCTCATGAACGGTGACGGCAATTTCAATGAGACGCCGTTTCCCACTGCCCTTGCCCTCGGTCACCGACTCGTGCGGGTCGTTGGACAACGAGTAGAAACGCGGCATCTGCTGTTGCAGGATAGACAACAGCAGGTCCAAAGGCGGCTTTGCGCTCGGGAAGGCACACAAGATCTGTTGCAGCGACACTGGTGGCCCGGTACGGAAGTCGCAGAAGGTGCCCTGACCCTCAGCTGAGCAGAGATACAGCAACACCTTCTTCTCGTTCTCATCCGTGGCATACTCGGCGAGGATGCGCAGGAGCCCCTTCGTTGGCGGGCGTGACTGCACATCCGAACACCAGGTCAACAAGTCGCGTCGCGTTGCAACGATCTCACGTGCTTTTTCGGCACCCCAGACGGTCGGCCAGCGGCCCTGGGTTGTGCGCAGAAGCACCGGCTTGCTGCGCAGGAATCGAGGTACGGCCAGGAGATCGAGGAGCTCTTCCACAAGGACCGATTCGTTCGGGGCCATGACGCCAATGGCGCCGCCGACCTTGAAGTCGGTATTCTCGCCTCTCGGGTAGTCGGTGACGTCAATATCGAAGTGGTAAGTGCGCTTTTCCGCACCGGGACGGGTAAGTTCGCGCGTGTTATGGATGCGTGCCGGGAAGACGTGGAAGGGTGGGTGAGGCTGGACGTATAGAGGGGGACCCTTGGTCGTATCTATGCTGGCCATGTCTTGCAGCTGCTTCTCGATGAGGTTCATGTGCTTGAGGCTTTCGTTTATCTGGTCCACTTCTTGCTCCAGGGCTTCGGTGGTGTCCTTTCCCTCTTCGGGCAGGCCCTCGACATCGGAATCCGTCGGTAAGGTGTACACGCTAGCCTTGGGGGTTGTCTCACGGGAGAGATCGTTTGAGACAGCGTCAACTGTCTTGATGCTGGAGGTTTCGGTTTCGACAGGTTGGCTCAGTGGCTCGAAGAATGTGGTCTGCTCTGGCATTTCGGCGACATTGGTTAGAGTAGAGGGGATCTCCTCGTTGATCTTCAATTGGAGAGAGCGGAATGCGTCATTGTCGGGAAGCGAGACATGCTCGTATTCGACGCCATCAGCCTTGCCATCGGCCTTCATGCAGCAGCCGCCACCACAACACCGGTTAATCAATTGACTGCTAGACTCGCCAGTGATGCGTCGGATGTCGGCGGCATTCTGAGCAATAAGGCGCGTGGAGGCACGGCGGCGGCGTGGGGTGGCCAGGGACGCATCCTCCTCGTCCGTTGGACTCTGATCCTCGTAATCGTCTCGCTCGTCGCCCGACTCGGAATAGGTCAAGGAGGGAGCGATAGAGGGGGCCCGCACTTGTGCGGGTGAGTTGTCCGCAGCGGCGGCGGCGGCAGCCGCAGCAGCGACGGTGGCAGCCGCCTCCTCAGCGAAGATCTCGCTCAGGCGGGTGCGAGCAATATCGGACGACATGATGATATGGTCGACGAGTGGCTCGGAAGCTATCCGGATGAGAGAGAGAGCAAAGGAAAGAGTTGGATGGTGATTGGATGAAGACAGCAACAGAGAATTCAACCAGAGGGGGGGACGGGACACGAAGGAGAGGACGGGGGAGATGGGGTGTAGAGATGTATGAAGTGCTGCTGCAGGTCTAAAGAGGTAAACACATGGCGAAGGTGGGCAGGTTGGTCGGGGAGAGAGGAGGAGGGAGTGTTTAATAGGAAGAAGAAGGCGAAGGGAGGAGGAGAAACGAGGGCGCGGCGGCGAGGCCAGGATTGCACGGGTGAAGAAGAATACTTGTGGAGAAGGCTGTTTTGTGCAGGGTTGATAACACACGGTGTCAACATAAAATGCTTGCGTGGTTGTGTAGAGGCATGCGTGTCGGGGAGGGAGGACGAGAGCGGACGAGTAGGAGGAAGATCAGAGATCCCGAGAGAATGTGAGTGTTTAGGGTTGCTTGGAGGGTAGGAAGATATAAGTGGGGCCGCCGATTCTGGCAAGAGCGAGCGATGGGGTTAAAAGCGCTGGGAAAAAAATGCGTCCTGGCGGGCCTTCCGATTCTGGCCACCACTGAAAGCGCCGGGTCCCAGGCCGTGTGCCATACTGTGCTCCACAAGCCCAGGCTCATGCCCAGGCTCTTTTTCCTGACGCAACAAGTTGAAAGGTCGCCGGCGTCTTGTCTAGCTCGGCCCCTGCTGTACTCCGTACACTTCTCGATACGTGGTCGTATTTCTGGAGCTCCTCCCTGTACTACGGAGGGGTACTTTCGTATCGTACTCCGTTCTCGTGCTTCAACTGCCCCCCCGGAAGACATCCGACGGCTCATAACAAGACGGAGATGCGGCCGACGATCATCGGGTGAGCGTTGTCCCCAGCGTGAATATGTTTCGAGCCGGAGTACGGAGTACAGAGTACTCGTACTCGTACTCGTATTTTCTTGGCCCCTCCTCACCCCCTGCCTCTTGCCCGACGCAGCCCACTCGCTTGCCGTGCCCTCTGCCCGCCCGACATGAGAGTATCGCCATGCGGCGGCCATCAGCCGCCTTGATGTATGTCTTACCCGCCAGCCGTCTCTCCAAATGTCTCCCAATTCAAACGAAAACAGGCACGTCTCCGCAATCTCGGCTCTTGTGCTTGCCGGAATTGACCGCGGCCTTGGCCCTGGGGCGGAAACGGCCTAATGGAAAGGGGCAAATCGCTCCATACTCAGCTTAAACTATCAGATGTCTGTCAGCGCATTCCTTCTGGTTTCGGCCCCCCGCTTCCCGTCGCCTTCTACGCTCCGAAGGTCTACTTATGCAGCCTGTGCAGCCAGCGTATCATTGCCGACGCTCCCAACACCCTGCAAGATCCAAGGCTCTCGATGACGGCAGACTCAGGCTCGTTTGCGTATGCAGCGTTAACCTCCGACGTCGGCTGAAGTTCTAGGGCTCTTGGACGATGTCTAGGCCTGCCAATGTGGAATGCCCAGGTCTGGGTATGGAGTACAGACTACGAGTACAGTGTACAAACGGCTACGAGTACTGCCACGTATTATGATTAGATCAGATAAGATTGCGCCATTGCTGAAATTTCCCATCTTTCCTCCTCAATTCGCCCAGACCACGGTGCCCAAACGATCTGATAACTTCGAACAGTACGGAGTAATACAGAGTACGGAGTACAGGGATGGCCAACGAGACCAACGAGTACTAGCTGGAACACACGGGGAAAGGTTTTTTTCCACTCGCATGGAGAAACGGTCTCCGCTTTCGCATTGACGGGTTCCTTCGCATGCGCTCCTTTTCTATCTCATTGGGCCGGCGCTTTTTCCTTTCTTTTTCTTCGTTTACGTATTGGTAAATACAAAGTACGGAGTACTCCGTACTACTCCGTATACTTTTTTTTCTGTTGGGCTGACATCCCAGACCAAATGCTGACCCAACCAAAATGCTGCGCTGCATTCTTGTCTGATGATCTGATAAGATGTTGCCGGATCGAGCAAGATTGCGAACGTGAATAGCCAGGTGGCCCGTCAACTATGGCGACACGACTGAAGGTCCGTAAGACCTATTTCATAGACTGCAGCAATTGAATCTCCTACAAATACAATGCAGTTGCGATTGGATGCCCATAAAAGGCTCGGTAAGTGAATGCTAATAGTGCGCTAGAGTAATAGTTCGCAGAGCCGCAAGCTTCCAAGCCAGATGTACATACGAGTACCGAGTATTACTCGTATTCCAGAGCACGGTGTACGTCTGTTTCAAACAAGAAAAGAGTACGGACTACGGACTATGGACTACGGAGCACGAGTATCTGATCCTCAGTACCTTTTATTGGCCGAGCACGGAAATGGAGTTCCCATGCTACACCGTATAGATATGATTTCAAATCCTATGCAATTTCCAGGGCCTTCCCGTCTGGCGCTTTCACTGACTCATCTCTTGCCTGCTGCCTGGCCGTATATTACGATGCTTCCTCAGTCGTTCCAGATTAGACGAGTGTCAGTCCACCACGTGATTGGCTGTTCCTGTTTCCGGGGACGGTTAGTCCTGTTTTGTCCAACTCGTCATACGAGCCGGAAACTGGCTTTCCAGAACGCCAAGTTATCGCTCAATTTAATTTCAACCGCGTGTCCGGCATTTTTTTTAACGCGAGCTTGGTGCCCTGTACACATTGTTCCCTTGCACACCGCCGTTATATGGTAGAGGCTAACGCATGGAGCATGTCGCACAGCATAGCATCATACTGTATGAATCCGTGTGGATTCTCCGCAAAGTACTCCGTGCTTGGCTGGGCACGTTCTCTTTTCTGGCACACTACTCGTATACTCCCGTACAAAGTACTATATATTATACAGATTACTCATACAGGGTAATACGCGTACGAACTCCGGAGTATAATACTGTACGAGTAATACTCCGTGGTCAATGTAGAGTGTTTTTTTTTTTTTTGCAATTCGTTCTCAATCTTGGTTTTGTTTCAATTATTACTGGGGCCGTGCTCAGGGGCAACCAGAAAAGTTCCTCTCCTCGTTTTTTTTTCTTCTTTTTTTCCTTTTTTTACTTCTTCTTTCCGCGTTTGGAAAAGAGCCCCGGCTGACATGCACCCAATCCCGTGTGGCCGGCATCGGGTCGCTTTTCTCGTACGAGTGAGATACATACCGAAGATCTGTACTCTGTACTCGTACTCGTAGACGTTTGCAGAATAACGTGGCGAATTCCTCCAGAGCCGAGCAGAACCGAGACATCCGATGCAGCTTCCATTCCTCTCAACCTGAATCTTTCCATACACAGTAGGATCCAGGATTCTGTGCCCCTGGATTTCAATCCATCCTTGTTGCAAAGCCACAGTAGCAATTGTTGGAAAGATTCGGAGGTCCTGATTCGTGCGGCACATCCATTGGCCGCTGCCCCAATCATCGTCCAGTCCAACATCCACAACTCGTACGAGCAGGACGTCGGCCACTGGGGGCTCCATTGTCCTTTTAGCTCAGGCGGTTGCTATCGCACCTCCCATATCCACATTTCCAGCCTATCTTTCCTATCTGTGGACAGACAATATCCATAAAAAATAGCACTGTCCGTCACACTCATACGAGTACTTCCTTGTTATCTTTCAATCCTTGTGGCGACGTTTATTTGGGGCCCATGTCGTTATTGCGCCGGATATCGTCATCTGGAAGGAGGCAATTCATTTCCAGTCGTCGGTGAGGACTAATTCGTGCCTTCCTGCTGAAAGAAATCCGGTCACGCTTGCCTACCGCATCCTGCATCGCTGTTGAATTATATCCTAAATGGGAAGGAACGATGGACGTGGCAGGACGCGACTTCTCTGTCGTGAGAATGACGCTCCATCCTCGTGGTGTTTTGTTTTGCATTTTCGCATCCTCCATTTCTCTCAAACTTTTGTATCTCGTCTTCAGTGTATTCATCCAGCCTTTGTGGCATAGTTTTACTATCCATATCGGTAGACCAGCTCCCTATTGGCATCACTTCATTGAGAAATTGATTTCATTGTTTACTTTTGGTGTGTCTCCCTTGTCTGTGCATTCAACATCTCCCCATCCTCTTTGGCCAAAGAAGAAAGGCAGAATACATCCTCAAGACGACGCCGACCGCATCTATTCGAACTCATCTCGGTGCATCATTCCCTCCATCTCTCACCGACCATGAAGAAGCTCAAGAGCGGGTGGGAGACCCTGAAGAGAAGTTTCAAACGTGATAAAGAGCCCAACCATCCCATTACCGTCATTTTAAATGATCCGCCAGATGACATGCCCGTGGTCGATACAGTTGGGCCCCCGCTACAAGATATACCAGTGTTCCCAGGAGGGCAGCCAATCCCACCAGAACAGCCACCGATGGTGCCGCCTGTGCCTCAGAATCTTGAACCATTTCCACCATTGACCGAACAACCGATACAGCCACCAAAGATGGTTCCACGGGATGAAGCATTTGTGCCATTGGCACCACAGCCTGAACAAAGCCATCAGCAAGCCGGTGAACCACAAGCAACCGGTTCGGGTTCGGACATGATCGATGTATCGCCAGATCGGAGCGTTGATTTTGCAGTCCCGGAGGATGTGTTGACCGCTCCTCCCCGGGATTTGTCATCGCATGTGGCGAGCACTGCTCAGTCACAGGTAAGCTATAGCAGCATGTCCATTGACAAGGCGGTTGCGTCATGATTCTGATAGAAGCAGGCTGAGAGCAGTCATGTTTCGCTCGGTTCCACGAATAATCCCACAGGTGGGAGAGAGACGTTTACTGCGGGGGACTCGGAAACACAAGACCTCCAATCTAGCACCGGAGAGTGGGCTAGTGAAGCACGTGTTGGGACAGAGCAGAGCATGCAGGATGCTCACTCTCATAGAGAAGCATGTGAACATAGAGAAGCCTCACAGACTGGAGGGGAAACCCAGTCGACCTCGGCGGACAACAGCACTGCAGGGCAGATGCGAGGTGGTGGCAAGTCATATGGTCTAAGCACCACCATTTCGCCGCCTCTATCATGCAACCACAGAAACGCCAGTCCACGGTTCTCGACAGGCCAGATGACTAGGAGCAAAACAGCCGGAAACCTTTCCAAAGTCCCGGCAAAAAACGATCACGGATGCGGGAAGAACCATACAGGACATTCTTCTCGCACCTCGCCCTCATCGAAAAGACGAAGTCACCTTCCTATTAATGCCCATTCCATGCACCCGCCGGCTCATAGAAAATCATCGACTGGTAAGAGCGCAGCGACAGTTTCCATCACCCGCCCTCAAGAACCCGTCCAACGCGAAGCCCAGAAGAAGCTTCATTCAGGGGTATCCCAGGGAGCACCCAGCTCTGGAATTACGAAAGAAACAACGGTTGATATCAGCATAGAAAGAACAACTCTGCCCGGAAGCCAAATGGACGGGGATGGAATATCTGTTCATGATTAGGAACCAAGCCGCCCGGTCCCAGCTGACGGTATCTTTGCGCCTGGTTCGGTCGGTAACCTTATTTCGACTCTCATGGACAATGTGGACCTCACAGCATGTTCCATGAAATGCCGATCATGCAGACAAAGGGAGAGCTCCGGGGCAGCGGCGGATACAGACAAGACAGCGAGGCCACTTGGTTGCTTGTGCACAGGAACTACTGCACCACGTCAGCAAGATCTCGGGTCTTCATTGTCAGTGCGGCCAGTTTCCAGTGGCGCGTCAACTACCCCTCTTCGAATTTACAACAGTATGAGAAACAGAATCTCCCCTTACCAGGATATGGTGTCACGAGGCAGCCGTAGCAACAGTACCGTGGACAATATTGGACAAATTCGAAAGCCTTCAGACAAGATCAAGCCCATCTGCGAGCAGAACCACGAGAAGCAACCGGCCGGTGTAAACAAATCAAGAGAATCCCTTTGTGACACGGACAGCACGACCAGTTCCGTGGAAAAGACGCTCATGTTGGAATGCCCAGATATATTCATAGGCAAGCGTGCTCACCGAAGCTTTCGCCAGACGCTTCAAGACGTGGCTGTGTGTACCATCGGCTCGCTCAGCCAGCGTGGCTTCAGTCTTGGCAAGAAGAATGTATTCAAGCGCAAGCCGATTCCGTTCTAAATTTCCAGAACACATTTGCAAAGGGGATAAGCATGAAAATAGCCTCGAAGGGAAAGGCAAGAACCCCAAAAGATACGGCTTATTTTTTATTGTTATCGGTGGTTTGACGACATGGTGTATTCTGTTGAAAGGAATTCGGAAAGCAAGTACAGCATGAATATGTGGGCGGATTTGGTATTGGCAACCGGCTGTAAGAGGATGCATTTTATACCAAGGCAGAGGTGTATTGTTAGTTGGGGATGTGCCGAATAAACAGAATACAACTAGAGACAACTGACGCGCGAGGTCCATGCTTTGTGCAATAGTAGAAGAGATCGGCATGCAAGCAGCCCCGCGCAAGGCTGAAAATTTCCGAGTTTGGCTGTTCAGACTTTCAATTTGGATGGAATCTCTCGGCGATGCTGCATGATGGAAATAGTAACAAAAAAACAGGGTGATGTCTATATGTTCTAATGGACTGGACTGATTATTTCCCCATGCAAGACCTGAAACCCAGAATCTGGAACACTTAATGTTCTAGTGTCCTATCAGCTTCGAATCGCCTTTACCTCTTAATCCAGGGTTACCCCTGGACTTTGTTCTCTTCCTCGCTCTCGTTCTCGTTCTCGCATTCGCCACTTCCTCATCTTTACGCATCTTCCACGTCGCTGACCTCTGCATACTCTTCCTCGTCTTGGTGGAAGATGACCTTCTCGGCCAACTGCAAACACCGCCGTACGGGCAGGCCGATCACGTTGTCGACGCTGCCCTCGATACGCTCGACCAGCAGCGGCCCTCCCATGCCCTGTAGAGCATATCCGCCGGCCTTATCGGCGCCCTCACGCGTCCGCACGTAGGCCTCGAGCGCCGCGTCCGTCAGACCGTCTGCCTCCCGTGCAAACACCACCTTAGTTTCTTCTGTGTGGGCAGCAATTGAATAGCCCGGATGGGCTGCATCCCGCCGCGGGCTCAGCACACAGACCGACGTCAGTACACGGTGGACTCGTGTGTCGCGCAGATGCCGCAGCATCTGCATGTGGTCTGCGGCCGACCGCGGCTTCTCGAGGATCTTGCCGCTGCGCAGCACAATGATGGTGTCGGCAGCAATGACGAGTTCGGGGTCGCGGCGGTCGCTGTCCGTTGGCCGGGTATCCTCTCGCCCGGCCTCCTTTGCCTTGGTCGCCTCCTCCTGCGCCGCCAATGACTCCTGGTACACGTGCAGACACTTTTCACGGGCCGTCGCCGAGACGTACTCGAATGGACCATACACCTCCTTGGACAGGTCTTCCGGCTTGCTGGACGGCCAGATCTCGAGGTGTGTCAAGCCGATCTGGGCCAGCAGGCTGCGTCGCCGGGGCGAGGCCGAGGCCAGAATGACACGGTTCGCCCGCAGGTGGTCGATGATAGGCAGGCTGAGGGGTGGTGGTGGCGGCATAGACCTGCGCTGCTGCTGGCGGCTGGCGGCCGTCTTGGCTGGTGCTGCCTTGGCTGCCGGAGTGGGCAAAGGGGACGGCAATGGCGGCGGCGGAGCGTCCACCAACAATGCACTGGCGTCTTTTTCCGTCATGATGGAAGTTGATTAGGGAAGGGAGAAGAGGTGAGGAGAGGAGGGAGAGAGATGCTCGTAGGAAAACGAGACGGGAAAAAGAGGTGAGGTGGTTGAGACGAGGAATGGAGAATAAATACGGAGCAGTAACCAACGAGTACGAGTACTCTCTTTGCATGGAGTACGTAAGATGCCTGTCCTTGCTGCTTACATCATCCACTTTTTTTTTAAGAAGGGTGGACCGACCCCAGCATTTTGTTGCCCCGCTTTTCCGCACAATTGACCACCATCACATGCCAACTTTCTTGTCATTCAGGTCCTCCTGCCAGAGCCAAGCATCACCAACACCCGTGCGCGCGCCTGAGTCCTATCGAGAATCGACACTGTTTCTAGCTTGAGAATCTTTTACGCACACAGCCGATCACTATGCCGTCGTCGCAGGCTTCATCGCAGGATGCCGAGGCTGGAACCGACAGCTCCCGCGAAAGCGTTTATGGCACAAATGGGACGAACGGCCTGAAACCTCTGAATGGGACGAACGGGACGAACGGGACGAGCGGGACGAGCGGGACGAATGGGATGAATGGGGCGAATGGGATGAATAGAATGAATGGGGCGAATGGATTTGACAGCATGCGCAGTGCAAGCGACAGCAACGATGTCGAGGCAGCTTTCTACGGCTCCGACCAGGACGACAAGTTACGGCTGACAGAAGAGGAGAAGAAGACCAACCATATTGCATCAGGTAGGGCATTTCCCTATTGCTTATTCATTTCTGCCGATTTCTGCCGGCTGTTCTGACATTTCCGACTCCTCCATTCAGAGCAAAAACGACGACAAGCTATCCGCGATGGTTTCGATCGCCTGACAGAAATGGTGCCCGGCCTCGAAGGTCAGGGGCGGTCAGAAGGGTTGGTACTAAAACGGACAGTCGACTACCTCCGCCAAGTTCTCGAGGAAAGACGGCAACTCATCCGGCAAGTGGAGGAGAGAGGGGGCAAAGTGCACGACAGTATGCGGGTATAATTTCTTTCTTCATAAAAAAAAGCGCTGCTTGAAAAAGCATGGAAGCAAAAAAAAAAAAGAAAAAGAAAGGTGATCGGAATATCAACATAGGGACGGCCTCTAGAGGAGAGCGACTATTTTATTTTTTTTCTTCTGTTTTTTTTTTCTGTATTCATACATATATACCCAGGAAACTCTTTACCGTCCTTGAATGCCCTCACTGATATGTGCTCGCCTTTTGCAGTAGCAACTGTAGCAGTTCGTCGGGCTTCATGTCTACCGACTTCTTGGACGGCTTCTCGCTGCCGTCCTCTGCCGGCGACTGCTGTGGGATGCCAGACAAGTCGACAGCGACAGTGCCCCGAGCGACATCCTTGGGGCCGACCACCACAATGGCACCGTAGCCTTTGGACTTGGCCTCGCGCACCTTGAGCGGCAGCGTGCGGGCACTGTCGTCGAGGTCAACGGCAGCTAGCAGCGCAGAGGACGTCTCTGCGCTAGACAGGACAGCCTGCACCTGTCGCGCAAAGTCGACTACGGGCTGGCTGTCGTTGACTGTCAGGACGGCCACCTGCCGGGGATTGAGCCAGAATGGCCAGTGTCCATTGTAGTGCTCAATGAGCAGAGCCAGCAGCCGCTCGACCGAGCCCAGAACGGCGCGGTGGATGAGGACCGGTCGGTTTTCTCCTTTGGTCGTGTCTGCCACCTCGACCGTTTCGGTCGCTTCAGCCGCTTCAGTCTCTCCCTGGTACTCCAGCTCAAAGCGCCGTGGCAGCTGAAAGTCCAGCTGCACTGTGGCCGTCTGGTGCTCTTTGCCGTCCGAGTCGCGCAGGACAATGTCAATCTTGGGCCCATAAAAGGCCCCGTCGCCCGGGTTGACCGTCCAGGCCTGGCCGCTGTGGTCGAGTGCCCGGCGCAGCGCATCCTCGGCGGCGTCCCAGTCAGCGGCACTGCCAATGAGATGGCCGTCTGTCGGCCGTGTCGATAGCACCAGCCGGTACGGACCCAGGCCTAGTACGCCGTACGTGTGGCGCACAAAGTCGAGCGTGGCGCGGATCTCGTCCTCGACTTGGCTGGGCCGGCAAAAGATGTGCCCGTCGTCCTGGTGGAAGCGCCGGACGCGTGTGAGGCCGCTGAGCGCGCCCGAGACCTCGTTGCGGTGCAGCGGGCTGAAGTCAGCGTAGCGAATGGGTAGATCACGGTAGCTGTGGCGCTGCGACGCAAAGATGAGGCAGTGGCCGGGGCAGTTCATGGGCTTGAGGCCGTATTCATCATGGCCATGGCCATGGTCATGGTCATGGCCATCCTGGCTGTTCTGCTCGCTCCGCGCCAGGGACGCGCTCGTCACCGTAAACATGTCGTCTGCATAGTTCTCGAGGTGGCCTGACTTGGCCCAGAGAGACTTCTTGTAGATGGTCGGCGTGATGACTTCCTGGAAGCCATAGCGGACGTACTGCTTGCGCAGAAAGTTGACGAGCCGGTTGAAGATGCGCGTGCCATTGGGCAGAAAGATGGGCGATCCTGGACTGTAGATGGACGTAGTGAAGAGCTCCTGTCGCACGCCGAGGTCCCGGTGGTCTGGGGGCTGTGATCGGGACGGCGACTGAGTAGAGGAGGCTCTTCGGCTGAGAGAAGAAGCGCTAAAGAGGGCGGAAGGGCGAGAAAAGCCTGCGAGACGCTGTACGGGCCCTCGCAAGGCTGCAGCCCTGCGCCAAGGAGTAAGCATGGGGGCTGGAAGACAGCTCAGATGACGTTATAATAGGCAGCTGGTCATGTTTGGTGAGCCTCCGGGGGGAAGATATCGTTATGCGTAGATTTTGCTGGGGCTGACCAGTAGAGAGCAGCGCATTAATTGGCTGGCAATCGCTGAGCTCTAGTGGTGCTAGCGCTCACGGGTGGGGCATGTGGTTCTAGTGGGGGCACTGGCCCGGGGTCACGCGGCGCCGTTCCGGTGATGGCTCTAGGCATCCGCCGCGGCCGCCGAACCTTTAGGAGATAGGAGTATATAAAGACAGCGGACCTGACCAGTGATCCGTGTTGAAGAGGACCATGCATTTCTTCACGCGTGCTGTACAGATGGCCAGGATATGACTCACAGTAGCAACGACTAATTTTTCTCACTGTTGCATTTGAGAAAAGAAAACAAAGAAAACAAAGAAAACAAAAACAAAAACAAACCACCAAATCAAGAAAAGAACACAACATCCACAAACCATCCACAGCGCGTCTTAGCAAAACGACAAACAGAAACGCGTTCTTCTCTTCTATTCTGCTGGAACACACCGCCCAAGATCGGTGCCTGTTGGATTTACACCACATACGAATACGCTTATATTAAGGAGCTCCGCCCCCTGGACTTCATATACGAGTACGGAGTACTCCGTACGTCGTAGCCGAAATAGCCACACTTGGCTTTCTTCATCTCTCGTTTCTACTACTTATCATGTCCGTCTAACGACAACCGAACCACTCACTTCTTCATCCCTTGTCCCCTCTATTCCACCATGGCCGTCCTCCCCGTCGAGGGTTCGTGGCGTATGGTCGACGGCGAGCACGACAGTTTCGAGACCTCGGTCGTGCCCAACGACAACGACGATCCTTTTCTGTCGAGCGGCCAGCCGTCGCAGTCATCGATGATCGATGCTGGTGGCAGCGGCAGCGGCAGCGGCGGCAACTCCCAGGAAGACGACATCCAGGCGTTTCTACGCAAGGCCGAAGAAGACGAGCGGGTGCTGCTGCGGTCACCCTTCCAGCCGTCCCTGCCATCTTCGGTGCGCCAGAGCCCAATGAGCAATGCCGGAAACATCGACAACAGCGTCGACCAGACACCCGAGCCCGAGTTCCATATGCCTTCCGTGGAGGTGGCCAGCGGCGGCAGCCTGCGCGAGCGGCAGCCTTTTGGCGTCAGCCGTACCGGCAGTCCGGCTCAACGAAGCAGACGGGCCGGCCGACGAGGCAGCCCGGTAGCTGCCTCGCCAGTCACTGCCACTACCACTACCGAGACCACACCGACACCCGAATCCTGGGCTTCTTCCGCCAGACCCACTGCCAGGCAGCAGCAGTGGAGTCAATTCTCCCAGAGGTCCCGTCTTCTTCTAGGAGCAGGGGTGATGGCCGTGGTCGCGGTGCTCACATGGTCCGCGTCTGTCGGCAGCACAACCGCGCTGGCACCTGTCTGCAGCGTTCCCGGCACCGCCTGGCTCGACCTGGCTGTCTGCCGGACTGCAGACGAGACGACGGTTCCGCCTTTTTCTACCGGAGAGAGTGACAACACGAACAGCCCAGATAGTCCGGACAGTCCAGGCGGGTATGACCTGCCGGTCCGCATCGCGCGAAGCCGCGGTGGCCTCGTGGACGACGCTCGTGAACTCATATACGTGCAGACGCATCTGGCGGCTGTGGTGCGCGACCGCGTGGTGGCCGGTGCGGCGTCCAGTGGAGCGGCAGCACAGGAGGCCTGGCTGGTGCCGCGGACCCAGCTCAAGGACCTCCGGCTGGCTCTGGAAATGCAGCAGCGTCGGGAGTCCAAGGAGAAGAGACGAGGCAGCACTACCACCAACGGCAGCAGCCAGCAGAGCCAGCCCAGCCGCGACGCACTCCTCATGTTGGAGGTGGACGAGTACTTTGAGGCCATCAAGGACGTGTCGATGGCGTTGTCACGGTTGCAGACGGGCGCGGCAGCAGCATCGGCAGACACGCTGACGCACGTCTCACAGCGGACGCTCGCGCAGCTGCGGCGGATATTGGCAGGGTGGCAGAAAGCGGTGCCCGGGGCAGCAGATGGTACAGACGAGACCGGCGAGACAGATGAGACCGAAGGAGCACAGGAACTGGAACTAGAACTGGAACTGGAGCCGGAGCCGCCGAGAGGCTGGCTGGCGCGGCTGTTTGGTTCTGGCTTGTCGTCGGCATCGTCGCAGGTTGGAGACCGTCTCGCACTCATCGACGCTTACCGGCGGCACGCCGAAGTGCTAGCAGCCAAGACAGGCGACCGTCTGGGCGAGGCCAAGGACGTGTTGAAGGCGCTCGAGGCGGCCGGCGTACACCTGGAGGCGATGGAGGCGATGGTGGACGGGCGGCGAGACGATCTGGTGGGCGAGTCCAAAAAGGAACTGGAGGAAGAAGAGGGAGCCACAGACCATTCGTGGTTCCAGAAACTCTTCCAGGGCGTGACAGGATCCGCGGCCGACAGAATATCCAAAGAGCGCCGGCAGTGGGAGGAATATGCAACTCAGCTGCGGGTGGTGCGGGAGCAGCACGATACCATGGCAGCACGGACAAACGAGGCGCTGGTCGAGCTGACAGCGTTGCGTGGCGCGTTGCAGCCGGTGCTGGAACGGTTGGCCAAGGGTACTGAGACCGGCCGGCCTCGTTCTCTGGAAGTGCGGATGCACATGGCCATTGTGGAGGCAGGCATTGAAGATCTGGCCAGAATCTGACAAGATAAACTTTACCATGGGCATTGGGACGTGGCGTTGGATGGATTCAGGGTTGCTGTGCAGGCAGGACAGTTTTAGTTTTTAATTTATTTGTTTATTTGTTTATGAGAAATGGAGTGTTCCGTTATATATAAGATACACACGCTGACAACGAACTGTCCAGAGTTTTCTGTCAGACCATTTTCTCCGCTGTACACCGTAGTGCAACAATTATAAAGCAATCAAGACTCGTCTTCCGACTCGTTTGGCCTCATCATTACGGCCCTCAGATTCTCGCGGGCAAGTTGTGTTCCTACTTCAACTTCTCCGCTTGTACCGCAGAGGCTGCAGCAGCCAGTTGGTTGCGGATGTGTGTGCTGCTAATCTTGGACGCGAAATTCTCCGTGGCGGCCACAGCATCGGCTGACGAGCTTCCAGGGTCCGTCGCCATGTCTGCTGCCACCTCCTCGGCACTCAGCACCTCCACTTCATAGATATCCATGTGCGCCCAGCCCTTTGTGTCACGCAATGCGTTGATCATGTTGCCGCCAGAGCGCGTTTCCTTGGACACAACGAGACTTGTTATCTCGGGTCGGGTCGCCGTAGGTCCATAGGGGTCATCGATGCCGATACACTGCACGACGATGGATCCGTTGCGGAAGCTCGCACGGTAGTCATGCTCACTCAATATCTCAATCTGGAGTGTTCCCGTTGGATCCCAGCCTTCACGCGATAGACTGAGAAGCGATCCGAGAAACTCGATCACGTTGCGCGCGCGTTCGCTCCAATTCTGCATGAAATAGGAGGATTCCTTCTTGCTCAGCATAGCGTTGGTTGTAATGCCAATCACGTATTGGCAAGGCGAGCCAGACAAGGCCGGCGGAACGTTGAGCAGCAGTGCACCCGCCGCCAGCAAAAGCTTATGGCCCGGGTGCAGATGGTCAAATGTGCCGCCCACACAGACGATCTTATGGCCGGCGGTCGGCAGGAACAGCTTCTGTGCTGACGGAGAGAGCGGGCTGGCTCCACTGACAGTCACGCTGCTGGTGTCTTCACTGCCCTGCCGCACGGGTAGTCCGCCGGTCACTTCGACGAGTTGCTCGGGGGAGATTCGCTGCACCGTTCGCGCAAACGTGAGGTACATGTTGAAGAGGCTAGTTCCTGACTCACCCTGTACGTAGAAGATGTGGTCCCACGGGTGGTAGGCGGTTGCAAACGAGGGCAGGTCGACCACGACAGTGCTGTTGGTCTCGATGATGGGCACGTAGTTGGGCGAAGGCCGGCTGCTGTCGTGGTCTACCAGCACCACACGTACATCGACCGAGCCGGCTCCGCCATGTATATAGGAGCCAATGCTCAGCTTGGCACAGAGCACCGAGACAATGGTGTATACGCCGGCCAGCAGCGACGATGTCTCTCTCCACTGCAATGCTTTCGTTTGCAGAGATGGTCCACTGAGAAAAGGCGCGGCAATGGCGACGATGAGTGTTGCTTCTTTGTCGTCCCGTCTCGTACGAATCAGCGCCGCCTCCAGCGATGGACGGTATGCCGCACTGAGGGCCGTCCGGGTAGCTGGCTCCGGGGGGGCCGGCAACAGGAGCAGCGAGGGCAACTTAGCTCCCAGACCTGTGGCCATGATTCCAGGCGTTGAGTGGTGTGGCGATGTTGCGTTGAAATAAGGCACACTAAATTCACAGTACTATGTAGAAAGATAGGAAGAAGGGATACGAGTATAGAGCAAGTAAAATACTCGAATGGTATGGAGTATGGAGAAAGCACTTGTAGGAAGTATTATTGCTCTGTAGAGCTGCCGTGATATTTAGTGAGGTGGTGATATGGGTCCGCAGTAAACCAATCAGGAGACAATAGTGTTTCATCACGTGCAATGCTATATATGGCTAGTAATACGGAAGAATATAAGTGCGCAAGGGGCTGGCCAACCACAGGTTTGACATGTACATTGTATCTCGACGCTATGCTTATCATCAGCGCTGCGGGGTAGTCTGCTACGGCGATCCGCTGCTAAGAATGGGGCTGTCAGGTTTATACCGCGTTCTGTCCGACGACACATTGTCCTTGAAGACACTGCTCACATCCAGCAAGGTCTGGGGTTATGGAAGGACAGACTCTGTGCTGATTCGTTGTTGTGCAATCCAAGACGTAACAAAATGCATCTCGTGCCAAGAGAGGTTTGTTCTTACGCAATGAAAACGACCTTCTCTTCCTCTTTATGCTGACAGACGGAATGGCAGATCGATAAGCTCGCCATCTCGCAGCTGGGTTTCCTGGCCCAGCGGAGACTGGCTCGTGGCCTGCAGCTTAACCATGGCGAGGCGGCTGCACTGATTGCCAGCAACCTGCAGGAGCTGATCCGCGATGGACGGCACACCGTGGCTGATCTCATGACGCTCGGCGCATCCATGCTGGGGCGGCGACATGTGTTGCCGTCGGTGTGTGCGACGTTGCGTGAGATTCAGGTCGAGGGTACCTTTCCCAGCGGCACGTATCTGGTGACTGTGCATGACCCCATCAAGACGGATGACGGCGATCTCGCACAGGCGCTGTACGGCAGCTTTCTGCCCGTGCCAGACACAAGTCTGTTTCCTATGCCTCCCGCCGAGGCGTACGCGGCCGAGGCCCAGCCAGGCGCTGTCGTGGTCGTGCGACAGCCGGCGACCGTGGCCCTCAACGAGAAGCGCAATCGTCTGCGACTGCACGTGACCAACCGCGGCGACCGCCCGGTGCAGGTGGGCAGTCACTATCACTTCATCGAGACGAACGCGCAGCTGTCGTTTGACCGCCGGCGCGCCTACGGCTACCGTCTGGACATCCCCGCCGGCACGTCGGTGCGCTTTGAGCCGGGTGACACGCGTACAGTGACACTCGTGGCGATTGGTGGCACGCGGGTCATCCGTGGTGGCAACGGCCTGGCATCGGGTACCGTAGGCGACGGATCGCGGGCAGACGAGATCGTGGCGCGGCTGCAGGCGGCTGGGTTTGCGCACGAAGAAGAGCCGGCCGCCGTGGGCGACCTGGCGACGGGGGCCATTGACGTGGCACAGATGAGCCGGACGGCGTATGCGACCATGTTTGGGCCGACCACGGGCGACCTGGTGCGGCTGGGCACGACGGCGCTGTGGGTGCAGGTGGAGAAGGACTTGACGTTTGGGGCGGGTGGCGGATACGGCGACGAGTGCAAGTTTGGAGGCGGCAAGACGCTGCGAGAAGGCATGGGACAGGCCTCGGGCCGGGCGGACGCCGACTGCCTGGACCTCGTGGTGACCAACGCGCTCGTGCTGGACTGGACAGGTGTGTACAAGGCAGACATTGGTATCAAGGAGGGCATGATTGTGGGTATCGGCAAGGCAGGCAACCCGGACGTCATGGACGGCGTGTGGCCGGACTGCATGGTGGTGGGCAGCGGGACCGATGTGGTGGCAGGCGAGGGCCGCATTGTGACAGCGGGTGCCGTGGACACGCACGTGCACCTGATCTGCCCGCAGCAAGCCTACGAGGCGCTGGCGTCGGGCGTGACGACAATGCTGGGCGGCGGCACGGGTCCGAGCGCGGGCACGTCGGCCACAACCTGCACGCCCGGCAAGCACTACATGCGGCAGATGCTGCAGGGGTGTGATGGGCTGCCCGTCAACATGGGCATCACGGGCAAGGGCAACGACAGCGGCGAGACGGGTCTGCGCGAGCAGGTGGCTGCAGGTGCCTGTGGACTCAAGCTGCACGAAGACTGGGGCTCGACGCCGGCAGCCATTGACGCGTGTCTGCGGGTGTGCGACGAGCAGGACGTGCAGTGTCTGATCCACACAGACACGCTCAACGAGAGCGGCTTTGTGGAGCGGACGCTCGAGGCCATTGGCGGGCGCACGATCCACACGTACCACAGCGAAGGCGCAGGCGGCGGCCATGCGCCCGACATCCTGACAGTCGTGGGCCACGACAACGTGCTGCCGTCGAGCACGAGCCCGACGCGGCCGTACACGCTCAACACGCTCGACGAGCACCTGGACATGCTCATGGTGTGCCACCACCTGTCGCGGAACATTCCCGAGGACGTGGCGTTTGCAGAGTCGCGCATCCGCGCCGAAACCATTGCCGCCGAAGACGTGCTGCACGACCTGGGCGCCATCAGCATGATCAGCTCGGACTCGCAGGCCATGGGCCGGTGCGGCGAGGTGGTGCTGCGCACGTGGAACACGGCACACAAGAACCGGGTGCAGCGGGGACGTCTGCCGGAGGACGCCGACGGTCCGGCCGACAACTTCCGGGCGCGGCGGTATGTGGCCAAGTACACGGTCAATGCGGCAGTGGCCCAGGGTATGGGCCACCTAGTCGGCAGCATCGAGGTGGGCAAGCTGGCCGACCTGGCGATCTGGGATCCGGCATGGTTTGGCACGAAGCCGTCGCTGGTTCTCAAGAGCGGACTTATTGCATTTGCGCACATGGTGAGTTTCTTTTGGTTCTTTTCCCTTTCTCTTTCTCTCCTCTAACTCTTCTAGGGCGATCCCAATGCTTCTATCCCGACGGTGCAGCCTGTCATTGGACGCCCCATGTTTGCTCCCATGGTCCCCGAGACGTCTATTGTGTTTGTCAGCCAAGCCAGCATCGACAACGGCATCGTGGCTTCGTATGGTCTGCGCAAGCGTATCGAAGCCGTCCGGGGCTGCCGCAACCTGGGCAAGAAAGACATGCGACTCAACGACCAGACGCCCAATGTCAAGATCGACCCCGAGGCCTACACGGTCGAGGCGGACGGACAGCCGTGCGTGGCAGCGCCGAGCGAAACGCTACCGCTGACGCAACAGTATTTTGTGTATTAGTGTTCAAGAGAAAGCGCAGGCGCAGAGGCATTTTTATGTGCCAGCAATTCACGTTCCAGTCTGTTACTGTAGAATATGATATAACTTTCTTTTGGTCATCATGGGCCCCTCTGCCCCTTTTTGATATACGGTAGTGAAACAATGTGGCAGAAAAGCCGGAAAGACCGCGCGACCGACATGTACATAAACCCATTCGTAAGCCAGCAACCCCCATCGTCCCAAGCCAGAGGAAATCGGTATAACCACAGGAGAAAAAAGAAAACAGCAGCAGTAATAGCAGATACAAAACCAAGAGAGAAAAGGAAGAGGATGGCGAAGAGACAGGAAGAGAGAGAGATAGAGAGATAGAGAGAAGAGTTAAAAAAAACCACTTCGACACACCCGTCATAAGTTGTTCCGTCGCTGAAAGAAAGCTTGCCCGTCGGCCGCTGTCGTATGTTCGTTTGTCGTTGTTGTCCAGATATTGTCCAATCCGCCCCGCTCCAGGCGCCGTCGGCTCGGCCAGGCGAGACGGTGCTGTGCCGGCTCTCGCTCTCGGGTCTCTCTCTTGCCCGTCCCCTCTGCCTTCCTCCTCCCCCCCCTTTTCTTTCTCCCAATCCTCTCTCTATCGAGAGCAGCGAGGGGAGAAACCAGAAAGAAGAGTATGTACAGGCAAAGAGGTAGGTGTAGAGAATGAGAGGGATGATGACAGGCCATGGAAGGGGTACATGCATTCGTGGATGCAGCGGGCATCGCGCGCGGGTGTGAGGGTATAGAGAAGCGTTCCCGTCACACATTCAGTTCAGACTCTGAAGAGAGCAGGATCAATATTTGGATCAGCAACAAGAACATCCGAGAACGCCTAACCGCTCTTAGCCTTCTTGCGTCCGGACTTCTTGGGCTCTGGCTCTTTCTCCTCAGTTACCTTGGAAGGTCGCTTGCGCTTCTTGTCCGGGCTGGCAGGTGTAGTCGTCTCCGCTTCCGCCGCAGGAGTTGCCGTCTTCCGCTTCCCCGTCGCCTTCTTGGCTGACTTGGGAGTCTTTGCTGCCGGCTGCTCCTCCTCCTCTTCCTCCTCCTCCTCCTCAACTGCACCCTGCTGCAGCTGCTCTGCAATGGCCTCCTGGTCGTTGGTGGTGTCCACCTCCTTGCTGGTGGGCATGGGAATGTGGAACTCATCCGCATACCGCAGAGCCTCCTCGTCAGTCATCAGCCGCGCGTTCGCGTTGCCAGACTTGTACGAGTGCACCCGAGCGTTGTACAGACGCAGGTTGTACTGGTATGCGCGGTCCCAGCCCTGTAGTTTTGTCAGCATGCCTTCAAGAGGGAGACAGAGAAAAAGGAAAGCGAGAAGATAAAAGCAAAAGGCAGGGAATGCGCAAAGCGACAAAGAAGCAATAACATACACCCTTGTCGTGTGCGTTCATGGTGCTCCAGCGCCGCTGGCCCTCCTCCTGAACGGCACCCTTGGGCGCGTCGGAGCCGAGGTCGCTGGCGATGATGGGACGAGCCGTCTGCATGTACAAGAAGTACGGCGTGAGAGGGCGCTTGGGCGCGTTAGGATCGTGAGTGCGCTTCTTGCGCTCCTTCTTCTCCTCGACAGCAGGAGTGGCCACAGCCGCCAGCGGCTGCAGCAGAGCCGCCGGCGTGGGCATCATGTTGATGGCATTCTCAAAGCTTTGGAACTCTGCGGGCTGCTCCAGATTGGTACCTTCGCCGAGCAGAAGGTTCGTCTGGCGCAGATAGTCCGTAGAGAATGTCTTCAAGAGATCCTGAATGGTAGAGAGCCGAGCATAGACCTGGTTGTGTTAGCCAAAGCGAAAGTGAAAATGAGACCCAAAAGAGAAGGGTAGAAAAAGTGATGGGATCTGGTTAAATGAATGCGACGATGGAATTTTTTGTGATTGTTTATTGGAAGAATGAATGGGTCTCATGAGGCTTTTGCGCCTTGGGCAGAAGTGATTTGGTTGGGTGGGGACAAGAGTGTGGATGGATGCAGTGAATGAAGCCAGATGGAGAGAGATGAGTGAGTTTTGGGGGGTGTGAAAAGACAAGAAAAGTGGCGATGAGGCCCGTCTTTTTGGGGGAAAGCCTTGACGCGCTGTGTGGATGAAGCGCGAAAGGTGCTGAAGAACGGCGGGGGGGATGTTTGGGGGGAAGAGCCAGTGGCAAGGAAATGAAGGGGAAATAGGAAAGGGGCAATGGGGACGTAAAGCGTTAAAGACTCACCGAATCGCGGACTCTGATAAAGTTGTCGACATCGATGACCTTGGGCGGTGCATCGACTTTGGCAGCCTCAGCGAGCTGCTTCTTGGACGGGCGGGCCATTTTTGGGGGGTATGCAATTTGCTCTGGCCTGTTTTTATGCTGGGGTGTGTGTGGCTGTTTTTTTTGTCCTTCAGGCTGGGGGAAAAATGCGCTGGTTCGCGATGGCTGATGCGCGCGCGACGGACTGGATTTAGGGATTTGATGCTGGAAAGAGGCGAGAAAATGGTCTACAGCGTTGGTGGTGGAGGTTGGTGGGAGAAAAAAAAAGTACAGAAAGTATAGAGAGAGAGGGGGGAGGAAATAGAAGAATCAGAAGGGAGGAGGGGGGGAATTCGGGCGCGCGGAGAGGGGGGGTGCTGGGGGGGCTGTGGCAAGTTATAGGCGACTGGGCGGTTCGGGCGAGGACGCGCTGATTTGTTTTGGTTTCCTCTTTTTTTTTTCTATTTTTTTTTGTTGTCATTTAATTCTTAGTGGGTGTGGGCACCCCTTCCCTTTTTTTTTCGCGCAGGCGCTGGCGGTAAACCTGCCCATAATGCTCCGTTACTCTCCGTATCTTTACTAGGCAAGCACGCTTTGGCTCACCTGCCACCCCCCCCTGTCCGCCTGTCTGGCCTGTCTGACCTGTCCTGCTTGTCTGCCTGTCTGTCTGCCTGCCCGCCTCTGCCCGCTTCTCTCCCCTCTTTGCCTGCCTGCCCACTGTCCTTCCCACCTGTTCTTTCTGTTCTTTGGCTGGCTCGTCCCCCCCTCGCCCACTGAAAATGCGCTATTGCCTCCACTCTGTCCACTTTTGGCTCTGGTCGTCTCTTTGGCCCTGCATCAGCGTCTTCCTGCTAAAACGGTACCCTGCATGCAACCCCCATGCGTTCGCTGTCTGCTGTCTGCTGTCTATTGTCCGTCGCTCAACTGCTTCCCCTTCTGCGACTAGTGTGTCTCCCCTGCAGAGCCTTCTGGCACACACACAAGAGTAATAGTACACAATACGGAGTACGGAGTACACACCACAGACACGCAACCCCCTAAATAAGCCGCATGGCTCCGTACAAGCAAAAAAAAAAAATACAACAAAATAAAATAAAAATAAAAATAAAAATAAAAAATCAGTGCGCCCCATCCATCCTACAGCAGACCGACAGCCGAACAGTACCTTGCTGGCGCCTCACCTCTACACCTGCATCTTGTCGCAAACCGTGTCACGGACTATGTTTTGCTGTCATGAATTGCTTCTCGTGCACGATGGAATGATCGCCTATCCACGCGTATCTGTGCTGTTTTGCGCATCTTGTATTTTTTATTTGCGTTTTTGCGCTCGTGTGCTGCCAAGATCCTGCTGTGGTGGACGCGACGCGCCCTCCAAGATAACCGTGCTGTTCTGGATAGACTTCAGTTGGGACCGCTGCTGAGGTTCCTAGGGCGCCTCTGAAAGGTACTATTTTACTTGCTCGTGTGTTTTTTTGTCGTCTCTTTTTTTTTTTTACTCTTCTCGCTGGCGTGGCCCCGTCGTGTCACAGATCCAACAGCGCTATTGGGCTTGCTGCCCAATGAAAGGGCCGCTAAAGGCCCGAAGGCTAGCGAGGGAAGGGGGAGGAAGAGGGGGAGAAGGAGAGAAGGGGAAGGAAGAGGGGGGAGGGAAGGCGGGCGCGCTCCCTCTCGTAACACTCGTACTGATCCTGATGTGCTCTGACGCAGCCCGCTGTGACTACTCGTATATCCGCTGACTGATTGTCGGGCCTGCCTGTCCTTTTGGCGCTGTTTCGGGCTTAAGTCGGGAGCCACTAAATCCTCGACCGCAATTTTACCCTGCTCCAGCCAGCCAGTCAGTGCAGGCCACTTTCCCTTCGCATCCCGTTTGTGCCGACCAAGCCCAACCGCCTCTGGCCGCTCCCACCCTGAGCCGCTGGGCGTTTTCCCTATACCCAGGCATCCCCCGCTCCCGCCAAAAGACGCAAAATTTGAGCAAAAAAAATTGTCCACAGTCCGTCTCCCTCCCAACGGTCACTGGCTTGCCACCAAGCTTCAGCGCAGGCTTTCGCCCCAAATGAGCCGCTGGTCTCGTCCTGTCTGGCAGATTGTTCTGGCGAGTCCACACATGCGCCGTCACAGCGCCTTTCCGGGGGGGTTCGGCCTGAACTTTGGGGCTTCTGGGTTTCTGGGTTTCTGGTCTTTGGCCAGGGTCCTTTTATGACTTCCGACGGCCTCTAACGGCCTCTGACGGCCTCTGACGGCCTTTGGCGCTTTTACGACTATCAGACGAATAGCCTGCTTGCCTGCTCCCGTTCGCTTGTTCCTGGCACTGTTCCTGGCCCTGCCCGGCCAGAGGACCATTCCTCGTGCGTCGCAGAAGAGGCGGCCTGGGTAGTCCAGCTTGGGGTGGACTGACACAAACGTGATCTTACTTTTCTGTAACACCAGTCGGTCAGACATATCCCACACATACGAGTTACTCGTGAATCAGATGGATTGCTCTTCTCCGTAGATCGCCTCAGTTGGCATGGCTTTTCAACACTGCTGCACGGCGAGCAGCAAGGTTCGTATTCATGTCCGCATTCCTCCGTACTCTATACACGCTGTACTACTCCGTACTCCGTACTCATGCTGGTTCTGTTGGTGTGCTTTGAGACCGTACATGCATGCCTTTGCTTTTTTTTTTTTTTTTTTTTTTTTTTTTTTGTTTTTCGGAGTATCTTACTCCGTACGGGGTACTCGTTGCTCTCTCGGTTATCTCTCGCGTCATGCTGCGTCATGTCCTCCTCGTCCACTGTTCACTGTCCACTGTCCAGCATGCAAGATGCTGCATGGCAAATATCCTCCGAGCCGGTGGATACACATAGCATTTCCAAGGGCTTGTTCTATCCGGAGACTGCCATGGGGCCAGATGCCATGTGAAGAAGCAGCTAAAAGACAAATAAGGGATGGGGGGATGCCTGGCCGTTGGGGTGCTCACTCACACGCGCCCGTTGCGTTCTTAGTCGCCTTGTCTGGCGTCGGCTCGACCCGAATGGCAGCCCTGGCAGCCCTGGCAGCCCATACCAGAAGAGCATCGTCTACTCTGGGCAGTCTTCTACGCGTACAGAGAACGCAAATACATCTCCGTAGGGAGCACATGTCCGTCATGCCTTGATTTCTGCCCGACGAATCTCGGAATTCCCAGCGCTTGCACACATCACGTGTTCTCTTGCATAACGATACTCCGCGGCACGGGATACGAGCACGGAGTAGGAGTACGGAGTACGGAGTACCCTGCACGGAGAACGATGATACAAGCCAACCATCTCGTGGGTCTCATATCAGCCGGTCTGCGCGAGCGCATCTGCGCGTATCTTACATTCTGTACACTCTATGGTTATCATGAATCTACTCGGCACTGCGTATCGATCAGCCTGTTCTTTATTCTCCGTACTCCGTACTCGTAGCGGCCTAGTCACCCCGGCACACGGGAAAGATTGGCTGCCCGTGTCACGATGCCAAGCAAATCCCTGCTACAGAACCGCTCACCACTCACGATCAGCTCAGCTCGTCACACGCAAACAGCGGCTGCCGAGCCCCTCTGTCGCTGATCAACCTCACAAAAAAAGTGGGAGGATGGAGGGGGTGTGCCCCGTTCCTTCCGCTTTGGTGTTTCTTGGCATCTTGGCATTGTCACAGGTGGGATGCCACCAATCCTCAACCTCTGTTTTTTCCCCTTCGCGCCTTCTTCTACTCCCCCGCCATCTTCCGCCATCTTCTGGCTATACTCCGTGCTCCGTACTTTTTTTACTTCTTCGCTTCTTCCCTCCTCTGAAAAGAATCTCTACACTCTTCTCCTTGTTTTTCTTTTTCATCAAACAATCCTTTTGTCTTCTTTTATTGCTCCATACGCAACTCCGCTTCGTGCTCCTTGACCCCTCTGTGATCAGCACCCCACCTCCCAGGTTTGCCCAGAAAACAATCCAACAACTGAACATGTCGTCGTTCAGACCGCCGCCTCTCTTGCTGGGGCTGCTCGTCTTTTTTCTTTTCTTCGGCCGCGCCCGTGCCTTTGGTGCTGGCAACATCGCTGGCGTCTCCAAGGTCGAAGGCCAAAACTGTGAGTTGGCGTCCCTACCGGAAACCGGAACTGGAAACCGGACACCGCCAGCCTTATCAGGTGAATCCTAACTAACCTTTTTGCCTTAGGGCGCCATGGTGACATCGAGGATACCCTCCTGCAGCTGGTCATGGCCCGTGCTGTCGGAGGCAAGCGGTTTGACAAGATGAACGTCTCTCGTACTTACTTTGGCAACTGGCTGCGGGATTACAGCCAAGCTATTGATGTCGGCACTGTCAAGAATGTCTCCGCCGAAGCCATCCGTCTGCTTCTCTGCGTCCTGGGCTTCCTCACCTTTGGCTACGGTTCCAAGGAATTCGAGGTCACCGCCGATCGTCTTGGCTGCTACCGTCCCGAGGACCACATCGACAACCCCAAGAATTATGCCGACAACATTGACGCTCGCCAGTACGACCGTCGTCTCCGTGGCCCCATTGACGAGGGCGTCGAGCTTGCCATCGACCCTGAAACCGGCATGAAAAACTACATTGCCAATGAGAACGCCGGTATTATGACCAGTGCTCAGCACGTTCGCACTCTGTTCACGCGCTGTATCGAGTTGGGCCGCTCCTATGGCAGCTCCGGCAACAAGTCGGACCTATACGAGGCTCTGCGCCTTATGGGTACTGGTCTGCACTGTCTGGAAGGTTTGTGACACGCTCCGCCCGCTCGGTCCTTGACATCCACCCTATCTAACAGATTGCAGATTTCTTGGCCCACAGCAACTACACGGAACTGGCGCTGATCGAAATGGGCGAGACCGACGTCTTCCCCCATGTTGGCAGCAACACCAAGCTCCGGATCGAGGGTGTTCGGTCAAAGGTGTACCCTGTTGTGACAGGCACCTTTGGTGGTGTGGACTTTTTGCACTCTGTGACTGGCGAAGGTATGTCCATGTTCCCTCCACTGGTGGCGTTCAAAAAGATTGAGGGGCATTTTCTGACAACTTACTCCTTGCAGTCTCGGACAAGTTGACGCAGAACGAAATTCAGCAGCTTGAGGGAACCCTGGAGAATGACAAGAACAAGGACACCAGCTATCTGCGCAACCTCTTGGATATGATTCCCAGCGGTCTCTTTGGTCAGGATGACAAGAAGCAGAAGATGGAGGACATCCAGAGCAACGCCAGTGCTGCCCAGATGGAGGAGATGAGCGTGTCCCCTCTCGAGCCCGAGGAGTACACTCAGCACATCAAGAACATCTTCACACAGGTCATGCCTGCCATTGAATTCCACGATGAGATTCTGAAATCTGTCTCGGAAGCCATTGAGAAGATCCCCGTCCTTCCCAAGATTATCGAGCAGCTGGAGGAGCAGCTCTCTGTCTTCGTCTTCGCGATCATTGCTCCCTTTGTCATTCCTGTCATCCAGCAGATCAAGAACGAGCTGCAGACCGGTTCGTCTGAGATCATCCAGAGCAGCAAGAACGAGCAGATGATTGTCTTTAACGAAGACGACTGCACCGACCCCACGCATTCCATGTTGTCCAAGGACCACTTCAGCAACATTCTGAATGAGATTGCTGGTGGTACTGCGAGCAAGGTTGTTGCTTGGGTCGTGCCGCAGCTCATGGAGGCCTGGGATGATGAGGGTGCCGATGTCAATCGCACGCTGGATCGCATCGTCAAGGGTGTCATGCACCACCCTGCCCAGCGCGAGATGGGCGATGATGGAGCCGAGGAAGGCCGAAGCATGATGTTCAAATCGGTCCAGGAGTGGTGGAACGACAAGTCCGATGAAGATAAGGACGACTACCGCCGCAAGCTGTCTCGTGAAGGTGTTCAGAACGGCGAGAACCACAAGGAGGGTGTCGAAGATTGTGGACACGGCTGCGGAAAACCGCTGGGCATGCACAAGAGCTACGGCGCCAAGGTTTCTGGAGACACGATGGAAGATAAGATTGCCGAGGCAGCAGCCGGTGCCATTGTTGGCGGCATCACCAGCGGTGTCACGAACATGGTTGAGCAGCAGACGGGAGGTGGCGGAGGTGGCCTGGGCGGTCTCCTTAGCGGACTAGCTGGTGGTGGCGGAGGTGGTAGACGGTCTGGACTGGAGGGTATTTTGGGAGGTGCCAGCTCTCTCCTGGGATCGGGCTTCCAGGAGACAAAGACGGAGTCCAGAAACTACCGCACGGATGAGGGCGAGAACCAGACGTACACGCAGTACGGACGCAACGAGGAGGGCACGCGATATGCGCAGGCGGAGTACACGCGTACGGAGTATAACAACGGTGGGGAGCGCAATGACTACCGCCGTTACGAGCAGGACGAAGACCGTCGCGGGGAGCAGCCGAGCAACTTTGGCTATGAGCGGCGTGAAGAGCGCAGCTATGGGGATGATGATAATTCCCGCCGGCGGGAGGTTCGGGAGGAGGGGTATGAGGGTAGACGGGAGGGGTCTCGTGGTGACTTTGAAGGCGGTGGCTACCGGCGGGAGTACGAGGAGCGTCCGGAGCCGCCGCGGTTTGAGGGCGGCGGATATCGCCAGGAGTACGAGGAGCGACGGGAGGCACCGCGGTATGAAGAGCGCGGCGGGTTTGGTGGGTTTGGGGGTAACGAAGAGCACTATGAAAGACGGGGCTCCGGCTCTCGACATGGTTCTCGACATGGTTCTCGACATGGCTCTCGGAATGGCTCTCGGAATGGCTCTCGGCATGGCTCTCGCCACGGCTCGAACTCGGAATCGGACCGTGGTGATAGAGAGGAGAACCGCTTTGGATACGGATACTGAGGGCTTATGGAGTACTGCGTACTCTGTACAGAATACTCGTATGGTGAGAGGCGTTTTCGCGGTGGATCTGAAAGAAGTTGGGAAAGGGCGGGTAGGAAGTCTTGTCAGATGATTTATGGGGGAATGGTTGGGCATGTTAGGTGGTTAGGTGCACATCTCGTATTCGAAGTGATTGATCAAGTAGAAATTCCAAGGATGGAAAAAGCTTGTCTGCAGACCCAAAGAACGGCAGATAGTAGGTGAGCTGATTGGCAGATGCGTCTAGCCTGTGGAGTCATGAATCGTATGAAGGATGAGAGATGAATACTATTTACAGAGTACAGAGTATTACTGTAATCTGTAATCTGTATTGTATGAATATATTCTCATAGCTGAATATTCAGAGTCTTTACATACTACTGCGTATGCATAATCCGACTCTGTACTCTTGTCAACCCTGTGAGTTGTACCTGCAGGGCGCTGATCGAAGTTTATTACTCCAATTGTCTGCATGAATTCTACTCCGTACGATACGGACTACAACAATATTCCGTGTCGTGGGCTCGTCCGAGCGCTCCTTTTCTCCAGTCAACTGCCGGCGACGTCACATTTCTCACTGCACATCTGTGGAACCTGGCGGAACGCGCTTTTGCGGAGGGTTGGCTGTCCCGCCGTGCAACGCAGTGTGTGGACGTAAAATGATAAAATGATATGTGGTCGGCGAAGACACTGTCTTTTTGAGGCAGACTGGCTCCGTTCCTTCGTCCTTTGTCCTCCTTCTTCGTATAGTAAGAATCCTTCCCTAGAGATTAATGTTCTGACCCAAACACGCGCTAGCCTTACTGTCTTTAGCGCCTCACGGCTTATTCTTCCCGTCCTTCTCTATCCCTCTCAGTGCTGCCTGCCGTTTTCAAGCCCCCAATATTACCCTCAACTTCGAGACCCACCAAAGTCCTGTCGCTTCTCTCTCTCTCTCAGTCTCTTTCCCACTCCCACCCCCCCAGAATTCCGAAACCCTGGACGCCCCTCCCGATAGCCAACAACAAGGGCCATTTTACCCATTTTACGCCCACTGTGTCGCCCTTTTCCATTCCAACCCTTTCTGTTTTTTTTTTCCCTTCTTCTTCTCTCTCTCCCCCTCCCCGTTTCGTATCCCAACAACCAAGGAAAAAAAAAATCCCAAACCCAAAAAAACACACAACGTCACATTTTGCATCACCTCTGCTGATGGTCTCATCGCCAGCAGCCTCTCTCCCTCAACGGTCTGGGTTTCCCAAACCCGCTCGAATATGATTGACCATGAACACGTGTAAGTTACCGACAGCCCGTTTTTTATCTGCCTTACCGTTGGATGATCTGCTCTTGTCTTGGCTGGGTTGTCTTGGCCTTTTGTCTTGGCGCCGAGAACATTTGTTTTGGGGGGATTTTTTTGCCTCCTCACCCGTCACCCGGCTGCACGGCCCTGTCGTTTGCTGCCTGGTCATCGTCATCCTTCCATTCTCTCTGCCTTGCTTCCATGTTCTATGTTATTCCCCTCCCTCTGTCTTCCTGTGCGCTTCTCCCTTTTGGTCCCTTTTGCCTCTTTGGGCACTTTACTCCTATCTATTTTTGTCTTTTATTCGTCCTTTTTTTCGTCCTTTCGTCCTTTCGTCCCGCTGTCTTGCCAAGAGTGCCAAGCCTGTCATGGGAAAGGGTTTTGAGACTGACGTTGAACAGATCTGGATAGATTAGAAAATGCCGTGTACGTATCGCCTTGCATCCCACCTCTCCGTTGGCGTTGTCTCGTCTCGTCTCATCTGGATCGCTGGTCGCTGGTCGCTGGACTCTCGATTACTCCATCGCTCGATTGCTCCATCGCTCGATTGCCTTGCTCCATCGCCTGGCTCGTCTCCTACCTCAACTTTTCCATCGACCACTACAGATACATGGTCGCCTGTCGTACGCGTGCCCCTGACTACTCGATCGCTGGCCGACTCTCCTACTCGCGGACGGCCATGAGCGAAATTTCCCGACGTAAAGTGGAGGCGGCCATTTGTGGATGTTCACGTGCTCGAGAAACGAAAGGGAGAACGCCTCTTGGTTGCCTGCACCTGCTCGCTCAGATCCCGTGTGTGTCACGCTGCAATGGAGCATCCATGCACGCCCGATTCTGATTTTCCCTCCTTTCGCTCTTGGCTGTCTTTTTTTTTCGCCAATCCCCACCAGCCTCGTCCTGCCCTTCGCGTTGGCATGTGCAGTTCCGCGCACTAATCCCCGCAACATAGCGCCGCCAAGCCTGCTGCCAAGCTTTTCTTGGGGCTTGTTTGTACCCAGACCAATGGATCCAATCAGACCGGCCACCAGCCTCGCAGTGCCCATTCCCCTTCCGCGAGACGGACGGACAGACAACGTTGCACAACCAGACCTCATCCCAAGCACTGTTTCACTGACTCTTTTTGTATTTTTAACAGCCTTCTATTCAACAATCCCGTCTACACGGGCGAGAGCATCTCCAGCACGGTTGTTCGGAACCTCACAGCCCTGTCGGTCAGTATTTTGGTTTCTGGTTTCTGGTTTCCGGGACCCTGCACTTTATATGCACTGCCTAACCTTTGACAGAGCGACCTGGCCTACACCCAAGACGTCACCCAGAACCTCACTGTTCTCTCGTCTATCTATTCCACCACATACAACGGCCTATTACAGGGATTGCTCTATGTGCCCGATCTCAAGATGAGCGATCCCTGTTCTGAATATGCGCGTGCATATGTCCCCGACACCGCCGTGCGTCAGTCCGATCTGCCCCATACCAACTACAACCTCGTCGCCCTTGCCCCCTGGTTTAACGACACTTGTACCCAATCCTACCTGGAATCTGTCCACCGGGATACCTTGCGTGCTATGATTTTCTACCTGCCCAACACCGACTCGTCACTGCCTCCCGATGCGAATTCGGATGTCTGGACATTAGAAAACAGTCACGACTGGAAAAACGCCAACCATTTCCCCGTCTTTGCCATTTCCGGTGCTCTCGGGACGGAGATGATGTTCCAGCTGAGCCGCTACTCGGGCAACGTCTCGGATGTGCCCAACGGCAGAAACATTACCGCAATCTACGGCCCTGGTCAGGGCGACTACGTTCGCATATGGACCCAGCTCACCGTCCGCACGCCGTCCGGTCTGCCCCACGTATGGGGTTTTCTTCTCGTCATCCTCGGTGTCGTCATTATCGTCGCCAGCACCATCACCTTTTCCTTGCGTCTTCTCTGGCAACGCCGTCGCCTCTTGCTCCAACAACGTGTCATTGCCGGCGAAGTCAATCTCGAGGCTCTAAGTGTCAAGCGCCTGGTCGTCCCCATGTACTATGTCGAGAAATTTCCGCTCTTCCTATACAACAATCGCCCACCAGATCCTCCCGTCGCTGCCCTTGAAATTGAGCCTGACGTGGCTGCCGCCGAGGAACGTATCGGCCTTCTTACTCCCTTACACAGCAAAGAGATGGAGATGATCGACGTGTCTCTCACGTCCACCGATTCAGCCCCTCCTGCCTTGGACTACCAGCCCTTGTGTCAAATCTGCCTGGAGGAATTCAAGAGCCACGTCACCATCATCCGCGAGCTCCCGTGCGGGCACATCTTTCACCCAGAATGTATCGATGAATTTCTCTCCCAGATGAGCTCACTTTGCCCGCTGTGCAAGGCCTCCATGCTCCCGCTGGGCTACTGTCCGCCCATTACCAATACCATGGTGCGTCGAGAGCGTGCCGTCCAGCGACTCCGGGCACGGGTCGTGGTGGAGGACTCGGACGAAGAGAATGTTCCGGTTAAGCCCCGTCGCTGGAGATCCTCGGCAAAACGGTATCTGTTGAGCTCACACCGGAACTCGGCCATTGAACTCGAACAGCAAGCTAACCAGCGTGACGCCACGCTCACCAGGATGCACTTCTTGGCCGGGAGAAACGTGGAGCCAGTAGATATCGAGGCGTCTGGGAATGGGTCTTGGGTAGGCCGTTTGTATGTCACCTGGCAGACGTGGGTGACGACACCCTTTTCAGCAATGGAGACAGCTGCCAAGGGGCCACCTCCTCGGTTGACATGACATTTTGTGTGTGTTTTTTTTAGTGCAAGGTTGGTATGGTTTTTTCCTCGGGGATGATGACGCATTATACCCACTCATGTATGGATTGCATTATTGAAGCGGCGTGCTTTTGTTTTGATTTTTGATTTTGATTTGATTTTGATATGTTTTGATACATTTACGGCGATATAAGGCTTAGCATCTACTGGGACGGGACTACTGGGACGAGGTGCATGATTTTGGAAGAGGCGGCGCACGCACTTGCAGTGTGCATTTAGCAAAAATCACCGGCGCCAAACGTCTAGAATATTGGATATAATGAATTGCTTTTTTTAATGAGACGCATCTCGTTTTGAACCCCCAAACGCCACCCTGAAGATATCCGACCTGTCCCTAAACCAATGAGGCAATAACACAATAATCCAGCGGCTTAGAGCTCAGAGCTCAGAGCTCAGAGCTCAGAGCGGCCGGCAGACAATGACCAACGGATCCTTCTCCTTCTCCTACTCGTCCTCGGCCTCCTCGTCCCAGGCTTCCTGCTCCTTCTTCACCAGCGGCGCCATCTCGGCCGGCGAGAAAATGCTGCTGTCCGGCTCCGATGACCGCGGCACTCGTCGCAACCGCTCGTCGTCAAACACCGTCCCAATACTCTCCATCCACCGCTTGCGCCGCTCCATCAACAACCGCGTCATGTCGCCAATGCCCGGCCGCGCTGTGCCCACTCCACCTGCACCACCTGCCGCACCGCCCGCTCCTCCAGCTCCACCAGCTCCGCTCGCACCCGCTCCAGGCCGCTTTCCCTTCTTCGACTTGCCCATCGTACGCGTCCGCTTCAGGTATGCCGCCTGCACTTGGCCGTCCAGGTCTTCTAGAATCGTTTGGTACTCCTGGTATGCCATGCGTTCCTTGACCAACTCTGCCAGCCGCGCCTTGCGCGCCCCGTTCACGAGCATCTGCTCCCGCAACCGTGCCTGTAGCAGCCGCAGCCGCGCCGCCACTTCGTCGTCGTAGTGTCCGTCGTAATCGGCCGTCTGCATCGGGTCCGTCGACGTCCCGCCGCCATTGCCCCCGGCTCCTAATGCATTGCTTCCATTTACACCACTCCCACTTGCTCCGCCCATGCCGCCGTGGCCACCCCCGGCGTGTCCTCCGTTCATCGCACCCCCGCCGGCATGGCTGTTGTTGCCGCCGCCGCCGCCGCCGCTGTTGCCATTGTTTCCTGAGCCGGACCCGTTCACGCCGCCGGAATTCAACGGGTCCGGGAACGGCAGGAAGCCAATGTGCCGCAGCTCTTGCTTGATGCGCTCGTCCACCTGGTTATACTCGAGTTTCGGGTGCGTCGCCTTTTTCCACGACTCCGACGCCGACTCCGGCATGAATGCTGCCACCTGCAGCGCCCGCTCGCCCGTGCCGCCTTCGGCGCCTTCGCCGGCGGCTGACCCGTCCATGCCGTTCATGCTCACGTCGCCGTTCATGCTGACGTCGCCATTGGCTCCGTCGCTCGACGCCGCAGGCGGCACCCGGTGCTCAGGGCGCATGGCCTGCAGCAGCCGCGAGAGCAGCGGGCCTACAGACAACATGTCCGTCTCGGCGACCTCATCGTTCATGGCGTCGATAGTGCCGCGCGACAGGTTGGGCGGCAGCTGCCGGTCGCGACCGGAGGCGGGCGGCGGCGACGAGTCGAGGGCCATGGCGCCGTCTTCCTCGGCCCAGATATCCGTGTAGTGTTTCTTGCCGCGTTTGGGGATGTGGAAGGGGGTGACGTGGTCGCCGCGCTCGCGCAGAAAGGCGAGGTCCTCTTCGGTAAAAGGACGGAAATAGGGCTCGATATAGCTGGAAAACGTGCTAAAGTTGATCTGGTTGGACGGTTTGGCATTGCTAAAGTCCTTGTCTGGGGGGTCACCGGCGATGAGGTCGGAGAGGTCGGACTTGGGATAGACGGCCACGGAGTAGATTTCCTTGATTTCGTCTTCGGTCATGGCGGACAGCACTTTGCGGATCTCGTACACGGTGGGGTCGGGAAATGTGGATGGGTCCTCGCCAAAGGTCTGGTTTTGCGGCACTGGTCGCGGTGGCGGCGCGCCGTCGTCAGAGGACTCGGACTCGGATTCGCTGTCCCCGTCACCCCCTTCTACCTTGGTCTTCTCATCTACGGCCATGGCAAAGTCTGGCTTGGGGGCTGGCGGGACAGTCAGCACGGAGGAATTCGAGGGGGAGGAGGAGAACGTGACAAGAATCCGAGACCAGGTGGAAGGAGCTGCGAGAGTAGGAAAGATGGATGGGGAAGAGGCAAAATCAAAAAGTCAAAATCAAAAATCAAAAATCAAACATCAAAACATAAACAAAAGCAAACAAAAAAACACAGGGCTGGAAAAGGCCCGTAGTTTGTTTCCGGTTCCAGACAATGGCATTGTGATTGTGGAACGGGGATCTGCTAAAGAGAGTGGAACACTTACCAGTGTTGGTATCTTGGGAAGAAGTGCCGTCGGGTGCCTTTCTCTTCTTCTTGTTGGCTCGTCGCTGGGAGTCGTCCTCCTTTGCATCGTTCTGCAGGCGCTCCTCCTCGCGGCTACGCTCGGCGGCCAGGTCGTTCATGCGTGTCCGGCGGCTCTGCGACAGCAGTCGCATACCCTGATCGTAGTTTGTCCCCCGGTCGTTGGAGATGCCTTGCAGCCGCTTCAGGCGCGTAACGATGCCGTCGATCGACTTGTAATCGGGAATGCTCGTGCCGGAACCGGAGCCGGCGTCGACAAGGTCATCGTAGTTTAGATTGCGAAACACTTCAAAGCGCATTTGCAGGTACTCGAGCTCCTGCACATGGATATCGGGCAAGCTGGCTGTGGCCATTGGTAGCACGATGCTCGACGGAGTCGTATTCCGTGAGCGCTGGCGCGCTATGGTGCCGCCGACCTTTTTGCCATGGCCCTGGCTGCCTATCGGCATTGTGAGAGAGCGGATAGGAGGAGGAGAGAGACTAAGAAAGGGAGAAGACGGAGGAGGGGGAGAAGCTCCGGAGGGGAAGAGGACGAGAATGCGCTGATGGGCAAAGCAAGGGAGACGGGAAGTGTGGCCAGATAGACACGCGCTCGCGCGTGGAAATAGAGGATTAAAAGCAGTGTATGGGAGACATCTACAGGGAGAAGCTCTTTGTGTCGATGCAGCGCACGGCGAGGAAGCTCAGTCGCGATGGTGTCGGAGCTGTGATGTCGCGCGGTCTGGATGAGGCACGGAGATGCGAACGGGGCGGATAAACAAAAGGCCGAAGATAAGATGAACAGTGCAATTTTGGTCTCGCACTATATAGACACTGTGTGTGTATTATATAATACACGACGGTGGATGAACATTAGTCCGACACATCCCAGATGCTATCTGACGACTCAGATTCGTCGCCTTCCCTCGTGCTGCAAGGGTCGACTGCTCTGCTCGTCATGTTCCCTGCTACCAATTGCTGGCTGTGAATGCCCCCTGAAGGTTAGGCACACGGTCCTGATTGGCTGATGTGTGATTAGAGAGATGGCTTAGTAAATAATCTACTAACCGGACGAGGACTAGCTCTATAAGCGTGTCGGGCTTGTTACGGAAGGGAGTATCGACTAGACTATGCGCCCTCTGACATCTACCGGGCACCCTAACAAGACGCGACACAGCGAAAATGCGCACGTTTTCGGAGGCTCAATTCATACAGGTCCATTGCCGCAACGCCATCTCCTATCCAGATTTGGTGGAGACATGGGATATCTAAGCCAAGGATTTCGCCTACCTATAGACGATCGAGCAGATCTAGTCAGGAGGTAGGCGGTTGATCAGTCGAGTCTCCCTCAGCCAGTTTCCCGTTGCTGGGCGGTCAAAAGACCAAACAGAACATGTCAGACCTGATGGCAAAAAACTGGCGGTCAGTCACTCTCTCTCTCCCTCTCGCGGTATCCAACATCTGCACATGCTGAGTTATAGACCTGCGGAGTATGGAGTACTCCGTATGGAGTACCGTCTCTGCAAACGCGGAACAGCTGCCATGCTGTCAGCTTAGTGGCAGCCGTTTAAGGTCTCATGCAAGGCAGTTCCCATAAATACTACACATTCCGTTAGACAAGGGACGAAGGGACAGTGCACTGGGGGCTTACCGAATCGAGGAGCCACCTTATTGCAAATGGTTCGAGCACGCGGTCCTTCTATTGGCCAATAACTGCAGATGGGACCAGACTGTGAGAGTTTGAGTGATGCCCATCTTCTTTCAGCAGCGGCACTCATTTGGTTGAAAGCAGGGCAGAAACAGTGGCCGTCATAGCTAGACACTTGGCTGTGATCTTCGTCCACATGGACCCTCTCCCCTCCCTCCTCCTTCCCCTCCCCCTCCACGCCCCTCCTACTTTGAGCAAGTCGCGTGGCCTAAGACGTCTCTTGCACGCACAGGTCTGCACGGGCTCCGCTCGCTTCTTGTTGGGGTGAGCCAGTTCGGGGAAACGTGTAAGGATGGGCATGTTGGAGCACAAACCGGCAGGGTGAACCGGTCATTGACCAATGGCTCGGCTGCCCAGAAGATATTGTGGTCGGGTATATACCTGTGTGCTCTCCCTGCTTGTGCCCGGTTTCACTTCTTCCTGTTTCTTCTTCTTCTTCTTCTTCCCTTTTCGCATTCCCCCTTCTGGACATTTTCTCCTTTCTGTTCCTTTTGTTATAGACGACCTCAACGTCTGTCTTGCCCCCCTATCACTCTCGTCCCTTTGCCCATCAGCAATGCGAGAGTACCATGGCTTCTCTTGGTGGTAACATTATGCCGCCAGATATGGACAACAAACTCATTTTTGCCGGGCTGGCTGTGGCTCTATCTGCTGCCATTGGCCTGACCAAGCTCTCGTCGTCTCTGACGGCGAGCAAGACAGGGGACGACGCACAGCCCAGTCTGTTCAAGTCCTTTGTCCTCTTCTGCTACTCGTGCTTCATCAAGCCGCACCACGGCAATGGCCGGGGCACGCAGCAGGAAGCGCTCGAGAGCTTCTATCAGACGCAGGCGGGCGTCTATGACGTGACCCGCAAGGCGCTGCTCAAGGGTCGCGAGGACATGTTGGCCCTCGTGGCCGCCCAGCTGTCCTGCCGCACCGAGGGCGGTGACGCCGCGACGGTGGCGGCTTCGCGGTCCGACAAGGCCCCGAAGCGTGTGTGGGTAGATGTGGGCGGCGGCACGGGCTGGAACATCGAGGCCATGTCGGCCTATGTGGATGTTCCGACGTTCTTTGCGAGCGTGTATCTGGTCGACTTCTCGCCGTCGCTGTGTGCTGTGGCGCGAAAGCGCTTTGCCCGGCTAGGCTGGACCAACGTGCACGTCATCTGCGAGGACGCGCGCAAGTTCCGTCTCGAGGACTACGAGCCGGAGCGGCGTGGCAGCAATGCGGTAGTGTCGTCATCGCCCATGGGTGCCAGCAGCTACTTTTCGTTTGACCGGCCGACCCACGGCGGTGCTGACTTGATCACCATGTCCTACAGCTTGTCTATGATTGTGCGTCTCTCTCTTCTACTCCATTTTCCTTCTCACACTAACTGTCCAGCCGGATTTCTACTCTGTCGTCGACTCGCTGACGTCACTGCTGGCGCCCAACGGCATCATCGGCGCCGTGGACTTCTACGTTCAGAGCAAGGCCGACTACAGCTTCCGCAACTACACGGGTGGTCTCGTCGACCGGCACATCAACTTCCTCGGTCGCACGTTCTGGCGCTCGTGGTTCGAGCTGGACCGCGTCAGCCTCGAGCCGGGTCGCCGCGACTATCTCGAATACCGCTTCGGCACCGTGCTGAGCGCCAACGGCCGCAACGTCTCGCTGGGCGCGATCCCCTATTATATCTGGCTGGGTTGCCACAAGAAGCCGTTCCACGCGACAAGCTTGCCGCACGAAGTAGTCGAGCGCATCGATGCTATGGTCACAGAGTCGCCGTTCCTCGGCGGCGGTGGACGTTCGGGCAAGTCATCGCGCAACCCGCCGCCGAGCCCGGCGACAGCTCTCTCGCGGGCCGTCCAGCGCATAGCACCCGAGATCCGGTCCAAGGCATTCCAGACGGCCATTGCCAACTTGTCGGCCAACCTGCCGCTGCCGGCCTTTTTCTACCAGAACCACCACTGGCGCATCTATTATGATGACCAGCTGCCCAAGCACACACAGTTCCGTGACGAGTATATTTATGCCTTTACCTGGGAGGACACGCGTGTCGATGAACGACTGCTGCAGCTCAACGAGAACGACGTCGTGCTAGCCATCACCAGTGCCGGTGACAATATCTTGTCGTATGCGCTGCAGAGCCCGGCTCGGATCCATGCCGTCGACCTCAACCCGTCTCAGAACCACTTGCTCGAGCTCAAGGTGGCCGCCTACACGGCCCAACTACCCTACGACGACTTCTGGAAACTCTTTGGTGAAGGCCGGCACCCGGAGTTCCGGCAGTTGCTCATCTCGCGGCTCTCGCCCCACCTGTCCAGCCGAGCCTTTCAATACTGGCTGAGTCATGAGCACGTGTTCTCGCGCGTTTCCGGTAAGGGCCTGTACGACACCGGCGGCTCCAAGAACGCTATCCGCTGCTTCCGCTACATCAGCACCTTGTTCGGCTGCCGCCGTGCCGTCCGCGCCCTGCTGACGGCCAAGACGCTCAACGAGCAGCGCGAGATCTGGCAGACCAAGATTCGCCCGGCTCTGCTGTCTCGCCTCGTCTCTCGTCTCGTCGTCAGCCAGGAGAGCTTCCTGTGGACGGCCCTAGGCGTTCCCAAGAATCAGTTGTCCATGATCGAGAGCGACTATGTCGGCGGCGAAGAGGACAAGAAGAAGAAGACGGGCGAGTCTTACAAGCCCACAGCACGCACCATCCGCTCCCACGCTGTCTGGCACTACATGGTCAACACACTAGACCCCGTCGTGGACAATGTTCATCTGGCCGAGGACAACCCGTACTACTATGTTTGCCTGGACGGCCGCTTTTCGCGGCGCTGCCATCTTGACTACCAGACGCCGGCGGCCCACGCCCGGCTTTCGCGGCCTGGCGCCTTTGATGGCTTGCGCATCCACACCGACGAGATCGAGGAGGTCATTGCTCGTCTCGCACCTGGATCCCTTACCGTCGCCGTTATCATGGACAGCATGGACTGGTTTGACCGCGGCGGCGAAGGTGCACCCTCCCAGATCACCAAGCTCAACCGGGCTCTGCGTATCGGCGGCCGCGTCCTGCTGCGCTCTAGTGCCCGTCTGCCTTGGTACATTGCCGTGTTTGAGAGCCTTGGCTTTTCGCCCAAGCGCCATGGCAACCGCGAGCCTGGTGCCTGCATCGACCGCGTCAACATGTACGCCAGCTGCTGGATCTGCACCAAGACGGCCCATCTGCCGCCACCCACGCCGGGTCTTGACGACGAGGCCGTCGCAGCGTCGGGCAGCCGTCGTGGCAGTGGCCATGCCGACGTCGACAAGCTGGTGATCTAGGTAGCACGCGGACAAGACACGTGCACATCTGAATGGCTGATGCCTTATATTGCTGCTTGTTGTCTTTCGGAATAGCCGGAATAGCCGGAAAAAGCCCGTCCTGTAACCTCTTCTTATTTGCACAATCCAAAAACCTTTTGCGCGTCTTCGCATGTAACCACAACTGATTCCCGGCCTCTCACCAAGAGTCAAAACGTTCTCTCGAAGCCGGGCGCCCAGCAACGGGTTTGAACCCAGAGGGATCTATCTCTGCCAGGATTTCAAGACACTCGCGCCAGAGAGGTTGGCTATGCATGCGAGTGCCATAAACACATCTTCCGAAGAAGACGTGGTCACTGGCAGGGGGTTACGTGTTTAGTCGGTTCACGTGCCCAAGGCCCTATGTGTTGGCCGGCGTACGGAGCACTCCCAAACCGCACAACACCACGCAAAACAAGGAAAAAAAAAGACCTCAAACTGTATGCCTCCGTTGGCACAGCCACCTACCGGTCAAATAACTTACCATCCATAGCGAAGAGAGAGAAGAGGGGGTAAGATCGTGTGCTGGCGAGCACTCTGCCACAGAGGTGCCTTTCTCATCTTCCGTGGCGGCGGCAAATCGGCCAAGGCGAAAACCCGAGCAAGAAAAAGAAGCAACAAGAAGGTAGGAAACAAGGGAACACGGGAACACGGTTGACAAAAGTTCTCGTATACTCGCCGCATCAGCCAACTAGAAGTAGACCGGCCACTCGGCCCCAAAAAAAAACCGCTCGTAGTGCAAAGACGTGAGTCGATACGTAGGCGGCTAAAAATATCGGGCAGTGGCCCAACAGCCTGGCCATCTCCTTCACCGACAGATCGGCGGACGCGAGACAGGCGTCCGGGTGAGATACGGAAGCGAGGAACAAGGAGGCCAAGGCGTTCCCGCCCGGCAAACCTGCACATTCGGCAGTCCGGACATGCCAGTTGGTTGGACGACCCAATTGTTTTTTTTTTTTGCTTTTGCTTTTGCCTTTGCCTTTGTCCCCTGTTCCCTGTCCCGTTCCCTGGCCCTTTCGGCCTGTTTTCTCTTTTGGGAAACTGGCGAGGGCTTCACTGCGTCGATTGTGGCGACAATCACAGGTGTGTGTGTTGTGTGAGGCACAGAAAAAAATTCCTGGAAAAAAAAGTCTGGCAACGTAATTTTAAATGTCACGATCAAAAGGCGACGCTCACCGCCTGCTTGATTTGGATTGTGCCGCTAGTCCCACCCAGCGCGCCTTCCTCTGTCTGGAGATCCTGTTGAAAGTCGTGCAACAAGTCGGGCAGCGGTCGTACCTTCCCGCCTCTCGGGTCAGATTTTCGCGAATCTGTGTCTGCACATGACTCTTCCTGACGCCCTGCTGACGTATCTTACTGCTCTTGCCCGGCGGACTTTCTGACGGCAAAAAAGGACCAACATCTTCACCCACGTCTACTCATACCCGGACTCCGTACACAGTATACAAAGCCTGGCGGGATGGGAAAACAACGAAAACGTTCGGCGAACCTTGGCTGCGAACCTTGGCTGCGAACCCGGCTGGGGCCATAATACGAGTAGGCAATTAGCGGTAAAGCCTGTTGTTGCCTCTGCTCCGTTGTCCAGCTTGGCAAATGGCAAATGGCAAATGACAAATGGCAAATGGCAAATGGCACATAGCAAATAGCAAATAGCAAATGGGAAAAGAGAAAAGAGAAAAGAGAAAAGAGAAAGAAGAGAGAGGGGGGGGGGGGGGGGGGGGGGGGGGGGGGGGGGGGGGGGGGGGGGGGGGGGGGGGGGGGGGGGGGGGGGGGGGGGGGGGGGGGGGGGGGGGGGGGGGGGGNCCCCCCCTTCCTCTCGCCCCCAAGAAGAAGTCAGGAAATACTGTGTGTACAGCGTGTTGCATTTTTCTTATTGGACTGAACCAAGCATGTGCCCAAGTCGTGCACAAGAAATCCTCTCAGCCAAAGGAACAGGGATGGGAGACGAATACAGCACACGCAATGTCCCGATCGTCGTCGTGGCCCACGACGCTTCCACGACCACTTGCTCCATGGTCCCATTGTCCTATTGTCCAGAACACTCGGGTGCTTCTGGTTGGTCCCCTGCCATTGTCGGGTGGAGAGCTTTGTAGTCTTGCAGAATGCAGTCTGCGGACTACCAGTGCAGTGCAGCAAGCTACGAAGCAAATGGCGGCTTTGATTTTTCCTCGAAAGCTATTGTGCCCCGACTAGTCCGAGACGCCATCCAGCAGTGGATAGGCGAACAAGGATAGTCGTTGAAGACCCTGGCTGGCTGTGGATGACTGGATGACTTGCAGTTTAGATTTGCTGCTAGAAGACGTCATTTCTAGCATGCTTTCCCCCTTTTCTACCGTGGCCTGTGTGTGGACAGGGTCATCCACATATCATATTGTGTTTTGTGGCAGATCTATGGAGCACTGACCACGACGTCGTTGACCCGCCATGCATGCCAGACCACCGAACACCGGCAGATATATAATCAAAAATTATGTGACCTGTTTCTTGTGCGCAATCGGGAGGGGAACAAGAGAGGGGCTTTTCGCTTTCTCCCACTGCTACCGGCTGCATGCTAGACCCAGCGTGGGAATATTCTGGAAGAGGTGGCTAGCACGCTGGGCAGCAATCCGGTCAGCGAGAGGGCGAGAGAGAGAAGGACAGTGGGCAGGAGATAGGGGGGGTAGGGGCAGCAGATAATAGGGCCAGCAGACAATAGGACCAGCAGGACCAGCAGGACCAGCAGAACCAACAGACGTGTATCGGGATCGGCTCATCATCTTGCTCCTCCATCTCAGCTCATCTCTGTCATTAGGTGGACAACTCTGCCTTCTCGGACATGCTTTCTGCACTCCTTCCTCCCGTTATTCCATGATTGGCAACTGCCAATGCCCCAAACACGCGGTCTGATCCTACGAAAGTGAGAGATTACAACTGGCAGGCAGATACGAAGAGCGAGGGGGGGGTCAGAACACACTACACCCCAGGTGACGTAACTGTGCCAATCCCATCCCCAGAAAGTAATGGTGGAATGGACTAACGCCAGACTTGCCAGCGCATAGGCTGCGAATATTGTAGCGCTGGGTCAGGAAGAGAGGAGAGAGAGAAGGAGAGAGGAGGAGAAGGGGGGGGTTAGGGAGTGGGGAGGTCGAAGAACGGCTCGACTGCAACCTTGAAAGAGGGACTCCCCTGCCAGCACGAAAACCCGCTCTCAATCTAATGATCGAGGAGACAGACAGGCTGCTCCGGTCACGGGATGCTATCGCACGAGCTTATTCTTATCATTCACCCGTCCCAATACAAGCAACTATTCCTGTTTTTTACCCATTTTTTTATTTGATTTTACACGTCCGGCGAAGTTGGGCTCTGGGAGCTTACTCCGTACAGCTCGGGCTTTTTGTCCCTGATCCACAGCAGGTCTCTAGGTCTCTCTCTACTCTGCTGGATGGCAGATACCCGACAGACGAAACGACCACGCGAAAACGGCTCGCTAACGAGTCCTTAGTTCGACCCGTGGCTATGGCCAACCCAGCCCGCCGACCGTTGAAAAACTAGCCTACCTACTTACGAGTACAGAGGGCTCGTAGGATCCTGGACAGTGCTGACCGCCAGAATACTTGACCCTCGGCTCGTCGTGCTCTAGTTTCTTAGCTGCGAACTTGTGTCTGTGAGCCTGCGTCTGCACGTCTCACCAAGTAGACGGATGTATTTCCTCTTGTATTTTTAGCTTCCCTGACCGAAATGGATCTAAAATCCAAGACACGGGACGCCAGAGCTGGCGTTCAAATTTCAAAGAGAGTTTTGAAAGTGTTGCCAATGGGGCCCAGCAAATGAGCTAGTGTCGTTTAGATAGGGAGAGGGGGGGCGGGCATGGAGAAGAAGACGAAGAGTTGGGAGGGGAGACAAGATGGAGGGAGAGGAGGAGGAGGAGGGGGGTGTGGGAGAAGCAAAAGGAAACAGACGGAGCAGATAATAAAGAACGAGAAAGCCCCACGACAACACCTGGAAAAACGAAACGTTCTCCTGCCATACATCTGCAATAAGCAGGCCACTGGCAGACATCTACTCGTATCTCTGAGACCGCGGCCCCCAACTGCTGAGAATAGCTCGTAAGCACATACGAGTGCGAAGTAGTGCTGCCGTCGGTTGGCAGTCCAATGGATGCGGAGTTGGCGCCGAAGCTATTCCGTAGCACCACCACCAACTTCGGCCTCGCCTGTAAGAAAAGCAGAAAGCAGCCGGTGAGCAGACCACGTTGCGCTCTCTGATCTCGAGATAGTTGCCACTCGACCAGGGTGAACCCACTGCAGGATCGAGAGCTTGTTCCTTTTCTTCCCTTTTCTTCACACTCCGATACGCCGGCTCTTGCTTTCCCCAGTTTTTTCTTGGTGTTTTTATTTTTTATTTTTTATTTTTTAAATTCCTATTTTACCTCTTTGCCTGCCTGCTTATTTTCCGTCCTTTTTTAAATGGTCTTTTCTCTTTCCCTCTCCCGATCAGCCACAGATCTTTGTTGCCCTATCTCATCTTTGTACTTCGTGTTCCCGTAGCTTTCCTGCCAGTTGCTTGTCGACTGTCGACGTTTGTCCCACAAGCGGGAAATGCCAACTTGCCCAAGAGGCCAGAAGTAGGTTTTAGTTAGCACGCGTCTGTGCGGGCGCCTACTCGGTAGTAACTTGTAATAGTGCTGCTATTATTTCCCTATTTTTATTTTTACTTTTACTTTTATTATACCACCCAACAAACGTGACCGTGTGCGGGCTCTGTATTCGAGCTCTCTCTCGAGGTCGGCCACGCCTGCCAGGACCAAAAACAATACCATGCATGTCTACTGTTGGCTGCCTGCCCACGGCCTTGTGGATCCCATGGCGTGAAATAGCCTCGTTTGTCCTTCTTTTTGCGGACGCCTCTGTACATATGTGTACGTACTCCGTGCTCATACTGGGGGGTCTTTACCCTTGCTTGTAAATCTTGGCCTTTACCCGGCCTCCAGGGTTCCACTAGCAGGTACCCCTTAGGCACAACACATTCACCGTTTTCGGCTGCTGTTGTCTGCCTCGGACAGGCCTGAATATGGGCATCTGCTGGTCCTGCTTCAGGCAATTCAGTCCCGGTATAAGGTTCGCCATCAGCCGCTTATCCTCAGTACCTGCTACCCGGCTGTCCCCCATCCGCCCCCCCTCTCGATCCTTTTTCTTGCCCTTTTTTCCTCTCCTTTGCCCTTGTGTTCCTTTTTTAAAACCTCTTCCTCTTGAATTCCAGCGGCCTTTCGGTAATTTGCTTTGCTGCCCGACCAAAACAACACACCAAGCCCAGTCCAACATGCGTTGCAAATTTCCCATTGTATATTACCCTCTTGCTTTCTCCTTGTACTTGGGCCTGGTGTGACTACACGATTACCACTTTTGGTTCACCGTCCTTTTATAAACAACATCCATTACACAAATACCCCGTGTTTAGTTTCTTTTGGCATAGCGGTAGCGAGATTCCTTTATTTCTCTTGCCCCCCCCCCCCCCTTGTTGTTCTATTCTATTTTTATTTTTATTTTTATTTTTATTATTATTTCTTTTGCTGGACGCATTACAACCTCTCTGCATCTCCATCCCTCCTACTGGTATCGTGGGTCCTCTGGCACAACACCATGGCATCCTCCTCTCGCAAACCACGCGTGGGGAGCATGTCCAACATCATGTTCACCAATGCCATATACTATCCCAACTATGCAGCTTACGGAGAAACAACGCCGGCCCGGCTGAATTACAGCTGCATCAGCCTTGTGTACTATGCATTTGCCAAGGTCACATCCGACGGCAATGTCTTTGTAAGTCATCGCGGAAAGGCGGGGCTGTCACACATGTCGGCCTAGCGAGAGTGACCTGTTTTATTTTTTTTCTGCCCATAAGGCTGATGGAAGTGTTCCCCCCTCCCTTAGCTGAGTGATGAATGGGTCGACGCCGGCGCTCCGTGTGACGGCGTCCAGGGAGCTCTGGGCTCATTGCTGCACCTCAAACAGAATCACCCGCATCTGCAGGTACTGTTGTCTATTGGTGGTGCCGAGTCGGCTGCCGTCTATCCGAGCGTGGCTGCAGACCCAATTGGGCGTGAGAACTTTGCCCGGTCAGCCTTGGGCCTGGTTGAGGCCTCGGGGCTGGACGGTATCGACAGTGAGTCTTGACTTTCTCTCTTTCACCCTCCCTCCTCCCCTCCCCCCCTTTCTCCATGAGGCATCTCATACTCTGGACCAAGACAGAAGAAGAATATTAGTAGAGGAGAGAAAGGGGACATGAGGCCAAACCAGTCTAACACAAGCACCCCGACAGTCAACTGGGTATATCCAAATGATGTCCAGCAGGGTGCCGACTTCTTGTCCCTGCTAGCCCATGTCCGTCTGCACTTGACAGAAGAGAGGTACCTGGTAACGACGACGCTGCCGGCCAATAAAGCGTATCTGCAGTTGCTGGACCTCCAAGGCGTGGCCGGTTACCTCGATCTCATCAACCTGGCCGCCTACGACATATATGGGTCCTGGTCGCCGACAAGCGGCCATCATGCACAACTGTATGCTGTTGGCCGGGAGGAAGACTCGGGCGCTACAGCAGTGCTGCAGCTCATGACTCAGGGTGTGCCGTCCAAGAAGATCCTTCTGGGCATCCCGCTCTTTGGCCGCAGCTTCCTCGAGGCATCCGGGCCCGGCCAGCCGTTCACGGGCGCTGGCGGCATGGCTGACGGCACCATTGACTACTGTGACCTGCCAGGGGACGGCACCATAGAGCAGGTCGACAGACGCGTGGTGGCGGCCCAATGTGTCGGGGGCGACGGCGGGTTTGTCAGCTATGACAACCCGGAAACAGTGCGGATTAAGGCCACCTTTTGCAAGCAAAAGTCACTAGGAGTAAGCAATCTGTTTCGTGTTCCCGTTTCCCAGAAGAGGAATATCTGACAGAAAAAAAAGGGGTTGTATTACTGGATAGCTCCATCAGATTCGAAGGATAGCCAACGAAGCCTGATTTCGGCTGGGTTTCGCGCCCTGCACGGGTCATAAATAGAACGGCAGTGGCATGGGTACACCACACCACGGGCAGGCTCGAGGTGTTCGTTCTGCTGTTCTGCGCTAGAGTGGAGTTTCATGAGACAAGACAAGACACGAGACACGAAGACAAAGACAGGCGGCAGGAAGGGTGAAAATCATCAAGGGAGGCATCTTATGGGAGAACAACATATATCATATATCAACGAGGACAAAGCTTGACGAGGGCCGAAGTACGGAGTAGAAGGGGTGAGGAGCGAGAGAAAGGGCGGGGGGAGGAAAGGGGGTGGCCGGCCATGAGAAAGCATTGCATACTTCGGATTTGGTGATTTGGTTTTTCTACTTTTGTTTTTTTAACTACGTTTTGCATTGCATACCGAGAAACACGGCTTGAACAAGGAAACCGAGGTGGTGAGAGAGCATGTGCCAGCAGGATGCATGATTCTCTCTTGTCTTTTTTTTTAAATGCGTCTAAATTTATATATTCTGCGTCTATTGTACCGAGTATATCGCCAGGGATCTGGCCAACGTCGAGCGCACAGCAACAAGACAACGAACAAAAAACAAAAAACAAAAAACAAAAAACAAAAAACAAAAGGAAAAGGAAAAGGAAAAGGAAAATACCTCCATACTTCCGTACACCAGTAAAGTGCTCACGCGCTGCCGTTGAAGCATGAAGTAGCAGGTAGACAGGGGGGAGGAGAGAGGAGTGCTGGGAGCCCGATTTTGACCGAATAATACCACCTGTCAACTGCCCTAAAATCCCTGGTCGGGCTTGCATATGCAACTACTGCAGGGTGCAACAAGCGAGCAAAGAGACATATTGGGCAGATCTGCATGTATGGTGTGCAGCAGAAAAAGAAAATAAAAGCAGCGGAGTCCGCCGGAAAAAAAAGAAAGCAGTACACAGCAGCCCAAGGAGAGACACCAGCCCAGCTCGGCATTTGTCATTTGGTTAGGCCTTGTCTCCAGGCTTGGTTGTGTACAGCTAGCATCACAGTCCACAACTTGAGAGAGGCATCTTTCTAGCTGGGCAGCCGTCATGCATAAATAGAGCAAAGTATAGGCCACGCAGATGATGTACGAATCAATAGCGTCACAAAAGCCAGCAGACGTGGACTTGAGTGGTGGAGAAGCGCACATGCTGCAGCAACGTCGTGTTGAAGGATTTCTTGCCAGAAAACATACCGGATATTTAGCGAGATCTACGGAGCAACCGGGAGGGAGTGGGAAGACAAAAGGCAGGTGGCAGCCAGGTGGCAGCCAGATGACAGCCAGACAGTAGCCAGACAGTCTTGATGATAAGACGTGTTGACCTCTTTGTGGCTTGTCGGCAGGTGCGACCGAGTAACTGCTAGATGCCAGAGATACCGGGAAAGAACGTGATGTCTAGTCGACGGCCCATGATGTGACTAGCCGGCGTGCGGGATGCAATTCGTTCCTTCCCGAAACTGCCGCCGGCGACGCTCTTGTTCGCTTAATAATACCGAGTTTCCGGCCCGATCGAAGAAGCGTACGCATTACGGAGTAGATATGGGGTCAATAACGGTCTGCTCCACTGCCGTGCATCAGCTTCTGAGACAAGACTGCGCCAGGCAGCTGTCAGAAACAGGGACAGAAGAGCAGCTGCAGCTGATTTTATGTCTCGGTACTCCGTACAGAGAACAGAGGAGTCTCGACGGCGCCGACATAATAACACCTTGGCGCGGTTGGGTTATAGGTCACGTGATTATATGCGCAATGCTCACCGCCTTCTGCTTTGGGACTAAATTGTCCGATGTAGGCTACTGCGAATGTGTCCCCTAATACTCCGTACTCCGTACTCCGTAATACTGACCCTTTCAACGGCACAGCTGCTTCCACGACTACACATCTCGTTCTCTGCACCCTGCACAGAACCTACGGAGTCTACGGCATCGGACCACCGGACGAAATATCAGGATTAGGCATTCATTCCAACGGACGCCCAACCGGGCCGGACACTGCCGCCCCCCATTTTCATGATAGGAGCCGCAGCTGGATCTGCCTTCATCTCCATGGGTTCTGCCAACGGCCGTTGTGATCTTCTCGACCCGCTTTCCTTCTCCGACTGTCTCCGCCGGCAGCGGACGCGGCGACCGCAACTATGAGCGCCAGCCCTGTGACCGATTCGCTGTCTTTTGAGTCAGGTTCGTGTGGCAGATCCCCTTCGTCTTCCTATTCTCTCCGACTGCTGTCTATTGCTGACACAATCCACTCTCGACAGCAAATTACAACCCCATCGACCACTTGAACATCCTGTTCGGTCACCCAACAACGGTCAGCGCGCTGCCGGCCGTCTCCCGCCACATCCGATCCTATTCCGATGAACTATCCGCGTCTATCACAGCTCTCGAGGCTGCCCAGGCCTATGGGTCTGGGTCGTCCTTGGAGCGCATGCAGTCGGCCCAGGCAGAGCTGGCATCCGTGTTTGCGCGCATCGAGGATGTGCGGTCAAGAGCCGTGCAGACCGAGCAGGACATCACGACCATGACAGCCGACATTAAGCGCCTCGATGGCACCAAGCGCAACTTGACCGTGTCGATGACAGCACTCAAACGTCTGCAGATGTTGACCACCGCATATGAGCAACTGCGTGGTCTCGCCAACACTCGACAGTACCGCGAATGCGCCGGCCTGCTACAGGCAGTCCTCCAGCTGATGCGCCACTTCAACAGCTACCGTTCCATCGAGCAGATTGCCGTGCTCAGCCGCGGTGTCGGCGAGCTGCAGCGTGAGCTGTTGGAACAGGTATGCGAAGACTTTGAGATGGCCTTTGCTAAGGACGAGGTGGCTGCTCGAACTAGTACGCTCGTCGAGGCCTGTCTGGTCATGGACGCGCTCGGCGACACCGCGCGTGCGCGTCTTGTTACTTGGTACGTCAACACGGAGCTGCGCGAATACCGCCAAGTCTTCCGCGGCAACGACGAAGCCGGTAGCCTTGACAACATTGGGCGGCGCTACGCTTGGTTCCGACGCATGCTCAAGACCTACGAGGACGAGCACGCCGCCCTCTTCCCAACCTACTGGCGTGTCAACGAGGCCCTGGCCACTGCCTTTTGCGATGGCACGCGTGACGACTTCCGTGGCATCCTCGAACGCAGCATGCGCCGCACCGATAGCACCGGCGCCGGCAAGATCGACGTTAACCTGTTGCTGAGCTGCCTGCAAGAGACGCTCGATTTCGAGCAAGGCCTTGAGCGACGCTTTGCCAATGACGCTGCTCCCCGTGCCAGCATCGACACGCTGAGCTCGGCTGACGAGCGCACGCAGACCTTTAACGGATCCATCTCCGTTGCGTTTGAGCCCTATCTGAGTCTTTGGGTGGACTCACAGGACCGCCAGCTGGCCGCGCTCATTCCGCGGTACCGCGCGCAACCGCTCGTGGCTGCTGACGACGAGTTCTCGCCAGAGAGCGTCGCACCTTCGGCTCTTGAGCTCTTCCACGTGTACAAGGTCACGCTTTCACAATGCGCTAAGCTGTCCAGAGGTGAGCGGCTGCTGGACCTGGCACGCATTCTTGCCAAGTACCTCGACGAGTATGCCCAAACCGTGCTGCTGGGGTCTCTGCAGCTTCCAGCGCAACAGGGCGGAGGCGGTGTCGGTGCCCCGCTGCGCGATGTCATCGTGGTGCTCAACACGGCTGATTTTTGGCACCGTAATACAACCCAACTGGAGGAGAGCTTGAAGAAGCGTATCGATGTCGAGCTAGCCGACCGTGTCGACCTGTCATCGCAGGCAGACGCTTTCCTCGGCGTGGCCGGCAGCTCCGTGCAGGTTCTCGTCCGCAAGGTGGAAGTGGACTGCGAGGTGGCCTGGCGCGAAATGCGCAATACCAACTGGAGTCATATGGAGAGCGTCGGCGATCACAGCCCTTATGTGTCTGAACTTATGAAGCACGTCAACGAGCGGGCCAAGGAGATCCTGGCGGTCGTGGCAAAACCCCAATATGCCCGGGCCTTTTGTGACCATCTGGTCGAGTACATGGCCTCGGCCTACATCAGCAATGTCGTGCAGTGCCGACCAGTATCTGAAATTGCCGCCGAGCAAGTGAGTCCTCTGAGTTCTCCTCTTGTCCTGAGCTTGCTCTAACATCCATGACAGATGCTCCTGGACAAGTACACACTGACAAAATCGTTGGAACACCTCCTCTCGTTCCACCCCCCGTCGCAATCCGCCGCGGCTGCTGGGTCGTATGCGGCAGCAAGCTATGTGAAGCGTGTCAACCACTCAATGGGCCGTGTAGACCCGTTGCTGAAGACACTGCAGGTGCAGCCGTCGCCGCCTGAAGGCCTTGTGCAGGCGTACCTTATCCATATTGCCGACCGGTCTGATGCCAACTTCCGCAAGATTCTCGATCTCAAGGGTGTGCGCAAGCAAGACCAGCCATATCTGATCGAGCTCTTTACCATTCACCGTGACAGCCCCAGTGCTTCAGACCGCCAGCTTGTGCAGAACTCGGCGCTGTTGACGCCACTGATGAGCCAATCCAACTTGGGCAGTGGTGGCCTCGTGGGCATCAATTCTGCGGCCGGTATGCAGGGACGATTCGACGCGGCCAGCCTGGGTGAGAAGCTCCTCAATGCGGCTCGTGACGGCGTCGACCGTCTCGGTACTTCAGCGACGGGAGCGAGCACAGGCGCCGTCACTGGGCTTGGCATCAGCTCAGTTGGAGGTGGCGGTCCATTAAGTCCGGGCGGCACAGGAATGGGAGGCGAGAAAGCCACCATCAACGAGAACCTCAAGAATATTGGCAAGTTCTTCCGGCGAGACCTAAGCGTTCGGTTTGGCAAGCGGGACGTCACGCCAACAGGCATGAGTGACGAGGGACAGCGGCATTAGAAATACCGAGAGGCGTATAGCATATTGCATTGTATACAGGAGACAGTATCTTTGTATTTTGGACAAGCATTGGCAATTATAGAGGTGTTTGCGTAGGCCATACGGAGTACGGAGTATCTTACGGAGTATCTTACCAATGAATCACATGATACATCATTACATAATCATATCCATTTAGCGAGATGAAGAGTGTCCTGTCACTCGTCTACACCCAGGACAATGATTCACGTGACTCATTATATAAGAAAGCGGGCCGCACCGTGAGCGGCCCACGGTGCGTACCCGAATCCGTACGGAATACAGAGTACATACAAATTGCCTCATCCAGGAAAAGGGAACAAAGATCTGCCATGGCCGTCTTTGGTCAGTAGCCACTGGAAAAGGCTCCATTTTTTTTCCCACCCGCGACTAAATTTTTTTTATGCCCCACGTCCAAAAAGTGGTGGAAAAAAAATTATTAGGCATAGGAAAAAAAAAAAAAGACAAGAGAATCCCGCCCTCGGCCAACCACCCTCTGGAAAACCCTTCGCCTCTAGTCGCTTTATTCCTATCTTTTCTCTTTTCTCTTTTTTTTCTGTCCTCTCCTTCGCTGTGCTTCTCTTCTCCCTCAAACCCAAAATTAAAAAAAAAAAAACCAAAAACTTTCAAAATGGCGACAGAAGTGTACGACGGTGCGATCGGTATCGATCTGGGTAAGTTTGCGCTTTCCCTCTCGTTCTTCTTCTTCTCTCAGCGGGGTGATCTTTTCAAATTCATTCTAACTTTTCGGTTCCCAGGTACCACCTACTCCTGCGTTGCCACGTACGAGGGCAACAATGTCGAGATCATCGCCAACGAGCAGGGTAGCTTCACCACGCCGTCCTTCGTTTCCTTCACGGAGGAGGAGCGTCTCATTGGTGAGGCTGCCAAGAACCAGGCTGCCATGAACCCCGCGAACACTGTCTTCGATGTCAAGTAGGTTTACTCCAGAGAAACTTTTTTTGCGACAACCGTCAAGGGATCCCCTGTACTGACCCATACCAGGCGTCTGATTGGTCGCCGGTTCGACGACCCGACGGTCAAGAAGGACACCGAGTCGTGGCCCTTCAAGGTCATTGACGATGGTGGCAACCCCAAGGTGCAGGTCGAGTACCTCGGCAGCACCCACACCTTCTCGCCGCAGGAGATCTCGGCCATGGTTCTTACCAAGGTATGGAGCAGTGGATCCTCCTCTTCATCCCCCCCACAGCGATGACGAGATTGGACGATGATGTTAACAGCCCCTCAGATGAAGGAGATTGCCGAAGCCAAGATCGGCAAGAAGGTTGAGAAGGCCGTCATCACGGTCCCGGCCTACTTCAACGACAACCAGCGTCAGTCGACCAAGGACGCCGGTGCCATTTCTGGCCTGAACGTTCTGCGTATCATCAACGAGCCGACGGCTGCCGCTATTGCCTACGGTCTGGGCTCTGGCAAGTCTGCCAAGGAGCGCAACGTCCTGATCTACGATCTGGGTGGTGGTACTTTCGATGTGTCTCTCCTGAACATCCAGGGCGGTGTCTTCACCGTCAAGGCCACTGCTGGTGACACCCATCTGGGTGGCCAGGACTTTGACACCAACCTGCTGGACCACTGCAAGAAGGACTTCCTCCGCAAGACCAAGAAGGACCTGTCTGGCGATGCGCGTGCCCTGCGTCGTCTGCGCACGGCCTGCGAGCGTGCCAAGCGGACGCTGTCCAGCGGCACCCAGGCCACCATCGAGATCGACTCGCTTTTTGACGGCGAGGACTTCAGCATGCAGATCACCCGTGCCCGTTTCGAGGAGCTCAACGGCGTTGCCTTCAAGGGCACGCTCGACCCCGTCGCACAGGTTCTCAAGGACTCTGGTCTGGACAAGAGCGCCGTCGACGAGATCGTCCTGGTTGGCGGTTCCACCCGTATCCCCCGTATCCAGAAGCTGCTGAGCGACTTCTTCAACGGCAAGAAGCTCGAGAAGAGCATCAACCCCGATGAGGCTGTTGCCTACGGTGCCGCCGTCCAGGCCGGTATCCTGTCGGGCAAGGCCACCTCGGCCGACACTGCCGACCTGCTGCTGCTCGACGTCGTTCCCCTGTCTCTGGGTGTTGCCATGGGTGAGTTGAACTAGCTTGTCGCTCTTGTTTACAGCAACTAACAATTCATAAAGAGGGCAACATCTTCGCCCCTGTCGTGCCACGAGGCCAGACCGTTCCCACCGTCAAGAAGAGGTGTGTATCCGAGTCCTTGCGACATCTTTTTGCGTCCTTTTCTTTGATTTCTTTCTGTTTCTATAATGCATTTTTGTTGCATTTACCCATCTATTGCAATTGCTCCCACGACTACCTCAAGGTGGCTGGTACAATACGGTATCCCCAGAAAGTTCTGCTGGACGATATATACCTTTGGGAAAAGTCGAGCGACCTTGCGGAAGAAATGTGCCGGCCACTATGGGTCGTGCAACCGCTTCTACGACCCATTTCAACTATTCCCAAGGGCTGCCATCTGGAGTTGCGTCATCCTCGCAGTTCAAGACAGCCGAAGACGACGAATATCGATAAGAGCACCGCACCCATGGGAACCTTTGACCAGATTTGCAAACTAGACGTCCTTGTTCCATACGAATGGCCTCGTGTCGGAACATTACCTTTGCTTGGGGAGAAAAGGTTTCGGGAAAGTTCCGTTGGCAGATCTGCACTGTGACTGTTCTCGTACGAGTGATGAGAACTGGCAGATAGTTCAGCACGATTCCAGGGGACGGCATCCAGTGAAAACTTTGGCAAAGGCTGTTGTCCTGTATATCTTTTGCGTTGTTGTTTGATTTTTTTTTCCCTTATTGTCAGCCTGTTTATACCCTCGAGTATTCCGCTAACATCACTAGGAACTTCACCACCGTCAGCGACTCTCAGAGCACTGTCTCCTTCCCTGTGTACCAGGGTGAGCGTGCGAACTGCGAGGACAACACGTCTCTGGGCGAGTTCACTCTGGCGCCTATCCCGCCCATGCGCGCCGGTGAGCCCGTTCTCGAGGTTATCTTCGAGGTCGACGTCAACGGTATCCTGAAGGTGACGGCCACCGAGAAGTCGTCTGGCCGCAGCGCCAACATCACCATCAGCAACTCTGTCGGCAAGCTGTCTAGCGCTGAGATCGACAAGATGATTGGAGGTGAGTTTTGCACTGGAATGATGCAACCGAAGAATTATACTAACTCGTCCAGATGCCGAGGAGTTCAAGACCAAGGATGAGGCGTTTAGCAAGCGCTTCGAGGCCAAGCAGCAGCTTGAGTCGTACATCTCGCGTGTCGAGGACATCATCTCGGACCCGACACTGTCGCTCAAGCTCAAGCGCGGCCAGAAGGACAAGATCGAGTCGACGCTCAGCGAGGCCATGGCCCAGCTGGAGATTGAGGAGTCGACTGCTGAGGACCTGAAGAAGAAGGAGCTTGCCCTGAAGAGACTGGTGACCAAGGCCATGTCCCAGCGATAAGCGGCGTGCCCAGACAGAGAAGGGGGTTATTTAGGGGGAGAAAAGAAAAAAAAAGTTCTTTAGAGGCCTTGAAATAGGGGTAAAATGGATGTTTGATTTGTTTTCTTCCACGATTCTTTTGCCAAACACTACTAGGCTAAAACACGCTTCGATGCTGAAAGCCTCAGAAACCAGCCATATGATCACTTCTTTCTTTAAGACGGTCTTCTTAATGCTTACGGTGCTACTGATGGTATCTTATCTTACGATGCACTAGTAAATACTGTGCCGATAGCATGAGGCTGTCCTAATAAATCAGAAAGTATTGTCTAGAGTTGAATAACTCGCAAGATATTCACTGCTCATTATCTTACTTCTTGCTATATGTTGATTTTCACTTGATTTCTTCTTTCTATGCCTTATATCTTACTCTTACTTCTAAACAAAAACAAAAACAACTACAACTACAACAACAACTACAACTACATTGTCCTATATCTTACGTAGTACTACTTCATACACTCACGATACAGAGCTACGACACTTGAATAGATGCGAATATGGTCATTTCTGTCGGGCTGAATCAAAAAGAAACGGATCGTTCTGCGTCTTCTCAATCATGACTCCCTGCGCCCCCTTTTCCTTTTTCCATCGTCTCTTCTCTCAGAACCGCACACCCCATATTCCACGCCCGCCGCTCACTCCCAGCCACTCACCGTATTCACTGTTCGCCGGCCGCGGAATCCAGCCCAGGTTGCCGACCTCGTAGTCACACTGCCATGCAGCCACGGGTGCCCGCGCGTTATCTACATGTTGCTGGGAACCGCCGTTAGCGGGTGCTGCAACGCCCCCAATGGATGCGCTACTCGTGCTGTTGCTGCTGTTCAGCAGGTCCCAGATCAGGACCTGGCAGTCGTCGGCGCCCGAGGCCAACATGCCTCGGCGGTGGGGCGACCACTCGACACAGTTGACGGCGCCGCCGTGGCCGCGCAGTTCGAGCAGGGCCTGGCCGGGCTGGCGGACATCGAGGATGCGGATGACGTTGGAGTCTTGGGCAAAGGTAGCCAGAAGATGCGTGTCATGAGGGGAGGTGGCAAGGCGAAGAAGTGGCGGAGGATGGGACATGGTCTGCTGGGCAAGCGTGGGACTTATCCGGCCGCCTTGTGCGTCTATATACGTGTGAGAAGAGAAGGATTATGAGAAGGAAGACGTAAATACCTCGTTCGTCCTTTCCTGTGGGCTCGTAGATGATGGTGCTATGCTCGAGGCTACGCAGGTCAAACATGCGGACGCTACCGTCCTGGCCACAGCTGACAAAGACGTCCATGCTGTTGGCACAGAAGCGAACGTCGTAGACCTCCTTGTCGTGGGCGATCAGCTGTGTCTTGGCCGTCAGCGACGGGATATCCCAGATGGTGCAGGTGGTATCGATACTGGACGTGATGATGAGGCTCGGTGACACGGTGTTCCAGTCCAGCGAAGTCAGCGGCGCCGTGTGGTCCGGCGTTTTGCTGTTGGACAGGAGTGCCAGCGGTGTCAGTTTCGTGGGCGGTGCGTCTGCGCGCCCACGTCCAATGGTGCTGCTGCTGGCACCGCCAGCTGCCGTTGGATCAGACGGCAGCGACCACAGCCGCAGATGGTCGCCCGAGGTAGCCAGCAGGTCTGTCGTCTGCTTCTGTGGTGATGGCGGCTCCCAGAGCAGTCGCGTCACAGGGTACGTGTGCGTGGCCTCGGCGATCTTGGAGAACTCCATCGTGTACTTGGGGGCGCTCGGTGCATAGGAGTCCATGGGCGTCTGTGTGATGTGTGTGTCGAGGATTTGTATCTTGTCTTGTCAGCATGGATCGGAGGAACGAGGAGACGAGGAGACGAGAAGATGAGAACCAGAGAGCCAGGACTTACAAAGTTGTGACCATCTTCCAGATAACTGCCAATGGCCAACTTGCCAGCACCATTGCCAGACGACGGCCACTTGCACCAGTCAAAGGCATATAATGCCCATGGTGCCAGGTAGTTGCTGGTGCCCGGCTGGCTGCTGGCGAGGTCATAGCCGCCGGGAAAGCTGTCGGATAGTGTCGAGTCTGCCCGGGGCCGGATGTCGGCCAGGCCCAGGGGGGTATTCCTCGAGCCCCCCGGCCGCAGGACATTGGGGACGGAGGAGTTCATCGCCGTGGGGGCGCCGGCAGCGCAAAGCACACAGACGGCCCTTTTTGAACAGAAGAAAAGGCAATGATGAGGAGAGGCGAAGCCGACGAGTAGGTCTTCTTTTATTTGCACCCCAGGCTCTGCGCTTTGTCGCACCCTTGATCTCTTTTTTCGCGCGTCGGTCAAGGAAGCACAATGTGCTTTGGTGCTTTGGTGCTTTGGTGCAGATAATTGTCGCGCTGCTGAGCGTCAAAGGCGGCGGCCGCCCAACGCACACTTCAGAGTTGAAGCTCCCTGAGGCCGTGGCGGGGTTTCTGTTTTTTTTTCGGCCACTCCCAGTTGACGCTTGCTTTGTTTCGCTTATTGAGCCCTCCCCAGGGGGCTGTCAGCGGTTGGCAAGCGCCGTCTTTTAGCGGGTTGCCAGGCCACTGACCCTGCTAGAAACATGCCAACCGCGTCCATTAGATTATGTAAATTATCACGTGATACAAACACGGCAAAAGCACTCATCCTGTTGCGCCCCGGCCGTTCTTTTTTTTTTTTTTTTTTTTTTTTTAATTATTACCTCTTTACTTCTTTTACTTCCTTTCCTTTTTTCCTTTTTCCTTTTCTCTGGCTGATCACCATGGTGCGGGAAGTGGGCGCCCAGTCCCAGGGACGGCCGGATGACACATTGGTTCTGTCTCCNTTGTTTTTTTTTTTTTTTTTTTTTTTTTTTTTTTTAGAATACGGAGTGTGAATGCTTTTCTACTCGCATTTACCCGGCCGACTACCTCTATGCGCCTCGAGAAAGGCGAAATGAACAAAGACGATCGGAGCGCTGATAGCAACTGACGACCGCAGAAGGCAAAGCCTGTGATTGGCTAGCGCGACGACGGCGCATTCGGCATAAAGTTTACGCCGTCCGGCTTTGGCCTCTCGCTGCTGAATGCGTAGCAAAAAGGGATCGGACAACAAAATTCCAGACGACAAGGACAGCTTTGCCAACAGCCTTCGCCTACCCTCTTTTCTTGTCCTCGGCTGCCTAATTCCCATACCGCCTTTTCCTTCTTGTTTTTCTAAGCGCATTCTATTCTTTTCCTCTGCGTTGATACTTGTTCCATACCTCCTTTTTTTCTGGCCTCGAGAAGCTCGCGCTTCACTTGTCGCGTCACGATGGCCACGAAGGATTTCCATTACGACGACTCCGAGTCGGATGACGACAACTTCAACCCTGCACCGGCTGATCTCTCCGACGTGGAGGATGACGGAAAAGTCGAGGCTTCCAGCTCTCCCCATCGAGAGGATGACGATGCTGCGGCCCGACACGCCGACGACGACGATGATGATGTCGCGCACGGAAACAGTCGCCAGAGCCGCCACCATTCTCACGATGGAGACGATGATGACGATGATGTGAAGCAGGAGAAGAAGCGAAGCCGAGATGATGACGAGGATGATGAAGGCGAGGAAGAGGTAGACGAGGAAGATGAGGAGGAAGAAGACGAGGACGACGAGGACGATGTCCAAGAATCGGTAGGCAGCCACAGGTCTTGCTGATATCCTGCACTCAGGCCACTAACCGCTTTGCTTTTTTAGAGACACCGCCACAAGCGCCCTAAGCGCGACAGTCGTGCAGCCTTTTTCGATATTGAGGCCGAAGTGGACGACGAAGACGAAGGTGAAGACGAAGAAAAGGATGGCGAAGAAATCGAGGATTTCATCGACAATGCCCACCCAGACGATTTCGAAGAGACGAGCAACCTTCACGATGATAGAAGACATCGTGAACTGGATCGCCGTCGGGAGTTGGAACAAAGTCTGGACGCGGAGAAGCAGGCTGAAATTCTGCGGCAACGCTACGGCAACCGAAGGCCGGCTAAGGGCCTGGGCGATTCGGCCGTGGTGCCACGCAGACTGCTTCTGCCGAGCGTCGAGGACCCCAGCATCTGGGCTGTGCGATGCAAGGAAGGCAAGGAGCGTGAGGTGGTATTCTCGATCATGAAGCGGATCGAGGAGCGTCTCGGCACCAAGGAAGAGCTGGGCATCACGGCAGCTTTCGAGCGCGGCGGACCGCAGTCGGTGATGAAGGGTTACATTTACGTCGAAGCGCTGCGGCAGACGGACATCATGACGGCGCTGGATGGCATGCTCAACGTGTACCCGCGCAACAATTTGATTTTGGTGGAGATCAAGGACATGCCTGATCTCTTCCGCATCACCAAGACACCGACTCTCGAGCGAGGCGCCTGGGTGCGGCTTCGCCGACCGGCCAAGTACGCGGGCGACCTGGCACAGGTGTTGGATGTGACGGAGAACGGCCTAGAAGCGCGTGTTAGGTACATTCCGCGTCTGGACTACGGGGTTCGCGACGAAGCATTGGCGAAGATGGGACCTGACGGAAAGCGGAAGCGGGTGCCGGGCGTGCCCGGACCACGACCTCCCCAGCGTCTGTTTAGCGAGGCGGAGGCGCGTAAGCGCAGTCCACGCAACATCATGTCGCACACGACGCCCAACACGTGGACATACAATGGCGACTACTTTGAGAACGGGTTCCTTATCAAGGACATCAAGCTGCAGCAGCTGGTTGTCAAGGATGTCAACCCGACGCTGGAGGAGGTGACCAAGTTTGCGCTGGGGGCAGAGGACGGGACAGAAAACCTCGATCTCAAGGCCTTGGCAGCCAGCCTCAAGGACAGCAACGCAAACGTCATGTATGTTCCGGGTGATGTCGTGGAGGTGTACGAGGGAGAGCAGAAGGGCGTGGTGGGCAAGGCGATCAACATTGTGGGCGACATTGTGACGATTGACGTGATCGAGGGCGACCTGCGGGGCCAAACGATCGAGGCGCCGACGAAGGGTCTACGCAAGCGGTTCCGGCCTGGTGACCACGTGCGGGTGATTGGGGGTCGGTTCCGCGACGACGTCGGCATGGTGGTCAAGATTGACGAAGACCGAGTGACGCTGTTGACGGACCAGAGCAACTCGGAGATCACAGTCTTTAGCAAGGACTTGCGGGAGGCCAGTGACACGGGCGGTCAAGGATCGTTGGGGCAGTACTCGCTGCTGGATCTGGTGCAATTGGACATGATGACAGTGGGCTGCATCATCAAGATCGACCGAGAGTCGCTGGTGGTGCTAGACCAGAACGGCGACTCGCGGCAAGTGATGCCGTCGCAGATCAGCAACCGGCTGCCGAAGAGCAAGATGGCCGTGGCAGCAGATCACAACGGGTCGGAGATCCGGCTGGACGACGTTGTCAAGGAGTTCAGTGGCCAGCGGCGACAAGGCAAAATCATCCACATTCACCGGTCGTTTGTGTATATGCACAGCAACGCGACGACCAAGGATGCGGGCGTATTTGTCACGCGGGCAAGCAACGTTACCACGGTGGCGGCCAAGGGCGGACGGGTGAATGCTCCAGGTGGCGGCGGCCCAGACCTGGACACGATGAACCCGGCGCTGAAGCGGAACCCCAACGGCAACAACGCTGCCATGCAGGCGCCGCAGCGTGTGTTTGGGCGTGATCGGGCACTCGGTCAGACGGTGACGGTGCGCCGAGGAGGCTACAAGGGCTTGTTGGGCATTGTCAAGGACACGACGGACACGTTGGCACGTGTGGAGCTGCACACGAAGAGCAAAACCATTACGGTGCCCAAAGCAGACCTGATCTTCAAGGACAAGATGACGGGACGCAATATTGACATTTACAGCCGTGGTGGTCGGGGAGGCGGCAACGTGGGCAGCGGGCCAGGACGCAATAGCTCGGCGCCGTCATGGGATAGTGGCAACCGCACGCCGCAGGTGGGCGGCAACAGCGGCGAACGGACACCGGCATGGGGTCTCTCAAAGTGTGAGTCAACACTCGCTGGACTAGATATGGTTGCCTGATAAATGCTAACATGAACATGTACAGCCTCGGCACATACGCCGGCCTGGAACCGCGACACGTCTGGAGCCCGCACGCCGGCCTGGGCAGCCGATGGCTCGAGGACGGTCAACCCGTATGACGGGAGTCGGACCGCCTATGGGTCGGGAGCTCGCACGCCGGCCTGGAACTCGGGAGCCAAGACGCCCGCCTACGACGGCTTTGGCTTCGGGTCCAAGACACCTGCCTGGAGCGGTGGTAGCAGCGGTGGTGGTGGCAGTGGTGGTGGCGATGCCTGGGGCTCGGGATCCAAGACGCCTGCTTACGGCGTGTCTGCACCGACGCCTGGCGCCAGTGGCCACGACAGCTGGGGCTACACGCCGGGGGCCAGTGGCGCTTCGTCTTCGCACGCGTACGATGCACCGACGCCAGGCGGCGCTCTTGGTGCACCAACGCCTGGAGATGCTCTCAGCGCGCCGACGCCTGGAGCCTATGCGGCGCCGACGCCTGGAGCAGCACTCAGTGCGCCAACGCCCGGTGCTGGCTGGCAGGGTGGCTGGGGTGCCGACACGGCGCCGACACCGGCTGCCGGGGCCCCTACTCCAGCAGCAGGCGGCTACTATGGAGCACCGACACCGGCAGCTTATGGCGGTGCACCGGAGACGCCGGCAGCAAGTGGACCGCGGTACACGGACGACGACTAGAGGAGTGAGGAAACAGAAAATACGGGCCAGGAAGAGAAGGGAGGGAGGGGAGGGAGGGTGTGAGGGAAGACGGCAGGTTAGAAAGAGAGACCCAGAGGATGGGCGTTTTTTATGATTTAAAAGGGTGTCGGAGTGCATTTTTCCTGAAATTGCAATCTTAGTAATCAAACAATTGCTGGAGAAGAGGGCCTGACGGGATGCGAAAAGAACATGGTAAAAAATCAGGAGAAGAGTGAAAAAAGAAAGCATGACGGGACGGTTGGGCTGCTGCTGGCAAAGACCATGCATAATACTACGGGAGCACTCCGAATGGATCCCCATATTAAGCTCCACCCCTATGCAGACAGCTTACGGGCGATCACCACATTCCATGGATCATGGACCTACAAGACTTTGTATTGGTCTTTGCTATTCTTTCAGAACTCAACATTGGAGCTGTCTGGTCTATGTCTAGGGTACCATGAATGTGCGGTAAGCCATCGTCTTTTCCCCGTACAGAATCCGACAAGCCACCCACATTGGAACTGTTCGTTATTTTTTTCTTCTTCTTTTTACTTCTTCAACTTGTCGTCTTCTGAAAAGAGCTTGCATGCACATACGACGAGAACCATGAAAACAGGTCACGAAAATGACAAAAAAAATCTGCAGATAGTCATGCATGTCATTCCACCGACCCCGCTCATTTGGCAAGGCCCAGCTCGGCCTCGGCCTTGACAATACGCAGGGTGTTCGTGTTGCCCATGCCGCCCTTCCAGCCCTGGACGACGACGACAGAGTCGCCCTTGTTCAAGACGTTGAGCGAAATGGCACGCTCAATACCCCACTTGATGCGGCGGTCGACATCCTCCTGCCAGTTCACCTTGGAGAAGTCGGGCTTGGCCTCGGGGAACAGGAAGGGGTAGACGCCGCGGTACAAGTGGCTGAAGCGCGAGGGAGAGGGCGACCGGGTGATCATGAAGATGGGGCAGACGGGGCGATACTTGGACAGCAGGCGGGCCGAGTCACCCGACGTCGACAGCACTATAATGCCACCGGCGTTCAGGTCGAGCGAGGCACGCACAGCAGCCATGGCGCAAGCCTCCGTCATGCTCACGGGCCGCTTGACCATGCCGCACAGTTCCTCAAAGTGGCTGACGTAGGGGATGGTGTTCTCGGCCATGAGAGTGGCCTCGCCCATCTCGCGGACGGCCTCGTTGGGGTAGTTGCCCTTGGCGGTCTCACCCGACAGCATGACACAGTCGGCACCGTCAGTGACGGCGTTGCCGACATCGCTGATCTCGGCACGAGTGGGACGCGGGTTCTTGATCATGGACTCGAGCATCTGAGTGGCGCAGATGACGGGCTTGCCGGCAATGTTGCACATGGCAATGAGCTTCTTCTGAGCAGCAAAGACCTCAGCAGCAGGGATCTCAATACCGAGATCACCACGGGCGACCATGACACCGTCGGTCTCAGCGAGAATCTCGCTAAAGTTGTTCAGACCCTGACGGTTCTCGATCTTGGCAATGATCTGGATGTGGGAGCCATCCTTGCCGAGAACCTCACGGATGTCCCGGATGTCCTGGGCACGACGGATGAAGGAAGCAAAGACCATGTCGACGTTGTTCTTGACACCGAACCGCAGGTCGGCCTTGTCCTTCTCCGACAGAGCGGGCAGATCCACGTCCGTGTTGGGCAGGTTGACACCCTTCTTGGACGAGATGAAGCCGTTGTTGCGAGCGCGGGCACGGATGGTCTTGTCGTCGACGACCTCGATGACGTCAAACGCCAGGACACCGTCGTCGACAAAGATGACACGGCCAGGCTTGACGACCTTGGTGATGTTCTTGTAGTCAACGTACCTGAAAAGCGGTCAGCCAAAAATATCATGAGAAATTGGCAGGAGGGATCTTGGGAGGGGTCCTCACATGTTGGAGGTGTCACAAGCAGTGGCATATGCCTCATCCGTAGTGAAGTTCAGCTCGGTACCAGCCGAGATGGGAATGTCAACATCGCCCTTGGTGTTGCCGGTCCGGATCTCCGGGCCCTTGGTGTCGAGGGCGATGGCGATCTGGCGACCGGCCTGGACGCGCTCGGCCTCACGGGCATTGTCAATGACAGACTGGTGGTACTCGTAGCTGCCGTGGGAGAAGTTCATGCGAACAACGTTCAGACCGGCCGACCGCAGCTTGTTGATGGCCTCAACAGAGTTGGTCTTGGGGCCGATGGTGCAGATGATGGACGTCCGACGGTAGTTCTTCTCAGGCGAGATGGCCGTGTTGAGGCTGGCCAGCCAGTCGATGCGGCCGCCGAGAGAGAGATGGTCCAGAGCACTAGGCATTTTTGTGTGTGTGAGAGAGAGGTGGTATGAGGGTATTTGGAAGGGGAAAAAAGGGTGGGATGAAAAGCTGGTTTGAGAGAAAGAGGATGTTGAGGTTTTTAAATTTTTGCTGGATTTTTTTTATAGTTATAGGTGATGGAGGGGCAAAACAGCTCAGGAAGCTGTGCCAAATATATTAGCAGGTTTCAGTGGAAACGAGAGGGAAAGAGGGGGGGGAACGACAAACGGGCAAAAATCTGGTGATGCCAACAAAGCGAACGAGAATGATGTTACTTACATGGGTACTCGTTCGAGGATTAAACGAAAGTGCCTCAGTTGCAAGTTTCTGACGCCTCCGTTTGACGTTTCGCCAGTGATTTTTTTCTCCTCCGTCGCTTCCCCATCGGGCTGCAGCCAAATCTGGCCCGCCACTGGTCGCACCTACCCCCCCCTGGCACCAGCACCAGCATCCTAGCAACTATCAGCAAGCCGTCAGCAGCTACCGGCAGCCATCTAGCGGGGCAACAAATCGCATTACTTCGCTGGAAAACGCGCCGAAAATCCTGCCCCTCAGAGGTCCAATCCGGCGTTGCCGTTTTGCCATTTGCCATCCAAAAAGAAAAGGGAAAAAAGAAAAAAAAAACGGTTTGCCGGCGATAAGAGGTTTTCCGTTTTCTGACAGTCGTCTTTCCCCCTCCTGTTGCTATCCGTTTTGGGCACTTTTGCCCCTCTTTGATATGTGTGTGTGACTGTGTGTGACTGTGTGACTGCATGTCTCTGTGTGTCTTTATCCATCTGTGTGTGCACCTCTCTGTCCCCCTCTGTCCCTCTGTCCCTCTTCCCACCGCCTGCGTAGGATCTCCGACGGAGCCAAGAGACTCAAGCTACCCGTTTGGCGTCATGTTAGTCGGATACTGTCCGAAGAAAGATAAGAATTTGTAGTGGGGCGTCTCGGGCGTATCGTCACGTGCCGATATGCTGATACCCGATACCCGCCACTTCCGTTTTCGACCGTGGGCTGAGCAAAAGGTGGCTTTGCAGGCGATCGTGCGGCCCAATAATTAGAGCGCTCGAGCGCCCCTCTTCTTCTCTTCCTTTTCTGACCGACAAATCACAACTGCGATCAATCCGCTCGGCTGGTCACAAGAGAATCCCGGAAATTCCCCCCAGCCAAAAACCACCGCCACGCGACAACCATAACAAAAGCATCCCGTGCCTGATCATCTTATCCTTACAAGACAATCTTAAATCTGAACGTCGCAAACTTGCTGTCGTTCACACTTCAAACACTCTTTCGTATCAACCCGAATCCATCGAATCCACTCTCCGAATCCATCAAGATGGTGGTGAGTCTTCGCGCCCTGCCTTGTGCTGCTGGCTGTGCTCCCTTTTGTTCTTTTTCCTGCCCGACTTCGTTCAAGAGCCAGCTGGGATTCGAGACGAAAAAATTAAACGTCCTCTCTCTCTTCAGCTCCTCAACTTACTGACGTTTGGCCTGTGGGGGCAGCTCGGCCTCGGCAAGCTTACCCACTATGCATTCGATGCTGTCATCAGTAGGTCTCTCCCGCTTGGAAGATTCTTGTCCGGAAGGAAGAACAATCACTGACTGTCTCCCTAGTTTCCGCCTTCTTGGCCGGCATGAAGCGATCAACTGGCTTGACGTGAGCATTCCCGATCGAAACAATTCATCCTCTTACAAAAAGGACAATCCCCGAGAACGTCTTGGCTAATGGTTGCCTCCCTCGCCCCTTTCGTTGGGCTGGGATTTCTGCTAGACCCAGTTTCAAGACAGACAAACTTGCTGGCGAGAACAAGGACATGTCCAAATGGATCGACAAGTACTTGGGTGTTGGCGAATGGGTCATGGATCAGTCCGTGGCCTTTGCCGGCTCTAGCAGCTGGTTCGAGCGAACACGATGATTCGTCTGAGCCGGTAAATAGCAGCAGCAGCAGCAGCGAGAGCGACAGCGGCAGCGACAGCAACAGTAACGACAACGGCAACGGCAACGGCAACGGCAGCGCGGGCTGGCACATCCGATCATGCAATGGGCAAGGCGTGGTGGCAAAACGGACGTTCTTCGGCAAACGACTTTGATGAGAGTCTCTCCATGGATTTATGGTTGTTATGACTTTTTTGGCATTTCCCTCTTGTTTTCGCGCGTGGGTTTCCCGGTATATTTCTGGCAGCTTTCACAACACATGTGTATAAAGAATGAATTCGGGTTCCATCCTGCCTGGCGTATCTGCTGTCTCTTGTTGTGTGTGTTGTCTCGGGCTGTTTCTTGTTCTTCCGTTGGTGTATAAAGTACGTCTTCCGCTTGTCTGTAGCTCGCCAAACGTCTGAAGCCACACAACTCGAAGAAAATAAAGAAAAAAGCCTCGTAGCTACTCATAAAGATCTCACGAAAAAAAACCACTCTCTGGGCATGCAGTGCACAGAAAACTAATGTAGAACCCTTGTGTTTTCGTTGGCGGTTCCGGGCCTGTGGAGCAGTTTCGGCCAGAAGGGCATGGAAAAACTCGGGGCCAGTTTTCTTGCCGAGCGTAAGCCGGTATGGGCACGTGTTATCGGTTTCACGGTAGTTCGTCACAAAGAATGCAAGTACAAGAAGCTCGTGTGCCTGAAATGTAAAGAGTTCTCTATTGTTCCCATGTGTCCAACGCTTCGTCATGGCGATAGAAATATCCAAAAAAGAAATAAAAAAGAAATAATAATTAATAAGCCAAGACACCTCGTAGGAACTCATAATGCACCGTCTTCACGGTGCTCCAATAGAAACTCGGGCGGCACCTCGTTCTCGCTGCTGTCGTCCCTGTCATCTCTTTCGTGCAAATTGTCTTGATCGTGATCGTGATCGTGATTCGGATCGTGATCATGGTCATGATCTTCGTTCTCAGCAACATTCGATACGAACAGATCCGGCGGTACCTCGTTGTCTTCGCTCTCCGATGCTCCGCGGTGGCTGTCACTGTCTTCGGTATCAATGAGCCGCTCCGTTGTCGGCTTGGGCGTGCTCCGGGCCACACCAGACTGTGTCATCCGCGGCGTGGACGATTCGTCTTCCTCGTCTTGAAGGAGGTTTCCGACGCTGTCGGGCCTCGGAGCCTGGCCATTCTCGGCGTCGTCCACGTGGACACCTGCTGCCCGCAGAGCCTCGCAAAACATGTTCCGTGCTTCCTGGAAAGCCTCCAGCTCGGCTCCCACTGCACAGATCAGCAGGTTCCAACCCTTGTCCTCGGCCGTCCGCAGCAGTTCGCTCAGGCCCGCTATAACCTCGTTCATCTTTTCTAGTTGCGCCTGCATTTTCGCTTCGGGCGTCGGCTCGGGTGCTTTGCCTTTGCCCACTGTGCTCTCGTCGGCATCCTCTTCGCCGGCCATTTGCTTGCGGAGGCCGTTCTCGAAATCAGACACAAGACGCACAGCCTCTTTCCAGACGGCACTGCCCTCCTCCAGGGCGCGTTTCTCCGTATCCACTTCGTGCTTGCGCCGTTCCAGCGCCTGCACTTCGCTCTCCCACCAGGACTGGGCCATCTCTGCCGTGCGTCTCTCGGGGCGCAGCCGTAGAAATTCAAGACCACCGGGCGACGATTCCTTAGACACACGGCTGTCTGGGCTTCGGCCGTCTTCTTTTCCATTCACAGACGTCCGCCTAGACGTCCCGGCACCCAGAGACTCTATATCGATCGGCTGTACTGGCGGCCGGGTCAGAACTGCCGACAACTGTCCCTCGACTTCCCGGAGCGCTCCCCGATAGCCGCTCAAGCCTGCCTCGCGTTGGCTCTTGGCGTCGGCGATGCGGCCCTCCAGCGTACGCTTGCGGCTGCGCAGCATTGCCAGCTGCTTCTCCAGCTCGACAATCTGTTTGTCGGTCTCGGCATGCGCATTGTTGAGCGTCGCAAGCTCCCGCGTCAGAGGCTCTTCCTCGTCCGCCTCGAGCGAGTGCAGCTCACCGGTGATACTATCGCGCCGGGCAGTCAACTTCTGCAGCTGTGCCAGGGCCCGCTTCCTCGCGCCCAGTGCTGTCTCCAGCGACGTCTCCTCTTCAGCTTTGAGATCAGTCAGCTGGGCAATGCCACGGGTCAGCCCAGAACGTGCACCGCGCAGGCCGATTTTCTTGGGCCGGGGCTGGCGCACGGGGATGACAGCCCCCGATGCTGTGGCACGGTCGGTCGGTAGGCGCGACGAACGTGTGTTCGTGGTGTAAGCGGACTCTGTGGGGGCCGTGTCACTCATGCTCCGGCTGAAGCTGTCGCCACCGTCGCTGCTTGGACCGGGCCCTGGGCTGGGGTTCAGCGGACCTCGGCCCAGACCCGCCAGCAGTCCGGCCGACTGCACGTCAAGATATTTTTGAATATCTTTTTGGACGGTCCGTTCTCTCTGTTGTAGGATGGCCCATGTAGAGTAAGATGCGCTGCGTGGAGTATGCCGACCGGCCGATGTTGCGGACCCGTCGAAAAGAATGTGGCTTGCTGGCAAGCGGGCTGAAGATGCATCTAAACGATGTACAGACCCGCCACGATCCTCCACATCCCTGTATAAGAGTACAGAAGTGGCAATGGGGGGCGGTGGGCCGGCGAAGAGAACCCGTGGCTTCGGCTGGGCGATGGGTGGTGGTGCCCAGGCGGGCGTCTTTTGCCGGCTGGGCGACACAGGCGGCGACATGCGCTGTTTGTGCATGGCGGACGATTTTTTCATGGATGAATGGGAGTCGAAGATAAAGGCGGGCTCGGCGTCAGAAGAGGGAGAATCTGGTTCAGGCCGAGGTGGCAACTCTTGAAGATCGTATTCGCTTGGTTTGCGGCGTAGTGGTCGATATGCATGGGCACTTTTATGGAACGGTAGAGCTGGATCCTTTTCATTGCGAGAGAAGGATAGACGAGAGAAGAAGGAAGACTTTGTTGCCATGCTTGGGATCAGAGGAGCTGCGAAGAGACGAGTCTGAAATGCTGCAGTTGTTTCTGGGCGAAATCCGAAGAAAATCGGGCAGGGAAGTAGAAACGAAGCTATGCTATCGTGCCGTGCATCCTGTCACCGGGACAGCCAATCATAAAAGATAAAGATAGAGCTGTTCATGGAACGACCAGTCACTGGGCGTATCTGCTCAGATGACAGTTCGGTTGCCTGGATGTTCATCCGGGCAATTGTGCATGTGCCATAAGATACAAAGTACGGAGAGTACATTACACTATACAAAACTCGCAGCTAAGTAAGCAAGATAGCGCTATCGTGCTTCCTGTGGGGACTTGTTCTTTAGCGTTCCATCTCATGTGACCGCTCGCGCTATCGTCCACTTTAATGCCTGTGGGCCTGGAAACGCGAAGAACGCGGCACCGCGTCTCTGGGGTATCCCAGATTGTCGCGTCCCCTTTAACCAGCAGCGGCCAATCTGCATGGGATCCTCAGCTTTCGAGTAAGAGAGGAAACCCCTGCATTGAAAGGTTTCTTGCCTATTTTACAATCTACAATCTACTCCGTTCATTCCCCCAAGTTCTTGTTCTTTATTCGTTTGACTCTTCCTCAAATCCTCTCTTCATTCCATTTCTTGTCCATCATGACGGACAGGTCGGCAAGGACACCGGCCAGAGCTGCCACTGCTGACCGGAAGGCCTCTCAGTCGACTGGAAAGCAGCAGAGCATCCTCGGCTTCTTCTCCAAGACACCCTCGAACAAAACACCCTCGGCCAAAACTCGCAATGCCGGAAACGACGACGACGACAAGATGCTCTCTTCGCCTTGTCTGCGCGAAACAAAGGCCAATGCACGTGCCGCTGTGCCAACAACCCAGATCACACCTGTTCCCAGCAGTGACGCGATCGAACCGCCAAGTTCCCAAGAGAATAGTTACTGCGGCTCCTCAACAAAGGTAGGTACCACCAAAAGACGACCTGTCATTTCTCGCAACTCCTGCTAAGACAACCCAGAAGAGCAAAAATCACTTGACTATTCCGACCAGCAGTCCGGTCCGAAAGGTGAGACTTTGGATACTTTGAGGTCTTTCTCTGCGCTCTCTTTCGTTTGCTCACCATCTTAGACGAAGAAAGCCGTTAACTACGCCGAGTCGTCCGACGAGGACGAGGACGTTTTCGTTTCCATGAGCAAGACTCGCCGTCGCAACCGATCTCGCGCCGTCACAGATGACGACGACGACGACGATTACAAGTCTGACAAGGGAGAAGCTGCTGCTGCTGTTGACGAGGACGGTATGTACTTTTCAGGACAGCTGCTGAAGCCCTCTTGCTAATACGATCGCAGAGGAGATGGCCGACTTTGTTGTCTCGGACGATTCCGATGGCACACCCAAGGCAAAGAAGAGGAAACGGCCTGCTAAGTCTGACGCATCTCGGAAACGGCCTACCCCCTCGCCGTCGCCGGCCAAGGACGAAGAATATGATATGGACGACGAAGGAGTGTTTGACGAACTGCCATCGACGTCTACGGCACAAAAGTGGCGTTTTGACCCAGACAACGTGGAGCCTGGCGCCTCTGCGACTATCCGGCCGACTCCTGCATCGAAATCGTCCAACTCCAAGACCAAAGAGAAGGCCTATACGAGGGATCCAGAAGAGCGATATCCATGGCTTGCTAACATTATGGACATGAATCGCAACAAGCCGGGCCACCCGGACTACGACAAGTCGACTGTCTTTGTTCCTCAAAGTGCCTGGAACAAGTTCTCGCCCTTTGAGAAGCAGTACTGGGAGATCAAGCAGAAACTATGGGATACCGTCGTGTTCTTCAAGAAGGGAAAGTTCTTTGAGCTTTACGAGAATGACGCCACCATTGGTCACCAGCTATTCGACCTCAAATTGACTGACCGCGTCAACATGCGCATGGTCGGCGTGCCCGAGAGCTCGCTCGACATGTGGGTCAACCAGTTTGTTGCAAAGGGCTACAAAGTGGCTCGTGTCGACCAGATGGAGTCTGCCCTGGGCAAGAGCATGCGTGAGCGAGGTGCTCCTGTGGTCAAGTCCAAGCAGGACAAGATCATCCGTCGCGAACTTGCCTGCGTTCTCACACGCGGTACGCTCGTGGACGGGAGCATGCTGCAGGACGACATGGCCACTTTCTGTGCAGCCATCAAGCAGGGCGTTGTCGATGACAAGCCCGTATTTGGCATCGCCTTTGTCGATGCTGCGACTGGCCAATTCTCCCTTTCCGAATTCGAAGACGACACCGAGCTCACCAAGTTTGAGACGTTTGTTGCCCAGACAAGTCCCCAAGAACTGCTATTGGAGAAATCCCAGATTTCCACCAAGGCTCTCCGCATTCTGAAGAACAACACAACACCCATGACCATCTGGAACTACCGGAAGCCCGAAACGGAATTCTGGGACGCTGAAACCACCCGTCGAGAGCTGGATTGTGGCGACTACTTTGTTAACGAGGATGGGAGCAAGGGAGACTGGCCAAAGAAGCTGGTCGAAGTCCAGGAAAAGTCTTTCCTGATGTCGGCATTTGGCGCTCTAGTCAACTACTTGCGCGATCTCAAGCTAGAGAAGAACCTGGTCAGCCAGGGCAACTTTGAGTGGTACAATCCCATTCACCGCAACGGAACTTTGATTCTTGACGGCCAAACGTTGATCAACCTCGAGATCTTCGCCAACACGGTTAACGGTGGTCCGGAAGGCACCCTATTCAACCTTCTCAATCGGTGTATCACGCCGTTTGGCAAGCGTCTGTTCCGGAAGTGGGTGTGCCATCCGCTATGCAACATTCAAAAAATCAATGAGCGTTTGGATGCTGTGGACATGTTGAACGCAGACCGCAGCCTCCGAGACCAGTTCTCATCCGAGATGACCAAGATGCCCGATCTGGAGCGCCTAGGGTCGCGCATCCACGCCGGTGCATGCAGGGCCGAAGATTTCGTGCGTGTTCTCGAAGGCTTCGAGCAGATCGAGTACACCATTGGCTTGTTGCGCGCCTTCACCGGTGGTAATGGTCTTGTGGATAAGCTGGTGTCCTCAATGCCCGACCTGAACGAGCCCTTGGGTTATTGGAAGACGGCATTCGATAGAAAGAGGGCCCGCGAGGCGAAGGTTCTCATCCCCGAACGTGGTATTGACGAAGACTTTGATGAGTGTGCAGACAATATCAAGCGCATTAAGGACGAGCTGCACTCTCTACTTGACCGATCCAAGGCCGACCTAAAGTGCCGCACTGCCAAGTTCACAGACGTCGGCAAGGAAATCTACCAGATCGAAGTGCCCAAGGCAACCAAGGTGCCCACGTCTTGGCGACAGATGTCGGCCACCAGCAGCGTCAGGCGGTACTACTTTTCCGAACTGGACGAGCTGGTGCGGGATCTTCAGGAGGCGGAGGAAACGCACTCGCAAATCAAGCGCGATGTTGCTCTGCGTTTCTGCAAACGGTTTGATGTTGACTCCGAGACCTGGCAAGAAGCTATCCGCATCATTGCTCAACTGGACTGTCTCATCAGCCTGGCCAAGGCATCGTCCACCCTGGGTCAGCCTAGCTGCCGGCCCACGTTTGTCGACGAGGAGCGCAGCGTGGTTGAATTCGAGGAGCTTCGCCATCCCTGCATGATCAATACGGTGGACGACTTTATTCCCAACGATATCCGTCTCGGCGGCGACACGGCCAAGATCAACCTTCTCACCGGTGCCAATGCTGCGGGTAAATCGACTATTTTGCGCATGGTAAGGACTCTTCGGCTATTTTTGTTGTTGCCATTGCCATTCTAACTCTTTCTAGTCATGTACGGCCGTCATCATGGCGCAGATCGGTTGCCACGTGCCGGCTGTCTCGGCACGCCTGACGCCCATTGACCGGATCATGTCGCGCCTAGGCGCCAATGACAACATCTTTGCAGCACAGTCGACCTTCTTTGTCGAGCTTTCGGAGACCAAGAAGATCCTGTCCGAGGCTACGCCGCGGTCGCTGGTCATCCTGGACGAGCTAGGCCGAGGCACGTCTTCGTATGACGGCGTGGCCGTGGCCCAGGCGGTGCTGCACCACGTGGCCAGCCATATTGGCTGTGTGGGTTTCTTTGCCACGCACTACCATTCGCTGGCCACCGAGTTCGAGAACCACCCCGAGATCTGTGCCAAGCGGATGCAGATCCATGTGGACAACCAAAACCGGCGAGTGACGTTCTTGTACCGGCTCGAGGATGGCGTGGCCGAGGGCTCCTTTGGTATGCACTGTGCAGCTATGTGCGGAATCCCGAACCGGGTGATTGAGAACGCCGAGGTCGCGGCCCGCGAGTGGGAGCACACGAGCCGACTGAAAGACAGCCTGGACCGGGCCAAGACGGGATGTTATATCCCGCTGGGTGTGCTGAGCGATGTGGCAACGTTGCTGCGAGAGGGCACTGGCACGAGTGGCATCGACGACCACGGCGTGTACGTCCTGATGCGGGCCATTGAGGCACTATAGAAAAAAAAGATTCGCAAAACGAAGAACAATGGGAAAACGGGAGCGCAAATCTAGCTGGAATAGGGGAGTTCTCAATAGGCGCTCTGCCGGGGACGGCAATTTTAATGGGTTTGCGTTTGTGGTATAGAACCGAGTCTATGAAATGGGATCTGATCTTTGGAGAATTCTGCCAGGATGTGAAAAGATGTCAACATCCCTGTAGCGAAGACTGGGATGCCATGGTCACCGGGTTCTGGCCTTTAACAGATCTTCTTGACGCGATATTTCACATGCATGACTAGGCCGAATGATCAGATGTTGATACTAGCGAAAGAGACGAGGGTGACTCTAGTTGTCGAGTGGACGGAGTACTCCGTATTTGATTCTTATTTATGATGTTGCATAGGAAAAGGTCTGGACTATCTTAATGGCTAGCCAAGCGCTACTAGCAGTGCGTTTATATAGCGTGTTCTCCGTGAAATTTCCAACCAAGGACGAGGTGCCAGAGTGGTCTAATGGGTATGACTAGAAATCATATGGCTTCGGTCGCACAGGTTCGAATCCTGTTCTCGTCGTTTTTTTTTTTTTTTTTGCCTTTTTGCTATTTTTATACTGCTGCTTTCCAAAATCCCGGTTCGTCTCCAGCTCGCTAGACTATTTTTCTTCTTTTCTTTTTTCCATTTTTTTTTACCTGTACTCCATATGTATATTTGGATCGCTTGATCTTTCATTCGATCAATTTAATCTTTCCAACAATTTTAGAAACGACGCAATTATGGAGAAAAATATACGCTCTTGGCTGGCACTTTTGCCATGTGCTCGGACACCACCTCCACATGTTGGCATGCTCGGCTAACGTTGCCACTGCAAGACAGAGCAAGCAAAAGCTGAACGGACACGCCGTAGGCGAGGCAGGGCTGATCAGGAGGACGGGCAGGGCAATGATCGACGGGACTTGGTCCGCTATTGTTCTTCAGCGATTAAAGTTACCAGTCGCCATTCCTTGCATATGTCATTTCTCGGTGTTCGTGAGAGGGTGCACTCGTAAAAATGCGAGTAGAAAAAAATGTCGAGCTGCGATCGGCAAGACCAACTGGAAAAGCCACGCGAGCGTAGCGGCCCGCCTGAAATAGGAGAGGGACTGAGAGGGTCTTTAAGGAGTTTGCTATTATGCACCTGCAGGCGCCGGCGCGTGTTTGAATTTCTACAACAGCTGCTGAAGAATCCAGGTGCGTCTGGAAAAGTCCCCCTGTTCTGGATGCGTGCGCGATAGGTATGTCGCCAAAAGCTTGGGATACATCGTGTTATTGTGGCTTCTGTCCCTAAGATTGGCACCCCTTTCAACCGGTATCTCGCGTAGCATTCATCAATGGAGTGCAGGCGCTCGTACGAGTGCGGGTGGGGGGCAAGTCCTATCCTGCTCTCTTAGCTCTTGAAAAAAGAGATCCCCTGGCATCGTCTCTCCAGCGGGGATGATCGCTGTCTGGATGGGACCCTACAAGGCCATTGGAAACGAAGGAGCAAAAATTGCTCTGAGGCGTACTTGTAGTCGGGCAGGCGGACACGCGGACACGCGGACACGCGGACACGCGGGCACGCTTTCTTTCCCCCCCGTCTGCCGGGTCGGAGTAAGCAACTGCTTTGGGGAAGCAGCCTGAAGAACGCGAGCGCGAAGAAAACTCTTTTTACCTCGGACGTCTGAGGGCACGGATCGCTTCTTGGCATATGTGTACGGGATACTTTGCAGTCTTTATTGCTTCATGCCATGCAGAGTACGGAGTATGAAGCACAGCTGTGGTGACGAGTATCAATAGTTGGGGAGCACAGAGTCACAGAGTATCAACGGGCTATGACCATTGGGAATTACTCGTGGACACCACCGGATTTTCCCTTATCGCTCGTGCGGCCCACCTGCCTGTCCAACGGCGTGCAGACGCTAACCGAAACGGCTATGCAGCCTGTTTGGCCGGGTGGCCGACCTATGCCCAGCAAGGATGGTTGTCTATCTCGCTTCCCCGCCGCTGCTCCCCCGACTATCCCATAGGACAGGAGCGGCTGGCCAATATGATGTCTAGATTGCTTGGTACAGGAGACTCGGGGACGGCTGTGCTTCTCCCTATCATCTTCTCCACTTTGGTTGGGACTTTCAAAGGTCCTGCTTATGAAGTATGGAGTACGGAGTACAAGTATCACTCGAACCCATGTTGATCTCCTTCCGACGGCCTTTTTTTTTTCGAATTAGAATTGTATTTTGTATCTTACTTGTATTGCCTGCTCGTCCGCGTCCTGGCTTTGAAAAAACAAGGAGACGGACAGCTTTTGCTTTTGCCTCCCAACGTACAGAGTATCTTGCGACGTACAAGTAGAAGGGTCCTCTGCTCGCCAGGCCGCTCGAAACGACCAGCACGGACCTGCTCAGGTAAGAGGCCTCGCTACCATCCTTCCTGTCTCAGACGTTCCTCCCCCAATGCCCAAGCGGCAAGGCACCTCTCGCCTCCTTCGTTGTCCAAGCCCATCCCCGCACCCTCAGCCGATGTTGCTCCCCCCCTTTCTCCCCTAGATGCGAGATGTGTCAGGACATAATGTGACAGGTCTTCTTGCCGTCTTGGGCTCATCTGGCTGACCACTGCGGCCTATTTTAGAACTAGACTGGGGGGCCGAGTCAGTGACAACGACTATCTACGAGTAACTCGCTGCGGAAAACGCGAACGGGACGCTAACTATGCACCTTCTACCCGGCGGTTTGACCTCATCTAACCCATCTTTATCGAAAAATTGGCTGTTTCTGGACTGCCACGCACAGGCTTGTCTTGGCTGCTTGCCACTAGACTGAGAATACATAAATATCACCAGCTCCACTCTCGAGGTTCGGGGGCTACCTCTTCCCACCCAGAGGGTAGAAAAAGACCATCTTGGGCAACATGTCTGGCCGCAGTGCATATGTTCGCAAGAAGATCACACAGACCAAGGCCGACGAGGCAGGTGTCGCGCGAGGCCGGGCACGGTCTAATGCCAGCTCGGATGACAATGCCACGATCGTCGACCCGGCCCTGCCGGCCCGGCAGAACACGGGTATTGGCACGACGAATGTGCATTTTCTCAAGTTCGCCGAGCCCATCCACGAGGTAGAGCCGGCTGACGCTTATTATCACCACGGCTCCGGGAGTCAGAGCGGAGGCAGCACAGACGGACGACATGTCGGACGTCGCGGCCCTCTGCAAGACCATGCCTATGCACGCGCTCGTCGACCCAATATCCGGACAGAAGACATGTCGGGCATTGAGAAGTCGGGTCTCCGCTCGGCCGTAGACAAAAAGAGTGAAGACGTGCGCCGGGGTCTGGCCAAGGCGTTTGGGTTTGGCAAGAAATCAAAGAGCGACGACAAAGGGCCGGATCCACGGCCACCATCGGCAGCAACGGTGCGAGCACCCCTGGACCATGAGTACGGCAGCCCAGTCAGTCCTACCGGCATGGGCTTTCCACCGGACTCGTTGGATGCCATGACCTCGCCCCGTCTGGGACAGCAACAACAACAACAACAGCAACAGCCCTTCTTGCCACCCATAAACGATCAGCCATGGGAGCTACCCGGAAGTGCACGATTCCCGCCGCCGTCATCGAAACTGCCTCCGATCCCGGTAGTGACGACACCACAGATCAAGCGGTGGGTCGGGGCAGGCAGGCCCGTGCAGAGGTGGAACAAGTTGCGCAAGGACCCGGAGCTGTGGGACCCCAACGGTGACGTGCTCGTGTATTTTGGGCACCGGGGCCAGCAGCCACGTCCGAACCCGTCCTTCCGGTTGTCGTCACATATCATCGAGGCGACCGAATCTCGGTTTCTCATCACGCAGCTGCGCGAAGGGTCGACAGAGGAGGATATGCAACAGCTGCCGCCATCGCCGGTCGGGACGTCGCCCATGATGCAGCGGCACCTGGCCGGCGGCGGCGGTAGTGGTGGTAGCGGCGGCGGTGGCAGTAGCCAGCACTTGAGCCCTCATGGCTATGGAGCCAACGGGCAGCCGACGCCGCCCATCTCGGAAGACAACAGTCTGCATGATGCAGACGGGCAGATCAGCTACGAGATGTACTTCCCGACGCCAGCCAACCTGAGCAAGACAGAGCAGCTTCGCAGCCACATCACAACACGCAATGTGTTTGCACTGCTGTATCACGCATCACTCGTCGGTCTGTCGCTGTACCAGGCGCTGGCTGACCTTCACGCACGCCTCGAGGCGTACATGCCACCGGACACGGACAATGTGGGCACGGTTATCAACTACCTGGCTGCGCGCGGCATCGACGATGTGCGCAACGAGCCCGAGGCGGCCGTGTCACTGCTCGCGTGGTCCGAGAGCCCCGACGTGCGTTGGGAAGAGGGTTGGCGCGAAAGCTTCCTGCACTGTGTCGGCATGTACGCCCGGCTCGAAGCCTGTGCCGACTTCCGCAGCGTCACACCCATCACGCGTGCCCTTCTGGAACGCGCCAGTCTCGAGACGCAGCTGCGCGTGCAGGCTGCCGAGGAGCGTCTGGACGAGTTTCAGTATACCGATATGTGGCCAGCAGCCGCCGGCGCAGGCCCGGCCAAGGCAGCAGCCAACAGACTGCAAAAGTTCCTCATCGCTCACTACACGCGAGCCTACGGACGGTGGCCGCCTCTGCCACTGGCGACGTCTGCAGTAGGGCCGGTCGACCAGGACGACGACATGTGGCTGACGCGGACGGTGGCCCAGGAGCTGCAGCGGGACTTTGGGGCTCTGTATGATTATCTGGTGGACCGCGATATTGTCTGGGACGGCTCGGAGGCGCGGTCGGGGCGCAAATGGATGCTCGTCTCGGAGAGCGGCAACCGTGCCTTTGAGGCGGACACGCAGGACCTGCCGATGACAGACATGCTCGTCGAATTCGACAACCGGCTGCGCTTCCCACACATTCCCCATCCCTACCCGCTGGTGCCCGAGTCGGTCCCTGTGCCTATACCGGTGACGCCGGCGGGCGACAACGGCCGCAGCAACGGCCGCAAGGACAAGAAGGCAGCTGCACAGCCGGCCGGCACCGGCAGTACGGCTACTACTGGGCGAGCCAACGCCATGGAGCGCCGGGTACAGCTGGCGTACACGGTGGCGACCAACATGTTAGTGCTTGGGTCTGACTTTACACAGTCGGACCTGATCGACGCCTTCTCCAAGTTCGAAAAGGCAGACCGTGTCGGCGAGGTGGATCCATCGACGGCGCGACGAGGACGCTGGGTGTTGGTCTACGGCGTCTTGCAGACGCTGGCGTCTGTGGCCGTGGACGCACTCAATGTGCGGTATCGCGACGGCGTCGCCTACCACATCTCGCCACGGCTCAAGGGCGCCAAGATGCCGCCCTGGCGCACGGCCACGGGCGGCGGACTCATCGGCACGAACGACGAGTCGGCGCACGAGTTGTCGCACTGTTGGCTGGTGCCGCGCACATGGAACATCGGCCAGGGTGTATCACACGGCGGCCTCGAGGGTTCGATGGCGTCCTCGTTTGGCGGATCTGGCAACACGAGTCCTGTGTATAGCACGGCGGGCGGCGGCGGTGGCTTTTCTTTTCCGCGGCCACCACCGACAGAAGGCGGCATGAGTCATCTATCGGTGGCACGCAACAGCTTCGTGGGCCAAGCCGGCTATGTAGGCTACCATACACCACTGGGAGCGCGGTCGGTACGGTCGAGTGTGTCGGTGGCGGCCGTGGGCGGTCACGGCGCCGGAGGGCCGCACGGAATGGGGATGGGCATCGGTATTGCGCACAGTTACAGTCACGGCCACAGCGGATACACATCACCGGCTCCACCGGTCCCGTACCTCGGATCGTTCGGCGTCTACACGCCGTCATCAGCCGGGTCCATCGGCGGCGGCAGCAGTGTCTTGTCGTCGGACCATTCGAGCACGAGACGGCGGAGGGCAGCGACAGCACCATACAGTGGGCAGCAGTCGACCGAGACGGCGAGTCAGATGTCGGCATCGGCAGTCAGTGACTTCCTCTCACTGGACGACGGACTGAGCGGCAGCGACGGCGAACAGCAGAGGACGGCCGGGCCGGCACGGCGGAGCGACCGGCCACTGCTGAGCTGCGACACGGACGAAGCGGATAGTGTAGCGCCGGTGATTCGGGACTTTGACGATATGAGTGTTGCAAACGGAAAATAAGGGATACAGGTCATGGAAGGTAATAAAAGGAAGGGTAATGGAGGCAAGACCTGTGGGATGATACCAGTGTTGGAATTAGCACGTGACAAGAATTTTCCTGTAAGTAGTAGAAATCGGCGTCCGGAGCATTCGAAAGAAAAGATCGGTTCAGCGCATTGCGGCATATTAGTGGATTACTCCGTACTCGTAGTGAACTTCAGCACTACTAAAACACCCCAAGACCGCTAACCCGCCACTCCCAGCCACCGTTTTTCGGTGCGGCCAGGCCCGGGCGTTCAGGAATGACCCCTTTGGGATTAGCGTAATGCATCCCATCTAGCCACGGCGCGCCTAATGCCGCCCAGCCACTGCTAGCGTTGCCCCGTGGATTATCGGCTGCCTCGTGTTATTCTTCGTCTTCGGCGTCTCTCCAGCGACCCCCCCCCTCTCTCTGTATCTTGCGGCACGTTGGTCTGTTTTTTTCTTTTCTTTTTGTCTGTAGGACACGCATTCATGCATACCCGCAGGAACACAACGGTCATCGGATGCCTGTGTGCGAGTGCTTTGTGATAGGATAACCTATTATTCCGCACTTTGTATTCAAGTGATTTTGCTTGGGCTCGACAACAAGGCCTTGCTTGTTGCCAGCTTGCCCTGCAAGACCCCGGTCTAATCCTTGCGCTACGTCATAGAGAATGCCCTCGTAACGATACAAGTGCGCTCGACAGCAAAGGCCCGCCATGCCATTGGCTACTGTCGTCACCCGGTTGCCACCCCAAAGCTGGCCTCCACAAGTCTACTGTGTAGAGGCTGCCGTCCGGACCCGCTTGCAGGTGTCCCGAACAACGAGACATCCTGCTTGTTGCTTTCCTCTCCTCTCGCCCTTTCTGGCCCTTCCTCGAGGGGGGTGAACCCTTGCTGGCTTACTCCGTGTCCAAGAAATACCCGCTGATTTCTCACGCCCGTGCACAAGAAACTTTCTTCCCTTGCCTTACCTCCCCACCTTTTTTCCCTCTTCCCTGCCATTCCTGCATCTTTCTTTCGCATCTTGCATTGTGCATCCTGCCATTGCTTTTCCTACCGCCTGTTTCTCTCCTCCATTCCTCACCGAGACAGATCGCCAACGGGAGCTCTAAAAGAAGCCGCATTCCAGTCCTCTACGCGACAGCTAACGGTTTCTGCAAAACTTGTACCCCCTACTCCATTCACCATGTTGTTTGCTCTGTTCTTCGCCTTTTGGCGCTTCATGCAGATTGTCACATTGGTATGTCGCACCCGCCTTTCCTTCTGTCTCTCTGTCTCTCTGTCTCGCTCGCTAACAAACAGCTTCCGGCAATGGGCATCATGGCATGGTATGTCCACGTATTTGTCAGCGCAAACATGCTCACGCCCAACTACATCCTCATCCTCTTCATCGCCTCCGTCCTTGCCATCGCTTGGTGCATCTTCACCCTGTTCAGCTATCACCGCAGCAGCACCAACGCCGTATTCGTCGCCATCATCGACCTCGGCTTCGTCGGCACCTTCATTGCGGCCGTCTACTACCTCGGCTTCATCGCCAACGCCAACTGCGTCAATGTCGACACCACCGCCAGCTGGGTCACGAGCGCTGGCTCTCTCTCCAGCCTCGGCGAATTTGGCATCGACATCTCGGTCAGCAAGCCTTGCGCAACCCTCAAGACCGCCTTCGCCCTTGGCATCATGAACTGCATCTTCTTCTTCTTTACCGCCATATTCGCCCTGCTGCACGGAAACCATCTCGGCAAAGACGAGCGCGAACGTCGCTACGTTGTCCGCGAGACCACCCGCGTCCACCACCGGCGCAGCGGCTCCCGCAGCGGCGGCTCCCGCAGCGAACACCGCACGCGCAGCGGCAGCCACCAGAGCCAGCGCAGCGGCCATTCGCACCAGCGCGTATACGTATGAACAAGGGACATGGAGTGGGCGAATACGATGACGACAACGACGACGACGGGAATGGGACACGCACGATATCGGCCGAGAGGCCGAATAAGAATGCAGTGATGCAAGAGTACTCGTACTCCAGGACGTCAAGTTCGAATGGACATCCCATGGACGGGATAGATCGGGACGCACGCATGCATTTATGTGGCCTCCCCAGGGCGGTCGGCTTGTCTTTTTTTTTTTAACGATTTTTCACGCAATGTTTAACGATGCTTCGTAGATCTGGTTTAGATCATGCTTGTATATACATATATCTGCCCAGTTTCTGGGCATGGCATCCCGATGGAAAATACACAGTCCAGCCAGGATTTCTCAGACAGATCAATAACAACATGTCTTTGCACGAGACTGGTAGCAGAGCGAGAATGATAAGAGTTGAACATAGTCCTAGTATGATATATTGCTTTCCTTGTCCGGACCACTTTCGGAACATGCAATGTCTATGGTTTCAAGGGCAACAAGGGCATTAGTTTGTCCCGGGCCTCATCGTCTTCGTTGCCTTGGCCTTGCTCCTATGCATGTCCCAAGGTCCAGAACATCTCAATGTTCTTCTTCGTGTCGGCATCGGCATACTCATGCGGTCCCCGCAAGGTGACATGCTGACCGTGAATCTCGGCCACACCTCCCGAGATCGCCGGACTGGACAGCAACTGATCGACGCCACGCACAAGCGTGGACATGGGCGTGATGATCATGTCCTTGAAGAGGGGCAATGCAGCAATGTTTGTTTCTGTTTGGGTCAGAGAGGGACAAAAAAAAACCGAGATGAGACGAGAAACGAATCAACGCACCCAGGACAGCCGGTGCCAGCGCATTGATCTGAATCAGCAGCTTGTCCAGTGGCGCCCGCAGCGACCGCACAAGCCCGACGACCCCCGACTTGCTGGCCGCATACAGTGGTGCCGCCGGGAAGGGGTACAACCCAGCATTGGACGCCGTACAGATGATGGAGCCGCGGCAGGGATTGGTCGAGAGGACTTCATTCATGCGGAAATAGTGGACAGCAAGGTTGACGGCTGCCGAACAATAAAGGATCAGCCAAGAACTTCGTTGGGGTGGGACTTGCCATACGCACAGTAGATCACGCCCCGCAGATTGACGTCCAGCGCACGAAGTGAGGGTTCCTGCGGCTCTGCGCCCTCCTCGCCCAGGATCGAGGTGTTGCTGCCCGAGATGCCGGCATTGGCCATGACCACATCGATGCGGCCGCCACACTGCGCCTTGACTTCGGCAAAGGCTGCCGCTTGGGCTGCCCATGAAGACACATCACAGGGCACAAAGCGAACCTGGGGTGCCTTGGCTTCGGGAGCAGCCGACAGTTCGGCGGCCAAAGCGCAGCCGGTGGGAACGTCAACGACATCAAGGATGGCCACATGCTCATAGTCGCCGTGATTGGCGAGATAACGGGCCATGGCGTAGCCGATGCCGCTGGCACCGCCGGTGACGATGGCAGTCTTGTGAGCCATGGCAAGAGAGAGCGTAAGAGTGTCGCAAGTTGAAGCAGTGAAAGGACGCTGGTGGACTCCGCAGTCGCAAACGCAACGAAGCTCTTTTTAGCACAAAAGCGTCTCCGCTCGGATGAGTGTAGGCGATTCGGAGAATAGAGCCGATGGCTCCTGGTAGCGGTCTCGTTTAGCCTTCGCACTTGCCTTGAGGTGGGGGGACAAGACGGCGGCCATCCCTCGAGCGCTCCTTCCCTTCCTCGAGCGGATAGGCTTATTTAGCATCTTATTCTCTTGACCCAAACACGTGAACATCTTGAACGTCATGGAACAGCGTGACTAATATCGCATCCTGAATCAAAACCGGAAGTCGCATTCCCAAATGCGTAATATATTGTCCTACCCCAGATCTTGTGGTATCTCCGCCTCCGGAGAGGCCCCACTATTTTCACTGACATCACCAAATTGACAGCCATATCTGATGGGAGAAACGAAATATTGAATTAAGAGTCCCCGGATGACTACGATTACGGGGTGGAGTATATGCGCAATAAATAACACCAAGCAATGCTCCATGAGTTTGACCCGACCATGCACGTCTCTTCTCTCCGTCCTTATGCCCTCCATATGACTTTTGATTCCTCCGCCCATATCCCAGAGAAGAACTAATGAAATTTGCGCCAGCCGCCTTCTGTCTCTCTCTCTCTCTCTATTGCACCAAACAAATCAAGGAAGGTTCCGCAAGGCCGACACGTGCAGATATGCGTCCACATACAAATGGTTCCGCACCGTGTAGCGTTGGCCCGGCCGCACTTGGAACATGCCGTGCGGCCCCAGCACAAACTCGGCATCATCAATACGCACTCGCAGCTTGCCCGAGGCCAGCGAGCACACGTGGGTAGCACGGGGATCAGCGTCAAAGACATGCGTAGCGCCAGGCTTTACTACGTCGATGCGGAAAGAGATGTTGTGGTCAACGTGCACCATCTGCTGGCCGGCCGTCGTCAAGAAGGCGTTGGAAAAGGCCACATTCTCCGTGCGCACTGTACCGCCGGGTCGCCCTGCACGCTGCACCTGCAAGCGTCCGGGCGCCACCTCCCAATCTTCCATCTCCAGGAGATCGCCCAGGAGACGTTCTGATGTGCCGGCGGGGGCGGCCACTGGATTTGCGGGGGATCGGGCCACGGGGGTCGTTGACGTAGCCGTTGGGGTGGAGCGGAATGATGAAGCTTGGGATGAGCCCGGTGGAACCGGTGGGACGATCGGCGTGACCTTCTTTGGAACTGCTGGGGCCCCGGGATCCACGGAAGCCGTGCGCCGGGTTTCTCGGACTGGGGGCACTGGCATATCAGCCAAGGACTCCCGGACAGCGATACGTTCAGAGCGGCGGCCCGAGATTGTAGATTTGTCTGCTGCAGAGCCTCCTAAGCCATTTTTGCCAGTGCCCTTTGACGACTGGCTATTTTTCTCGCCACTGTCGCCGTTGTCTGGCTTGCGTGATTCGTACCGCGGCACATTCATGCGCAGTCGCTCCGCGTCCATATCAGCTTTGGGGAACAGCTCGCCGAAGCGGTCATGCAGCGATTCCCGGAGTGTGCAGTACGCCTGGTTGCAGTGGTACAGGCAGTTGGCGCAGCACAGAGTGGTCGCGTGCAGTTCAACGGGCGCGTGCGGAGGGAGAATGACGCAACCGTGGTACGGACCGCGGCCGTTGCGGCAGGCGTGGCATGGCAGGATGCTCTGCTCGCCTGTCACCTGCATGATCAGGCTCGAGACGTCGCGTGGCAGTGTATCGAGAAAAGGATGACTTTTGATCCAGGCTGTGTTCCAGCAGATGTCACGTACGCGCGGCAGTGGCGCAAAGAGGCTCACGTAGCCTGTCTGTGGGATGCCGCCGTTTTTATGTTTGATCAGCATCGGCTTGACGTACTCCCATGTAGGGGTCGTGCCCGCCGAAGAGGTGGCTGTCTCGGCGAGAGAAGATTTTCGGAGTTGCTTCTGCTCTGGGCCATCGGTCGAGCTTCTGCTTCGATCAGTGTCTGCGGGGCTGTCGTTGCTGGTGCCAGGTGCCCTAAGAGGCGGTGCTGGATCAGCCAAGGGCTCTAGTTCTGAGGCGGCCCGACGAACCTGCGAGACCACTAAGGCGTGCGAGTCCTGGTGTCGCCCAATCTCGGACAGGGTACCATCACCGTTGTCATTGAGCTGGCGGAAACGATGTTGACGCTGAAAGTAACATGTCAGTTGAGAGTCCGTCTATATAACAGGTAAACAAACGTACTGTGAAGTGCGCCCCTAAGTTGAGAAGTTGGGGAAACACCCGCCGACAGTTCCTCACGGCGCAGATCCACGGGTTGCCTGGATAGTTGCACTTTTGATAACCATCGGGGAAAAGCGCACCAAAGCCACAATCACGCATGTCTTTATCCTGCACGGCAACTGAATCTCTGTTAGGCCATTCCTTTGGGTGGCTTGGGGGTTAGCCTATCTTACCTGGCAGATTAATGTAATTGCGGCCGCTAGGCGTGGATGTGAATATCTTGTGTCCCTCTTTGCGTTTATGGGACCTTCTGGTGGGCGCAGTAATTGGTTCTGTATCCGGATATGCTGTGATGCTGGAAACAACTGCTTTCTGCGAAATGATGCGCGCACCCAGACGGCCCTGGACGTTAGCAACCTTGACACGGGAAAGCGTGCCATCTAGGTTGTCGTTCAGCAAGTTTGAATTATGACTCGCCTATGGAGAGCAATTAGCGAGAGTAAAGCCGTGCTGTCGTAGTCACGCATCTTACAGAGAAATGATGGCCTAGGCCTGACATAAACGGGAATGTCTGGTAACAGTCGCGGATCGGACACGGGAAACGCATAGATGCAGAGCTGTGCGTCTTGTAGCCGTCGGGAATGAGGGCACCATTTGTGGTCACCAAGGTTCCATTATTGTCTAAAGTCAAAGTGAACAGAAGATTAGTAGATGATAGTTGGACTACCATCGGACGGATTTGCATTTACCTGCCCACTTGTTGTAGCGCCTGCCAGAGGGCGCCGTCAGTATGGCATCCGGGATATCCATGTCGGCTCCGGATAGAGTTGGAATGTCCGACACGATCAATTCTGGCGTGTAGTTTTCTGAATCGGAGTCGTCCTCGGCCTCTACTTCCATCCCTTGATCACTATCATCACTCTCGGCCTCGATTTCGACCTCTTGATCACTACCACCACTCTCGATGGAAATGTGCCGGTTTTCCATGAGATCCGCCGTATGTAAGGAGATCGAACTTGATAAGGAGTCTGCATCCCATACTAATTTTTGCCGCTTGTTCCCATCCGGAGCACTGCTGCTGTCACTCGAATCACTGTCCTGGGCCCGCTTCTTGGCCAAAGCTGCTTCCGGCTGCCGATCCTCTTCTGCAGTCATGACCGGCGAGGTCGGGTTGCTCTTTGTGCTGCTTTCTTCACGCTTGACGAAGAGACTGCCGTTCGACGACAGTGGCGGCAGTGTCGTGCGCCCCGTGCGCTTGGCCATGAACGTCCGCATGGTCTTATGAGAAGAAGTACCTCCGGGCGTGGGAATCGGCACGGGCGTCACTTTGGGAAGTTTCGTAGCCGAAGTCTCCGAGGCCGGTTTTTCGGAAGCTGCCTTTTCGGAGGTCGACTTCTCAGACGACTTCTCGGTTGACTTCTCAGACGACTTCTCGGTTGACTTCTCAGAGACCGATTCAGATGTCCTCTCTCGGTAGCTATGCTTGATGCTGTCTTGGTCGGCCAGCGGCAGGTCCTGGAACCAAGCCATGCCCCCAACCATACTCATCAACATGAGACGTATTTGTTGCGGAAGTTGGAGCGAAAATAGTCGGCGCAACCGCTTCAACGGCACGCGGTCATGTAATAGTGCCCGGCGTACATCGTGCTTCATGAGTGCTTGCTGAAGCTGCTCCGTGAGACTGCCGGTTTCCAAGACCCGCCACAGCTCCTCCGTCGTCGGCAGACTGACTCTCCCTGGCGATGCCGTCGGCGTTCCTCCAGTGTTCTTGAACAAATGCAACGGTGGAAGCCCACCGCCGTCTGCACGCGTCGGCCTTGCATCTTGTTTGCTGCCAGACAAGGTCGACATTTTCGCCTAATCGGTGAGAGCCAACTGAAAAAATGCCTAGAGTACCCCAGTCTCCCTAAAACGGCCAATCCACTTTTGCCTTCGTCTGATGTCTCCCCCAAAGGGATGAATCTCCCGTAGGCCTTTGCGTAGGATGCCCTTGTCGGCAACCGTTAATCGGCGTAGAAGACGTTGCGAAGCAAGGCGCCGTCGTTGAGGGCGTAGTTGACAAACGCGAGGCCGGCGTAAAGGGGGTCACGCGTTAAGGGTCGCGTTAGCGTGATAAAACCCCAGTTTTTGGAAAAGCATGGGTCAGCCAGCGCGCCTATGCGGAGGCGGGCAGGCATCAATTCGTTAGGGTAGGCATCAACTTTTTAGGGTGGGCATTAACCCTACGGCGTAGGCCTTCTACAGCACTCCCACGTTAAGGCATCAGCAAACATCACCAAACAACCAGATACGCCTTGCAAACAGTTCCTAGCTATAAGACGACGCTTAAATGCTAGGTATAGGACGCTTTACAGCACATTTACACGCCTGCCACCTCTGTCTTGCGCGCTTAATTAGGCCGAACATGCTAGGCGGTATATTTCCAAAGGACAAGGCCTAAGTAGAGGCAACAAGCTCCCTGAAATAGGTATACAAACCTGTGTATTCTAGCTGTAGACTCGTCAATAAGGCCCAAACCCCTTCTGTAGCACTAGAGGTGTAGTATCTTTGATTCGGTGCTTGGGAAGAGCCCCCTCTATAGAACTTACTTTTCCAAAATATCTCTAACTTGCAAGGGTGCATGGTCTAGGGGTATGATTTTCCCTTCGCATGGGAAAGGTCCCCGGTTCGAATCCGGGTGTATCCACATTTTTTTTTTGTTCTTCTTTTTGTTCTCTTCTGGCAAGAGCTTGCCGTTGATGGCACAGCACTGAATCTGGTGTAGTATGCACGGAGATTTGATTCAGATCAAGCATTGTCGCAACGTTGGCAACCTGAAGTCTTGACCTCTCGCGGTTAAAAATACGGATAGCCAATCAACTAAACGTTAGCCACAGCGGCAAGGACCGTCCAACAGTACATAAGACACAGCCTTGTATCTTCTTCCTCTTACACCTTCTTTCCTTTGCACCCTCTTCCAATTCACATTTCTTCGAGACTTTGAATTTTACTAGTTATTATCTTTGAAATTTTATTTTACCATGGAATTCGCGGTACTTTTGCTTTCATTTGCCTCAGTAGCTGCCGGAATAGTGGCCATCTACTTCCTCTTTATTTGCTGCCTCACCATTCCCGCAGTTCAGGACCAGGTCATCTATCTCAATAAGGTCACTCTGACCTGGTTCCAAGACGTCAATTTTCCTGAGCAATGGGGATTTCTGCACAACCAAGTGACGCCCTTCCGCATTGCCACTGTTGACGGCGAGTCGTTGCATGCTTGGCATATTCTACCGCTGGGTGTGTACCGCCGGCATGAGGCGGGCCTGACGGTTGAGCCAGCCGGTTTGGCCGTCGACATGAAGGAACGCCTGAGTTTCCGGCTGCTGCGCGACGACCCAGATGCATTGTTGGTATTATACCTGCATGGAGCCGGGGGTACGCTGGGCTCGGGCTGGCGGCCGCCGAGTTACCGGGCACTGTCGGCTGGAGCACCGGAGCGCATTCACGTCGTGGCCATCGACTACCGCGGATTTGGGCAGTCCAGCAGCAACTCACCACCATCCGAGGACGGCTTACTGACGGACGCACTTGCTCTTGTCAACTGGGCTTTGCACACCGCAGGCATCCCCCCCGAACGCATCGTTGTGTTTGGACAGTCGCTGGGGACCGCTGTGGCAGCTTCGTTGGTGCGTCATCTAGCAGGCCCCCATGAGCCCATTGACGCTCGTGCAGACATCAAATCCGAGGAGCCAATGTTCTTTTCCGGGACCGTGTTGGTTGCTCCTTTTGCGGATGTGCAACAGCTGACGGCCACGTACCGGGTGGCAGGCACGCTGCCGCTGCTGGGCCCCGTGGCACGGTTCCCATGGCTCCTGGCATACCTCAACACGTTCATCCGCACGCGGTGGCCAACCAAAGACAAGCTGGCAGAATTTCTGCGGCGGTGTGAGTCTCAGCCAGCGGCCCATTACCACATCCGCATCCTTCACGCCAAGGACGACTTAGACGTGCCGTGGACGCACAGTGAGATGATATTCTGGCACGCAGTCAACGCGTCGCAGCCACTTGGAATCAGCTACGAAGACCTGCAGGTGGAGAAGGCGCGCACGCGCACAGTGCTGGGCGAGGGCGGCTGGAGCGTCACGCGGCAGACAAGCCACGGTGTGCTGTCAGAAGGCATCCTCAAGCATGGTCTGCACGACTGCATTACGTCGTACCCAGTTGTGAGTTCAGCGGTGTTACGGGCGTTTGGGTTGTAGGTTGGATGGATAGCATTTTGAAGAAATGAACACTGCGAGATATCAAATATTTTCACTGCAAGGAAGCATTTCATTTCTTGAGGAATCTCAACAGAAAGTATATTATACACCGTGTTTTCGTGTCTATGCTTGTGTGTTGTATTAAGTACTACCAAGTACCGGGTACGAGTACTTCGTAAATCATGTCGAATGATTAAGGAATCAACAGACTGCCATCCTGTAGGATTTGGTGGGAACGCGGCACGGCCGGCTAGGTATTGAGTGAGCTCCTACTGCCTAATCTCACGCGAGACGATTCTTGGGCACCTGAGCCTCGGCTGGGAATGTGAGGCTCAAATGCAGAGTACACCGCAGGCAACTTTCCTTCATAGGTGATGATTTGCAAAATATCGAAAGAGTCGTATTGGTCATGTTAACAGAAAAACATTACTTTAAAAAGACAAGAACCCCTTTCCCTTTGTGAAATCTCAATATCTAATGAATAATGAATAATGCCCATTAGGCTGTATCGATGCCGGCAATGTCCCAGGGACTCTCCGGCAGAAAACCACCTGCCACAACACAGGTGTCTCGCACAGGCCATCCTTCTGGCATGGTGTTGCGCCAGCTCAAGCTGTCAGTAGGCCCAGTGGTGCGGTAGTCGTCGTCAACACTCTGGGTCCCGGTAGCGATATCGACGCCCGCAAGAGTACGGTTGAAGAGAGTGAACACAGTCTCGGGGGCGTAGGCCGACGCTGCATGGCCTGAGTCGAAAATGCGACCAAATGTCAGCAGGCCGGCCTGGCGGACGACGGCGCCGTTGGCATCTGAAGACATGCCCTCAACCTCCTGGAATCCAGCTTCAAGGAAGGAGTCCTGACCCAGCCAGGGCGTGGCCTTGGCCGTAGCCTCGCCGCCAGTCCAGGGACAGCGGTAGTCGCGGTCACCAAAGAAGAGCGAAACGCGGACACCATGACTCAACAAGTAGGAGAGGTTGTCGACACCAGACTGGCGGGCAGCGTCGCCGGTGCCGTTGTACATGGAAGTGGTGGCGAAGCCAAAGACATCCTCAGAAGTGTAGGACTGCATGCTCCAGTTGAGAGGCACGCCAAGCTCATACAGGGAGTTGGCCTGGTTGAGGTACTCGACTGTAGGCAGGTAGTACGGGCAGGCATCGGGAGACGAGATGGCAACGTCAAAGGCAGACACATTGTTGTAGTCGTTGAGCACATTGAGCAGCACTTCGCATACCAGCAGGGCATCCTGGCAAATAGCATTGACTGTGGCATTGGCGCCGGTCACCTGCGGGTCGCCAATCTTGCCTTCCTCCCGGCAGATCCGCATTTGGTCGAGACAACCGCCAGTCTCGGTGATGCCCTCGACGCTCTCTACGTAGAGCTCCTCGGTGATGAATTCGACGCCGTACGTGTTGTTGCGTGCGTACTCGGGGTAGCCCAGCATGGCCTGCTCGAGATCGATGCAGCCGTTGGTCGTGCCGATGGCGTCGACGGTCAGGTCCCAATCGCGCAACGGGTGGTCGTCCACCAGGTTGGACAGGCCGTGGTGCAGCTGCACAGCTGTCTCGGGTACCCAGAAGCCGCCGTATGAGTTGCCCCAGATGCTGATCTTGCCGTTGCCCGAGAACTCGGGGAAAGACGAGAGCCAGTGCTCGGTAAAGGCCCACATGGCCTTGCCGCTGCTGACGGTCGTTTTGACAGTCTTGCTGGTGCTCTGGTCAGGGAAGACGCCCCAGCCCATGGTCTCGTTTGTGACGGGCGGGTTGCTCGCGTCAAATGCAATCTCTTCAATGTAGTCTTCGCTGATCTCCCGGGTAGCCACCACCAGGTCGCTGTATGAGAAGCCTGCCTGGAGTGGCTGGTCCACATACAGCAAGTTTGCCGTATTGCTAAAGGACCAGATGTTGTCGATCGTGTCGTTGCCAAACACGTTCACATAGCAGGGGCCGCTCTCACTGGAGAAGGCCGCATAAGTCGAGGCCTCGCCCGGTCCACCGGCCAGATAGATGGCCAGTGGCGCGGTCTCGGGGTCCTGACGCGACTGGAAGTACAGAAAGTATGTGTTGAAGTCAATGCCCCCAAGCTCGGCCGTCTTGTTGGCCGGGATGTGGACGAATCCACTGTAGACTCTGGCATCAGGCCGTGTCTCGCAGATGGATGCCTGGATGGTCAGTAACTGGCCGTCATTCTCTGCGCTCGCCTCTGTCTTGGTGTGCCATACCTTCTTGTAAGAAATTGTTATATCATTGTCGACCTTGGACCGTACAGTGGTCAAGTCGGTGGGTGTAGCAGGGAATTGTGCTGCTGCCAAGGCAAAGAAGCTTGCACAAAAGACTCTTGAGGATTTCATCTTGGCAATCTGTTGGTTGTTGAAAAGGATGGTCAAGCATTGTGCCAAGCCGGGAAGCTGGACGGGCCTTGCGTGTTATATACACCAAATATGGTTCCCGTCGTGTCCGTAGAAATTGTGAACAGCACATGGACTCGCCGTATAAGGCGTGTTACCCGATACTGGCTTTCTCTTCAATTGGCTGGTACCTGACGCTATTCCGAGTTTAGTGCGTTCAATGCTCTAATTACAGCACAATCGTAACGGACAAAGCCACGGCAGGTCCCACCCTTTTCGCTAACAGCGTTGCATCTTTCTAGAAGGAGCTTGTATGGGCATTTTCCAGGGGCGGTCAAGTCCCTGAAATGTGGTTGCCTTGCAAGCTTAGGTCATTCGAGGGCTTGGCGGGTATTGTCCACTGCGCCTGGCTGCAAGAGCGATATCTTCTCACCCGGACGGTCAGTGGATTCTGGATCTTCGAAATACTCGTTGCTTCCCGCCTTACCGGGCATTCAACACCACAAAAATTACGGGGTACAGAGTAGACGGCTGCACTATATGCGCAATCTGGTTGAATCTCAAAAGATTCATTCATACTTTTTGTTTCGTTTTGTATTCCTGCCGTCTCGTCCAAGCTGAGACCTTTGTCTCTTCATTCGTCACAATACTAAGGTCTCGAAATATTGAACTGAAATAGATCTCCAACGTTTCTTTGAGTCCAACACGTATCTCATACGTCATATTTCACATCGGGGAGATGCCCGAGTAGCCGGTCTTTTCTCGGATGTCTTTCTAATTGCGGTGCTTTGTAATGTTTTGGCCGATCGCAGCACTTTGTTCGTCTTACCTTTGCCCGCGTTTTTCTCCGGGCTGACATGCGGAGAAACAACCCGATTGGCCCGTTGCCGTTCGCGAAAAGCTTCCTTTTCAATCAGCGAGAAATCAGCAGGGAAAATAAACACGCTACTTCATATTATCATGTTGGCTTCTTTGGACCTTTGCTTTTCCAACTGCCTTTTCTGCGTCATGAGTGCCAAGATCAACATAGCCAGGCATGGTCACTGCCTCCAGGCATCTACGCGGCCGTGATTATCATCTACAGGGTAGTGACGTATAAGCACGGGAAATATCTCGTCCGCAGTGGCATGCACGGATTCATATAATTGGGCACAAAAAGACAACTGGCACTGCTGATCCACGCTGAGCCCCAGGCTACCGTCTGCAACGCCCGCAAACTCAGCATGGCCCTGGGCCAGCCGCATCATTGAGACGATTGAAACGGCACGCAAGGCGACTGTGGTGGGCGTAAGCTAGGGGTTACTCCTGCCGCCTAACTATTGGACCAAAGCCCTGTCGTCTGAGGCGCTGGTGCATTATTACCGTGACTTAATGGATGCCAGTCCAGTGCCAGTAGTGATCTACAATGTGGGTTTTTAGTGGAATTGTGACACTTCGCTGAATGTCCGGCTTACTGTAAGATACTCCGAATGGAGTATGGAGTACGAGTACAGAGTACAGAGTACAGAGTACAGAGTACAGAGTACAGAGTACAGAGTACAGAGTACAGAGTACAGAGTACTAATTCAACATCAGTTGACTCACATCCAAGTTTCTCTACTTTGGTGGCTATGGTGGAAGTGGCAACTACCTGTTGCTGGCACTGCACGCCGGCAGAAGCGGTTACATGAAGGGGGCAATAGCAATGTCTTCCCGTGGGTGACTTCGTAAGGTGAGATAAGAGGCTATTATTAGGCATGTGGCCAAGATGGCATAGCAAAATTTTATCTACCATACGCACATATCTTCATTTATGACTGATTTATAGTATCGTAGCTTCGCTTTGGTTAATCAATTCCAGCTGTTGTTCTGACATGTCTGAACTGTAATGACCACACCTCTCACCGCAGGGACTGCGGGGCAGATAACGTGGTCATCACGGGATCATATCCGACAGTGGGAAAGCGACAAAAGAGCTGAAAGAAACAGGAAGGAATACGGAAAGGAATAAAGGAGCAGACTACATGATGGGTCATGTGAGTAGCGTAAATATAACGATGGGTTAATCACGGTTTGATGATGCGTCAACCAGAATAATCCGTTACGCACGGTAGCGCTATCACTTATTAATAGTAATAACTAATACGTACTTCAACAATAGCTCCTGATGGTGTAGTTGGTTTATCACGTTCGGCTGTAATTGTTACCCAACTGTAACCGAAAGGTCGCCGATTCGATTTCGGCTCGGGAGATTTTTTTTTGCACCCTTTTCTTACGAAAAGGTTTAATTCTTTTTTGTCTTCTTCTATCTATTAATTTCTTTATGTTTTTCTTTTCTTTTCTCTTTTTCTCTTTTTATATTTTACAATTTAATTTAAAGTTTTACTTTTAATGATAATAAAGAAATATTATATAAAATAAGAATAGTTAGTTAATATTAAAATGTATAAAGAAAAGTACTTAATTTAAGTAAAGAGTTACGAAATGTTTATTAATTATTAAAAGATAGAAATCCTTTTACTATTCCTAGATACATTTAAGAAGTAGATTGTATTACTACAAAACATTCTGTATACAAATTAATTAAGCCAAGCAAACTTAAGCTTGCCATATTCTTTTATTGAATAGTTATAACTAATATAATTTGTAAAGGAGCGCTGTGTAATAATGCTGTGTACGGCGTGGGATTATCCTTTTTTTGCGGTCTGAATCGCCCGGTGTAACAAACACCCGATTTCCTGCTCAACAGAGGCCTGTAACAAACACCCGATTTCCTGCTTAACAGAGGCCTCGGTGCGTTGAGGTTGTATGTCAGGCAGGGAGGAGTTGAGATCCTCCTGGACAATGGTGAATAGCTAATCGTTGGTTGCTTAAGTAAGCCCGCTTGGTCGCGTATAAGACTCTATCCCGGATAGGTCCCTGTCGTGGTTGACATGTGATGGCGCTTCTTCGTTCTTGCGTTGAGTCGTACTTCTCCGGTCGTACTTCTCTCTCGTTGCGTGGTTGCAGAGTGTTTATCAGCCGTGCTGGCCAATACTTGTTTGTAGAGTATTGCTTAGATTGACTACTGAAGAGAGTAAGGAAAACTATCTGAGTACTGGTGGTAAGTGCGTGAGTTTATATAGACATATCCTTCCTCCTCTTCAGCCAATGGATGCTGGATCACTGGCTCTGATCGTTCCCGTGTGATCTGGCTCACTGAGCTGAATCACCCCCTGGTGATTCGGCTCACTGAGTTCCCTAGTGCCCTGGTGATCCTTATCTTTCCTTATCATCACGTGACCTCTTGTTACGTGATTCCTTGTTGTTCCGTTCCGTGCCTTAGATGACTGTTCCGTTAGTCATTGGCCGTAATCCTCCTTGGGTCGTCATGTCCGTCCTTGGGTCATAACACCCGGATTGACCTGGATAATATCGGTATCAATCCGCTTAACTTTGTTGATTACTACTTACCAACCAGAACGACATTAACACACCTATATCTTGCTTACCTGTAAGGTTATAGAGTAAGCTGTCTAATTTAGATTGTTTACAAAAAGAATTTATAGAATTAAAAAAAAAAAAAAAAAAAAAAAACTTTATATTTACTCTATTACGTCTTATCAGTCTACTCCGTATAACACGATTACTTCTTTTAGCTATTAGTGTACATAGAAAAGAATTCTGTAAGATAGCGAATAATTATAGACATAGCGTAGCAAGGGAGGTGTTGTAGTATAAATCACCATTTACACGGCGTCTTAGAGAGGCAAAAAAAAATCGAATGCTAAAAAAAATCTCCCGAGCCGAAATCGAATCGGCGACCTTTCGGTTACAGTTGGGTAACAATTACAGCCGAACGTGATAAACCAACTACACCATCAGGAGTCACATGACAGATATCTGTCGTGTCTTGTTGGGTGACGGGATAGGATGATTACTTATAAAGGAAAAACTAGAAAGGGTTAATAATGACTAATCAACAAGAGACACCGACCTCTCCCATCCTCTTTCGATTGATGCATGTGCTTAATATCTGCTCGAACCATGGCTAGCTTTCATTTGACACACAAATATCTTTATTTTACATGACAACACATTGGCCCGATACCTCATAATCGTTTTTTTTCAGAAGCATGTCCTTCATGCTCGATCTCGTCTCCAAATCTTCCCAGTAAATGTGATCCATAAATACGGCTCCGGGTTCCTGGAACTCTCGCGCCATAATACGCAAATACTCCTCATCTTGTGACTGCAGGGCAAGATAAGCGAGGCCGACTCGCTTGTGCTTCCGCCACATTGGATCGGTTTCGTATGCCTGAACGTACAGTGGATTCCGGAGTTTGGCCAGCTCGTCTTCAAACTGATGGAATTGGAACATGGATCGAGCCATGACCCAGACATAGTTCAAGCTAGAGAGCGGCATGATTCCGAAAATATCATTGGAAATATCTACCTGTAGCATAGTGAGAAGGATTTCGTTTGTCAATCTGTGATTTGCGCTCGTGTCTCCCAGCTGGAGAATATGGTTCATTTTGTATTCCTCTGGAATCATCGAATTGCGAGCAGGCCCCGGAATCGACTGTTCTCTGACGGGGAAAGGTGCAGAATGCACCATTAAATCCTTTTCAGAGAAGCCTTGAGCCTTAAAACGACTAAGCAGTTCTGTATCCTCCATTCGTTTTTGTCCCGTGACTGGATCAACTATGCGCTTTGTCTGGCTGACGCGGTATAATCCAAGGGCAGATGGCACGGGGATGCTGCTGTCAGGAATGCGGTCGGGATTCCAGTCCACGCAGGTACATTCCATGAGATAGGGTTTTTTTCGGAAAAAAGGTTCCCTCTGAATTCTCTGATATCGGCATCAGTTATGGGAGCAGTGGAACGACGCGCTAGCACTCCGGAGGTCCTCGCTTGCATGGCCTGGCCAAAGTTTGAAGTCGGAATTTTTCCTCTAATAAAAAAGGCGTCCGGAAAGAGTTCCTGTAATGATGTATACAGCCCGACTGGCTCGGTGATATAGCCTTTTTGGACGAGCATATTGTGCAAGTGGACCAATAGCACAGGCTCCGGTAGCTTTTCAAGGGCAAGAAAGCTGTACCGATAGGCTTCCTCGAGTCCTTCTTCAAGGCCAACACCACAGAGAAACAGCGAATGGTCCCAAAGACCATTGGTATTGGAGAATCGAGATGGAGTGATGCCAGTGAGCTGTTGCATGTACTTGGACTCGCCGAGACAAGTGACGAAATCGTATTGGATGGTTTCCAACAGGCCGGAGAGCACTTTATGGCGATTGGGATCGTGATGAAGTGCCGCATCCTTATCGAACAACTGCTTGATGACATCCACGGCCTGGAGAAATCCAGATCCCATTCGCTCATTCTGTCGATCAAGAAATAGATGAATATCTCGTTGCGCCTGAAAGTCCTGGGCTGGTGCTCGGAGGACATGACCATGGGAATCACTCAATGACCAGCCGCGGGATACGGTGAACGAGTCGACAATGCACTGTAGCTGGAAGACGTGATGAGGAAGGATTTTGTGGCGAATGTCTGAGCCCTGTTTTTGCATAGCAAGATGGGTAACAATGCCAGCAAACTCTTTCAGTCCGAAGATCCGTCGTTGCGGATCCCAGGGACCAGAAGGGGACCAGTCCACCAGCTCAAGGTCATGCCCTTCCCCTTTCATGGTAATGTGCTGTACCACGATGGATGAAAAGGCGTTGACGAGGTCATACAGCCAATTGATGGTGTAGGATCGGCGCCACTTCAGCCTCTCTGCACCAGTGGCACGCTGGAGATCGAAATTGGGGTCCCAACCGGCCAGTTCCTTGAGCATGCGCTTTGACGGCTTTCCACTTCGCGTCTTTTGAAAGTCGGTGACGAAGTCGAGGAGATCTTGGTATGCGTAAATCAAAATCTGCTCCTTGATATCGACATCAATATCTGGGACCTTCATGGCTCCGTTCTGGCTCAGGCCGATCTTATGAAACACCACTGCGAAAATCTCCTGCACTTTGTCTGGGTTCCCAAGCGTGATGGTATTCATGACGGTTCCATAAGAGTCGTACCCAGGAAAATCAACAAACATAGCGATTGCGGAGCGCTGAATCATTTTGATAGCCATATTCGACATGGCACCGGCAACAGCGCTGTTGAGACCGTTATATGCCACGTCTTTCCACAAATCTTGCAGGTAGTTTCGAAGCTCAGTCCATTCGTGAACGAGAGCGCAGACGGCCATCAGGTAATCCGTAGCAAACTCTTCTTTATCTTGAATGATGCGGTAGCTTTCCACAGGGACGTCCTCGATGCTCTGAGCCTTGCTCGCTGACGGATGTTGCTTCTTGTTGGCATTCTTCCCACATCTCCCCTTCTTTCCTTTGCCAGGTTTCTTCTGCTGACGTCTCCGCGGAGTTTGGCGTTGTTGAGGTTCGAGGTCTGACTCGTCATCGCTTGTCCCTTCGTCTTTCAGTGCGGTGTCTCCATCGAGATGAAGTACGGCGAATTTGTTGGCGAAGAGGACTTGCTCGAGTTCGGCTTCGTCGTCGGGAGAAGGATCTATTGGTTTACTTTTCTTCGACCATGCATCTCCACCCAGTGCCTTGAAAGCTTCAGAAAGGGCATCGATAAAGTGTTTATGGGAGGCATTGCTACGCTCAATCTCAGGATCCGACTTGCTGGCTACAAGCTGCTGGAATGCTGCGTATGTGGCCGATCTTGCTTGTATCACCGAATCAAACAGTGCCAAGATGGCAGACGGTATGGAATCAATGTGTTGAGCAATAAGCCTCGACAAGGATGTGAGGTTCGACACAGTAATTTGGCCATTTGTGTTGGGGGTTTTAGGTACATCGTCAGGCAAAGTGGATGAGGAGGCGATGATTGCATTGGATGCTTTGACGATCCACAAGATCAGACGGCTCGTGTCTCGCTTGTAGGCGAGATACGAATTGAGTGGGGCCATGACTGCCCTTCGTACTCCTTATGAAGCTTGTTGTAAGTACGGAGTAGAAAAAAGAAGATTTAGTTTGTAAGATATTCCGTAGTTTGCTAAAGCTGTGGAGGGGTATTAAAGTGGTTCGAGAGGTGCACAGACCACCAAAGGTGGCGTTTACTGATGGTTGTTTGGTTTCCTCATAAAGTTACGAATCTCACAAACCGCAGCAGCGACGCAGATTTCCGCGCGCCTGACTCATCTTCACTCTTCAACCATTATGTGCGCACAGTTCTCGGCACATACAAAAAGACCAACCTACTTTTGTGACAGCTTCCATTCTATCTACGAATGTGCCGTCATCACTCATCATTCCTGCGTCATCCTCCTGCAGTGCGCTACAGAAACGATGGACTTAGATTGACGGAGTCCAGTGTGGACGGCCCATTGCTGAGATAGAGGAACGGAGAGGACCCAAAGGTTGTGCTGCTGTCAATGGAGAGGCTGCTGTGCAGGTCGAACGCGTCCAGACCTGGGTCGCCAAAATTCATGGCCATGGGGGTGGTCATCGCAGCAAAGGTTGCATCGGGGGCTGAGACGAAGGGGAACTGGGCGTCTGCCTCGTCCTGTTTGCGCAGCGTGTCGGCAACCTTGTCGAGGCCGTTGGCCATCAAATGGACGAGATGCCACCGGCCAACAGGAACAGAACGATAGAGAGCGATAAGTCGGGCGGTGAGGTCGAGGACAACGGACCGCTGGATGAGTGGCTCGGAGGGATCGTCTCTGTCATGACGAGCTGAAAGCATGGCCAACTTGGCGAGAAACATGCAGGCATAACCAGTCATGGCATGCATGTAGGCAGGCATACCGACAAGGGCCGGCCGCATCTCTGGGTCCGTGATAAGCAATTCGATGATGGCTGTGGCAGCCTCGACGGCGGCGGCAGCTGAACTGCGGAAGGCCAGGGGCACCTGGCCGTTGGATGAGCCACGGAAGACTTGTGAATGCAAATGCAGGGTGGCAAAGCGGTGGTGCAGCATGACACCTTTGCGCGGAAATCCACCGATGCGGTCGTGGTGAGCGGGCAGAATGGCAGACCAGCGGGCGAGCCATCGGTCGAGCTGGCGGGCAAAGGCAGCAATTTGCGGTGCATAAAAGGTAGGCGGTACAGTTTCGAGGTCTCCAAAGAGCTCACGCACCCCTTGAACGATACCGACAAGGGCCACTTGGCTGGCCAGTCGACGGTCTTCGTCCGTGGCCGCAGGCGATGCCGGACATGTTGGCGACCCTCCTGCAAAGGCTTCCCAGCCACGCACAGCTGCATCGTCGTCGGCACGGATCACTGGCCGTCGTCCGTACAGAGTCGACAGGTGCTGATCACAAATGTACAATACATACCACAGTCGCAATCCATCGGCGGCATCGGCGGCACCCTCTGTGACCGCCCGAGCGTGCTGGCCTGCCAGGTCCAACTCAGCTGCCCGTCGAATAGCGTGTCCGGATAATGTCCAACTGATGTCTGACAGCCAGTACGATGCAATGCACATGGCACGCACCTGATCTCGGTCCACCCGTCGGCTGAATAGGGATGCTGCCATCAGCCGCCGCAGCTCTGCCATGCATGTCGAGTACAACACGTCTGCTTCGTGTCCCTTGCGAATTCCTTGATTGCGACCTCCTTCGTGCAAGGCGCCCACTGTGAAGATGGCTGCTGCAAGGATTCGACTGGACCGCCGCAGTGCCTCCAGCGTTCCGTACACGCCGCCGATGCCGTACATGAAGTGGTCCAGGTGGTCCATGTACAACCGGTACAGCCGTTCCGCGTCGGCCAGGGCCAGCTTTCCCCGTGAGATCATGTCGTCGATCGTATCTGTATCTGCCAGATCTTCACGTGCTTTACCCGCCTTGTCTGCCTCGCCTGCCTCGCCGGGTGACCGCAGTGCACTTAGCTTAGTCAGCCGATACACAGAGTGCATGGGCACATGTGGTAACCGCTTGTCATCAGCAGCCGCCAGCACGGGCGATGTATCACACGATGGACCTGTGCGGAGATGTGCATCCTCAGGCCTGTCCTCCCGCTGCACAGTCCGTTCACACTCGCGGGAATTGCGCAGCCGTGGCATTGCTGGCATATTTAGTGCTTCCAACACTCGCTGTAAGTTCGCATGCAACATATCCATGTCCTGCACGATAGCCTCGGAGAGCCTGGCGGTTAGCCTCGTTTGCTTTACTCCTTTTTCTTCTTTTTGTTCTCTTTCTTCACCCCAACTCACTCTGTCCGCTCACTAATCAGCGTCTGCAGGCTCTTGTTTAGTGTGCAGCCGAGATTCTTTTGCACACATCGTTTGCACGGCGGTCCTGAGTCCTCCATGATGCATTTGATCTATCGTCTTAGCATTGGCCCAATTCCTCTCCAAGCAGATGAAATACGGAGTACATCCACGCACTTTGTGCTTGCGACAGGCAGCGCATGCCTTGACTTTGCGGGAGATTTGGGGAATGGCCTGCAGGAAGCTTCGCGTGGTCGTCTGGCCGCTGGATGTTGGAGTCAGGATGTGGCTCGAGGACGAGCGCTCCCAGGCCACGTCCTCCAGCTGGTTGGCCTTGTCCCAGGAGCGTTTGACAGGCATGACGATGATGCTGGCGAGATACCATGGAGACAGTCTTCGGAGACCATCTGCCTGTATTTTCTTCGAGATGCGGGGTTGACTCTCGGACCACTGGTCTCCCCATGGGGCAGCTCTACTCCGTATTGCTACGCTCACCATTGGTCATCCGGCTAAACGTCCACTATTTACACTGCTACTCCGGATTATTTCCGCCCAGACGGACATTCCGCCTCTTTCTCCGCCCTGCACGTTCAGGTGCGCACCTTTCCGCCTTGGACGGACCATGGACTGGATTCTCGAATCAAGGGACCGGATGTCCAGCCTAAGAAAGTCGTGGCAAGTCCTCGTGGCATCCTATGTCAGATATGCTACAGATTAGAGTGGCCAGTCGGACCGACGAGGCGCATGGCACCCCGGAATTCCCATCTACCGTGGTTATCAACTTGGATCTCCGCAAAAAGATATATCTTACACCTGAAAGCCAAATTGGATGGCAACGATGTCACATGCAATTTAATATGTCGGGATTGGGCGTATTGAGAAGACACTGATCTCGTGACCGCTAACGCAACATGCAATACTGCGCATTTCGTATGCAATGCAAGAAAGAAAAGGGGAAGCCCACATACAAAGTACTCCATAATATGGTGATCCTCCGGCCATCTCAATCTCGAGTCTACAGAGTACGAATACAAAATACTTGTACACAGTAGGACCCCTCTACCCCTGAACACACTGGCGAGTGGAGTCTCTCCTGAATTGGACAGTGTTTTCTCGAAAATCCGAGTTTGAATTATCTTCGTCCGTATCTTACACGTGCAGTTTAAACATTACATGATCTATTATCGAAAACGTCTGTTCACAGAAGGAAGCAGTTTCAACCCAACGCAAACATGACATCACAAAACAAAAAACACTCGGCCGGCCGTTTCGACAATTAGCAACATCAGTTCCTACAAACTGCATCTTCGTACTACCAGACCTGCGCATCGTAAAAAAAAAAACACCCAAAGCTCTTCTTTGTTCCATTTATTCGTTTCCCGCAAGCGTCATCGTATGCTGGCGTCTCCCCATGACTTCGACTCGATCCGGCCGTTGGCCGAGGAGATATATTTCTTGATTCGTCGAACCTGCTCGTGAGGCAATGACCATTGCCGGGCCCCGCGTGTGGATGTGTGATATTGAGAGAAAAGCCATTTAAGAAGCCGGGGCAGTGGTCGCTGGGGGAGCATCCGGGGCCTCCTCTTCCGCACGGGGTACGCTCTCTTCCGCACCCTCTGCACCGTCCGTAGCGGGAGCGCTCTTCTTCTTAAAGAAGCAGCCGCAGCAGGCTTTGGGGCTGAAAGAGAAGCCGCTGCGCTTGGTCGCTGTCATCTCGGGCTCGGCCGCCTGGGAAAAAACTGTTAGTAACAAGCCATGAGATGACAAAACAGAAACACATACAGGTTGCTTGTCCACAACAGAGTCTGGAGCAGCGGCCTCCATGGGCGGCTCGGACTTGGGAACAGCGGTTTCGGCTTCAGACATGGTTGGCGAGTTGTAAGGAGGTCTGGGAGGTTCTGTGAGAGGAAAGAGAAGAGACAGAAAGCCACGGCGGAAATGACGGGGCCGAGGATGCTCCTTATATTATTTCCGCAGATACGTTTTTTCCAAGAAGGAAGGAAAGGATTGGCGCCGACAAGAATACTCCATACCAATCAGGGGGTCGATTTGTGCAATGCCAACGACGTAGCTTTGATGGGTCGACGGTGGACACTTGAAGGTTACGGAGTTGGCCCGTCGTCTCTCATACGTTCGTCCATGGAATCCACCACCTGGTCTGGACCCTCTACCTACCCCGGCGCTTCCCTTGGACAACCTGTTTTTGCCGTCCGTTGACTGATCAGCAAGAGTCATGCTCGTATCCTACGAGCAGCTCGTCCGATACTCACAATGTACGGAGCAAGTCCCTGCAGGGTGTTTTGTTGAGCAAAGCACGTAGTCAGTACGAGCCCAGATACTCGTACGAGTTACGGCAACGGCGCGGAACGAGGTTATCTGTGGGCCCTCACCTAATATAGGTACCTTTCAGTCAGCTACGACCATCAGGTGTTTTGTGGTGCAGGAGGCGGTCTCCCCTTAACTTTTGGCTACCTGTCGACGATTGCCCAAGATGTTAACTGGGACCTTGGCTTGTCAATACTACCCTGCGTTGGTCCACTCTGTACGAGACGTAGCGGCTGCCCTTCTGGTTCTCAAATCGCTGTTGCTACTACGATAATAATAGCAGAGCAGACAAAAAAAAAAGGACCACTGAAGCACAACTTTCGGTGTACGGATGCAAAGGGCCAGAGATACGGAGCATTCCGTATTCCTACACAGTAAGATACTCCGTACTCCGTACTCCGTCCTCGTAGCGACTTGGCGATTTTGCATTGTTGGCCGTCGAGAATCGAGATCCACATGCAATACTCCGTAAACACAGTCTGGATGACGTCTTTCTTTTTTGTTCAGTTGGTATTCAATGAACCACGTGCACTTTCTAATTTTGATATTCTACTTCCCATGATTGCATCACCTTGCAAAATATGGCCAGCTGGCCAGCTTTCTGGCCCGTTCTTTTGGGGCTGGAAGAACACGAATAACCTTGAGTAAACCACGACGCACTAATTTCACAGGGATATACAGCGCTGAAAATTTCATATTAACCACTGAAGATCAATCCTACCCTACTTGCACCACTCCCTCCATACGTCGTAAGCCATGTGGATCCGCTTCGACGCGTCGAACGTCGCCGGAAGCCAGTCGAGCAGTATTGTGCGAGCGTGCTTGTACTCCGTACTTCGTGGAGTATCAATGACAGACTGGAGCTCCCGCGGTGAGTGCGGAATACTTCCAAGTGTCCTAATACCGGTCATACTACGGATTACTCCGTACTTTGTACTCTCCAACTTCTCCGCAATCAAGCCGCCGGCCAGTGCATCGAGGTCCAGCTTGCTAACAGTGAAGGTCAGAGCGTGGATAACCGCTTCAAGTTGTCTCTCCTTTTTGTCCTCGACCGTCTTTTCCCGTGTCCGCATCGTCATCTCCGCTCTCGCTCTCGCTCCAACTCATCTTGCCACCCCCTATTGCCTCTGTTCTGTGTACCGTGTACTTCCTTTCCTACCGATGGTTCTCTTTCTGGTTCCGCATACAACTTCAACTTGCCTTTCCTCCGTGCTTTGCACGCTCGGCCACATGTCCTGCGCAAATCTGTGCATGTCCCGGCTACTCAAATAAGCCCACAACACTCTGCAGCACCGGTTATTCCTGCATTGCAAGAACATGTGCCAGATAATAAAAGCCGGCAGAATGTGTCCACTTAGAAGCCGACCTCGCCCTCCGTGATGCGCCGGCTCCCAAATCCGTTGATCTCCAGCTAGCTGCCTCATCTCCGGCCATGCCTGAGAAACGTGACCGCATCCACATTCCTGCCACATTCTCCCGGCCAGCCCCCTCCATAATAAACTGGACCATGGGTGCTCCATACTCCGTAATATGGTCATCTACTTTGTACCCCGTGCGTCTCTGATTAGGCGGTGTCGACCCTGCAATAGCGTCCTCATCATTGCCTTTACTCTCACTGCTACGGCTAGCTTTGGAGAATGTGTGAAAAGAATGCAACCAATAGATAGATGCATCTTTGCCTCCCTCCTTAGCATTGGGTAGTGAGCACATTCAGGAGCATGGGCCATGATGTTACGTGGGTACGGAATACCCCGTAAACTAACTGCATACAAGGCGACCAATAGCACGCTTTTTAGACAATGCTGATGAAATATCACTCGCTTTCTCACGACGCTGAATCTCATTACGCAGAAAAAGGCATAATGCATTAGATATTGATTATCTGTACCCTGTATACAAACCAGAACTGAAAATTTTCAGAACTGAAAGCCCCAGCCCTGGGGTCAAGCAAAGTAATATTAAACAAAGGAGGCCGCAGAGTAGATGTCAAATCAAGACCAGAGTGAAGGCATGGATCATCCATGCCTTAAGCTACTCCGTACACAGTATCTTGATGCTTTCGTGGTAGCCATCCTTACTAACAAGGAAGAAAACCTGGTCGATCAGACATCACCAAAAGGCGGTAAGAACTCCCCGGGATGGGGTACTCTGGACCGAGTCAACGACCCCTGAGGAATTGTGATTGCTCCTGAGAAACACTACTCTCGGGCGGTGGGCATCTCCCTGGCTGGTGCTGAAGTTCCATGGCACGGGCAACATTTTCCTGCTAGTGGTCCGGAGAAATCTAAGCATTGGCATCAGTGCGGAAGTTCCGCTCGTTACTACTCCATACAAAATATTTCCTGTGATCAAATACGAGTAGATCATCAAAATGTACGAAGTACTCCATACTGTCGTTCAGCTCTTCTTTTATGTAGAGTGGCTACGGCTTATGAAAGCAAGGGGAATATGTGACAAATACGTAGCCCAAGTTCTTACAAGATAATAGACTGAAAACAGGATCAGAGGATTCGAAGATTATACGAGCACTCTCACAATCAAGTCTGACCATTCGAATTCCTCTGCGGAGGAATTTTATCCCGGTTGTAAGAACGGATTGATCGAGAACCTCCTCCTTGGTACTCCAAAGGATATCAGGTGATAAACTCACGCAGCCATGCCTGGCCGTTTTGATGCCAACCCATCTTGTCAGCCCATGTGGAGTTACCCAGTCTCCCTAACAGGAACCCCTTAATATAATCCTAACAATAGTGCCGTAAATTCCGTGTTTCGATTTACAAATTCTAAAAAAATTGGTAGACTATGGAGTATGCCTCCGATGTATACTACAAGTCATTCTGAAAATGGTCCTGTCTACAGAGAAGGATAGTGCATTTCTGTTAATGAATGCCAAAAAAAAAAAAAAACGTACAGCAGCGGGTATTCGCTGGTCGTCACCGACCCAACTACTAATCCGCCGATTACTGGTTTAACTAGGGGAGAGCGGACGGGATCCCGTGCTTTCCAGTATCTATGGCCGTACGTGAAAGAAGTACGTCTTTTTGGAAATATATATTACGTCTCAATCCTTAACCTAAACTGTTAAAGCTATATTGTGAATCATTACGGAGGACTGTGAAGTATATTCTATAGAAAAAAGTATATATTGCATTTTCCTAACGGCCTATATCATTCATCACAGTTGATGCCATTTCTAAATGGCGCCCCTTAATATATGTTTACTTCAAGCCGATGCTTCAGTCGAATCAAATCCCAGAACTGACCGCAGAACTGTCTCCAATTTCTTGGCACACGTTTCTGGGCTATCCAGAACCCACGGGCTTCGCCAGGCCACAAACCGGTCCGGCCGGACCAGCACCGCTCCCGATTCGCTAATACCACGCTGCCGCGCCCAAGCAAAGTAAAAGTCCTCATACTCCTGACGGAAACCGACACTGTAGACACGGATGGGAACACCCATCTTGGCTGTGACCTGAGTAGCGGCTGTGCCCCAGGCTTCACCACCGATGCCAGTGAAGAGAGCAAACTGGCCGTGGCCGGCGAGGTCGATGGTAGATACGGCATCGGTAGAAGGCACGGGGCCTTTGTTGAGCCAGACGTGCGGCAGACGGCGTCCGGGGTAGGTGCTCGGGGTGTAGTAGAGAATGGGGTCTTGTGCTTCCTTGGGGGAAGGAGAGTACGGCCCAGGTTCGTCAGCAGTGTAGATACCCTTGCTGTGGTCGTACCGCTGGCTCATCTCGATGCCGAGACCGTGGAACTCGTGAGATGTGTGCTCGATAGCCTTTTGCAGAGCTTCTCGTCTGGCTGTGCCGGCAGGTCCGGGAGCCTGCAGCTCAGCCAGAATATCGCGACGGGACTCCACAGTGGAGGCTGTCACGCCAAGAGCTTCCAAGACGGGATTGTGGTCACGCAAGCCTTGGTTCGCGCGGGTTATGATGCCATGGCCAACCGGTTGGCGTTCGGTGGAGTAGGAGTCAAGAAGCGACGGATGGGCCCAGCCACGCTGGACGTAGGCAACCTTCCAGGCAAGGTTGAAGGCGTCCTGGATGCACGTGTTGGAGCCGAGACCGTTGAAGGGAGGGTGGCGGTGGACAGCATCACCGAGGCAGAAGACATTGCCTTCCGAGTACTTTTCTGCCACAATCTCGTTGATGTACCACCGAGACACGTTGAGTATTTCAACGGGCGTGTCGTCGCCGATGAGGTCGTGTACACACTTGAGATACTCTTCCTGGGTGGGCTGCAGCGAAGCATGGTCGACATCTCGGCTAGGCAGCAGGATAAACATCCACTCGTGCCATGGCTTGACCATGCGCACGATGCCCAGCCAGCCAAAAGCAGGGTGCTCCCGGTCCGGCTGCAGAGTCCAGTGCAGGTTGCCACGGCGCGCGTCGACGAGGTGTGACAGGTCTGCACGCACGAGCACGTTGGTGGCCAGGCCCTGGCCCGGCTTCCGATCCAGTGGCAGGTTCAGCTGCTGGACCACGCGACTCTGTGCGCCGTCGGCTCCAAAGATGTACCGCGTGCGCACCTTGTACTCGATATTCGAGAGCTTGTCCTGAAGAGTGGCCACGTAGTGTTCGCCGTCCTTGACAAATCCGGTCAATGCGGTGCTGAACCGCACCTGGAAGCCCGAATGCGTGGCATGGCGCACCAGCACAGGCTCGAGAAGCGTCTGTGGCAGATCCACTGGTCGACACGGACTGACAGTCTCATAGTCACCCTTACGTGCCGGGTCGTTTCCCCATGAGTACAGCCGGGCGTACTCTCTGCCCGCCATGCTGTAGCACCACCGGGTGTGCATCATGCAGCTGCCGTCTGATGAAACCTGCTTAAGGTCGCTCTCAAGGCCAATGTCACGGAGACATTCTGTCGATCAGTCGATTAGTCGATTAGACCGTATTCACTGACTTCGCCCGTATGAACGAGCCTACCTAGAGCGGCCATGTTGGTGATATGCGCCCGCGGCGTGTTGGCTGTGCCCGGTGCTGCACTGACCACGATTCCCTTGATGCCATATGATGCTAGGAAGCATGCCAGCGAAGCACCGGACGGACCTGCACCGACGATGAGGAACTCTGTCTCGAGAGTGGACGCCATGATTTCGAGAGGTGGATGTGAAAATGACTAGAGTTTGAGAGTCTACTCAGAGAATAGTAGGAAATGGAAACAAAAATTGAATAGCTCTGGAAAAAAGGACTTTCAGCTTCAATGTCTCAGGGTTGAGATAATAACTCCATTTACCTTGACGTAGGTCTATATGGGTCCTGACCGTCTTATCTGACAGATTCCTTTCTAATCACCAACGGGCATTCGGGCTGTGGCCCGGGGCGTCGGACTCATCAAATAATAATTGATAATACTATACTAATGGCAGGCAGGGCAATGATGACCTGTGCGTTGACCTGTGCGTTGGATCCGTTTCCATGAGTGCTGTGGTACAAGTGGTATAATCCCCGAGAACTCCGTAATATTTCTATTCCTTTAGCTTGGCTATACATGCTCCCTTCGCCTTGGCTGAAAGCTGGGCAGCTAAAAGAGGAGTAGTGCATTCATCTACCGATCCCTTCAACAACTCTTTGACCGCTTTTATTTCAAGTATACGAACAAATGGTCGTGACGTCAATTCGCCATACAGTTTTACAATTCTGAGGGTTTCCGTTGAGAAATATACCAAGAGACTGAAGTCATTCCAACTAGGAACAACAGAATAGTGTAATTTGAATGGTAGGTACTTTCTGTCTATCGAGCGGGAAGTCTAGTGAGAGTGGACTCCTCATTTTTCCGGAGCATTTTTTTTCTGACAGATCACTGACAATAACCTGCAGCTACCGCCGTTTCACAAAGGAGCACGGCGTTGACTTCCTGCTCGGGCCTACGAATGGCCATGCCGGCACATTGATTCCCACCGGCATAACGGAATACGACGTATTGGGGGTACACTACCATCTGGAATGACCCTGGACCAGCCGTGTCATCGTTTTCCTTATGGGACCCAGGGCTGATCCTTCATTAACTCTCCCTCGCCGGGCTTTTCACTCGGAGCCGATGACGAACGCGAAGAAAAGAGACATACGTCGTACGTTTTCTCTCCCTTCCCCCCACCCCTGTAGCCCCCAACTCGTATTTATAGCTACCCCACTGTTACTCTTTCCCCTCTTCGTTTTCCCCTCTTTTTGTCCCCGCCTCTACGAGTACTGATCTGTACACAATCATTCCTCTGCGTTCTATTACCGACGAGGAAAAGCAGCAGCGACAGAGTTGGTGGTTGAGAGTGCAGGTATAAGAAAAACGCCGATTGTATGGAGTATTCCACACGAATCCTCCGTGTGCGGCGTTCGAATCCTCCGTAGAGCAATGGTGGTGGGGACGGCATCGTGCAGCTGCCGTGTCTCAATATACGAGTATTTGTTACTCGTACGAGTACGAAGAGAAGGATCTCCGAAAAGTCCTCATGCAGAAAGCTGACTGCGACCTGCACACCATCTTAGCAAGCAAGTCATTATGGTGACCAATGCGTCAAACTCGATAAAATTAGCATTACTGCTGCTTACTATACAAGTACAACAATAGCTTTGTATTTGGACACTGAAAGCGTTCTTCGTGTAGCTTCGGGATTCCGCAGTACTAAACTGACAGCCTTAACCCGTGATCCTTCTGCGAGTTCACGCAATGGATCGACGGCGATACCCGGGTCTAACACGTTGCCAACACTGGGCGTAAGGTGGAAGTGTGACAGAAGATGCAGCAATACGGCGTAGAGTGCCTTGGAGCCACGTGGCTAGCGACACACATACGACCGCCCATGCCAAACTCGAACTGGTGTGGTTTGCCGTCAGGTTGTTGCCGAGAAATCGTCCAGGAACAAACTAGTCGGCATCATAAAAGGTGGCGGGGCAAGAAGAGTATTACCTCGGATGCATGTCCAGCTACTTAGAGACAGAAGTGTTCTGGGCAGAATTGTGGTGCTCTGCCAGTGAATTTCAAGGTAGCCTTGGGCAATGCCAGATCTATACACCACGGCTTGTCTATCTCCAAAGATTCCCCTCAACATCTTCCACTCTAAGAGAAAAGACCAACGGCAAATAGCTTGACCAAACACCTCTGGTATAGATAAGAGACGTCACCGTGCTCCATAGGCCAGTGCCAGATTCATATTCGGCACATATTCACGGCATATTTTATGAATACCTCCCAGGGCGTTGCCACTTTGATACACTTGTAGAATGCGTAGGAACGTCCATGATTCGAGATCTAGCTGTATCAATATCGGAAACAAAATGGCTACTACTATAGTGTTCACGACAACAGCCGTCCGAGTGCCAAGTTGTATTAAGAACACGTCGCCGTATTGGCTTACCTATTTAAGCCACTCCTCAGAGCCCATCTTGCCGTGCAGACGACACCACATATTGATCAAGGGGCCATGGGTCGTGAAATGGCTAGCATAGGAAGAGCAGTCATGACAGAAAAGAAGGCGGGATCCGGAACAGGCAGAAATCTGGAATCCTCTTCTATCTTGTAAAGACTAGAGAACGCCTAGCCGTATGTTTGAATTTTTCTTGTACGTTAATGGATGAATTGAGAGCATAAATCATACGATTGGTTGAATAAAATTCATTAGCACAACTGCTGCTGCAACAGTTTACTCGTGCTTCATCCTTGTCATGGTTAGTGATGTGATAATATCAACTGGATCAATATATACTGGCGACCAGTGGCCTGATAAACATCAGCTGAAAATACAGCAGCAGAAAAATCAATTGTGTGCTCCGTGACGTAAACATCAAGGGAAAATAAAAATAAACATACGACTAAGGTTCTTTTAGCCTACGGTTAATACGGAGCATTCGCCATGATGATAGCATATCACGAATACGACTGAAGGACATGGGGCGGGAATAAAGAGCTTCAGATTTGTGGAACTTATGTGGAGCACTAAGATAGCAGTCATGAAAAAGTAGCAAATATGAAGGCCTTTCCAACTTTCTGTTTTAATGATTAAATTTGTCCATTTATTGGATTGAAAATGAAAAACGTTCTGGGTGGTAACATCTTTTCCATTACGCGTTGACGACAGAGAATATGGCTGCATGAGGACATATGCAACAGACCATTCTCATTAGCAATAGTTACCGGCTAATAAACATATTTGATAAAGAAAGCTGGGGCTATTAGCAACGCCTAATTTCCGTCATTATTTGTCTCAAGCATTGGCATGTATTGCGAATTTCGCCAAGGTATCCATATTTAAAAAAGAAAAAAAAAGACAAAAAAAACGACGAGAACAGGATTCGAACCTGTGCGACCGAAGCCATATGATTTCTAGTCATACCCATTAGACCACTCTGGCACCTCGTCCTTGAATGTGCCGGTTCTAAACGGGCATCATTATGACAAACCCCCGCTTCGTTGTAAACATTTCTGTGACATCATGTGCAAGTAACTGTTGTCAAGTCAGAACAATTACTAATAATCGCATGGGCTGATCTGATCCCTGACAGCACTAAGTAAGTTTTCGGACCGTCGTCCGAAATGCGGTATCGGCTCGGCCAATTTTTGCCAAAATGACAATGTGATTGGACATCTACAGCATGGGACTGTAGTATAATATGACAGCTCTGTTGGCTGCACTGGGGCTATTGCTTCTGTACTCGTACGTTTACAACTCTTGAGAAATACTGTCCAGCGTTTAGAATCATGTTGGATGAGGCTCATAGGAAGACCAGGCCTCTTTGCTGTCAAAAGATTTGCAGATCTTGGGGGACAATACCCCTCTTTTCGTCTCATAAATATTTCCGGGCCGTGCGGAAGAGGAGATGGTAGCAACCCATGCTAAGTATCGTGCCAAGCATTTTGGATAATTCCTGCACTGCTTTTTTTCTACACTTCCCCTCAATGCTACCGTCTACCGATGCAAACCAAGATCCAGTTTCGCTGCTTGGTAACCCGAAAGCGTTCGTCCTAATTTCGCACGTCATGGACGTAACCGACGACGTGCTCTTTGTGAGGCACATAAATAACCATGGAGCTGCTGGAAGCTGCTGCATCATATCCGGCCTCTTCATTCGGCATCAGATCTCTGCTCTGAATATTCAGACATGAAAGACCACCTCTTCCTTGTGCTGGCATATGCCTTTGTGGCAGCTGCCAAGAACCTGTCAACAACGGCCAAGGTACACTGGCTGGAAGACACGCCTACAGGAACACCCGGCACAACATTTGGGCTGCCTTGGCCACGGGGACAGTACTTTTTCAACGAGACCCAGTTTAGCATCGCCTCCAGTAATCTGTCTGAGACACCCTTGCAATCATGGGTGACGGGATACTGGCGTGATGGATCGATCAAATGGACGGGTCATGCCATCCCTGCCCTGGACAGTGTTACTAGCGAGTACGAAGTGACAGCTGCGCCAGTAACGGGGGCTCGAAGGAGGAGACGATCTTCTGTCTCTTCCGGTGGCCTGACGGTGGAGGATGGCACCGATGCCGTCACAGTGGACACGGGCAACATCACTGTGACGTTCCCCAAGACAGGCAGCAGCGTGGTGGGCTCGATCCGGACAGCATCGGGCAAGGAAGTCGGCCGCGACGGGAAGCTTGTGCTGCACACGCAGACGGGCATTGCCGAAGACGCAGCAGCACGGGCCAACACGACCATTCTCTACACCAACTATGTCAGCAGTATCGACAATGTGACAGTAGTCAGTGGTTCTGAGGCTGTGCGCGCGCTGGTGACCGTTACGGGAACACACGAGGATACCACGGCGACAACCACCAGACTGCCATTTGAGCTGCGGTTCTACTTGTATTCCGGAGCAACATCTTTGCGGGTATTGCACAGTGTCGTGTTTGACCAGCCAGCGGACAACGGCACCGACACAGAGTTCATTACCGGCTTGGGCATTCGGCTGACGGTGCCGCTGGAGGGCGAAGAGTTGTACAATAGACATGTGCGGCTGGGGGGCGTCGATGATGGCCTGCTTCACGAGGCAGTGCAGGGAATCACGGGCTTGAGACGGGACCCAGGAACAGACGTCAAGGCAGCACAGTACGCCGGAGAGATCACGCCAAATATCAGCACATGGGACACGCGCGTGTCGCAGAACATGCAATACATCCCTGCCTGGAATGACTACCAGCTCAACCAGCTTTCACCCGACGGCTTCACCACTCGCAAGCGGACCAAGGCAGGCCAGGGCTGGGTGGGAATTCCTGGATCGACACGCTCGTCGGGCCTGGCGTATCTGGGTGGTGCCACCGTCGGCGGTCTGGCTGTGGTGCTCCGGGACTTTTGGAAACGGCATCCGTCCGGACTTGAGATTACCAATGCAGCTTCTGATGATGCTGGCCGAATTACGCTGTGGCTCTACAACCCCGAAGCAGCACCTCTAGATTTGCGGCCCTTCCATGATGGTTTGGGCGAGGAGACGTATGCGGAGCAACTGGAGGCTCTCGCCATCACCTACGAGGACTATGAGCCTGGGTTCGCAACACCGTACGGCATCGCACGCACGAGCGAAGTCTTTCTCCACGCCTTTGAACGGACACCCACAGCCGACGACCTCAATACACGCACTGACTTGGCCCATAAGCCGCCCGTGTTGGTTCCGGAGCCGGAGCACATCCATGAGAGCCGAGCCCTGGGCAGTTACTGGGCACCTACGAACTGGACGGCTGATGCATCGGGCACTTCCAAGGCGGACACGCTCGAGAGTCATCTTGACTTCCTCGTGAACTTCTATGCCGGCCAAGTTGAGGACCGGCGCTGGTATGGCTTCCTTGACTACGGCGATTTCATGCACACGTATGATCCCGTTCGGCATACATGGCGTTATGATGTTGGCGGTTATGCTTGGGACAACAGTGAGCTGTCGCCTGATCTGTTCCTGTGGCAGCAGTTTCTGCGTACTGGCCGCGCCGACGTGTACCGACTGGCTGAGGCGCTCGGCCGCCACACTGGCGAGGTCGATGTCTACCATATCGGTGACTGGAAGGGTCTGGGTACACGTCACGGTGTTCAGCACTTTGGTGACAGTGCAAAGCAGGTGCGCATTGCCCAACCTCAGTTCCGCCGGGCCTTTTTCTACCTGTCAGGCGGCGACGAACGTGTTGGTGCCTTGCTGGACGAAGCCCTGGATGCCGACAAGACGTATGGACTTTTGGATCCCCAGCGAAAGGTTCGCACTGACGGCTGGACGCCCTCGCCAGGTGAGCCCGTTGCCTTCTCACTCGGTACAGACTGGGCCGGTCTTGCTGCTGGGTGGCTACTCGGCTGGGAACGACGTGGTTCCCGCTGGCAAGAAGCCCAGGAGAAGCTTGTTGGTACGGCCTCGGGCATTGCCGCCCTTACCAATGGCTTCATTACCGGATCTGGTCTCTACACCATTACCAATGGCTCCTTGGGACCTCCGCCTGCCGATCCTACCAACGCTGGCATCGTGGTTGTTTCCCATCTCAACGCTGTCTTTGGCCTCCCAGAACTCATTGACGAGCTGCTCGAGCACTGGGGTGACGACGAAGACGACGAAGAAACCATTGAAACGTTCCGCAGTGCTTGGCTCGACTACTGCTTCTACTACGGAGCCACGGCCGAGCAGCAAGAAGCTCGTTACGGAGTCAACTTCACGGATAGCAGCCTCGGTCAGGGCCATTCCCGCCTCTCGGCTTACTACTCCTATTTCAACGACAACAACATCACCGTTGCTCTTCGGGCATGGGAAGAGTTCTACAACAGCACAGACGGAACGGATGGTCTCTATTCCGATGACTCTTGGGCCACGGACCGCATCGACGGCAATGCTGTGCTCACACCCATTGATGAGGCCACATGGATCACAACCAATGCAGCTTCTCAATATGGACTTGCAACAATCCAGAACCTGGCCCTCGCAGGAGAGGCTCTGGATGAATCTCCATTTCCTTAGGCTGAAGGAAATCAAAACATAATTGTAATCTCTGACCAAAAGTTTTCTTCCGTCAAAACTGGATGGGTTCGCAGCATAAAATCCAAACAGGAACTTGACGAAGGCCTTGAAATTAGATCATAATATACGTTTACCTCGTCTTGAAGCGTGCGTCGCTCTAAAAGCAAAGACCTCAATATTACGTAGATTTATCAACAAGGCCTGTGGTCTAATTTCAACTACGAAGACGCACATGGAGTTCTACGACTTAGTCGAATACTCTTGATATCGCGAAAAGGCAAGTAGGACGCGATTTCCGCCAAGAGCTCGACAATAATTTGTAATAGTCTATCTGTATAAAGGGACGACGCATCCAGCGAGACCGCAACCCGCAACTAAGCCGTTCCCTATCTTCTTCTAGCATCTCCGTTACGACCGCCGCGGCCTCCACCACCACCACCACCACCGCCGCCACCACCGCCACCACCGCGTCCGTGTGGCGCACGTGGCGCATCAGGCACAACGACAAGCCCCGGCGTACCGCGCAGGCCCATCTTGCCAATGGTGGACTTTTGGATGGCTGGGGTGCTGGGGGCATGGAGACCCTCACGTGCAAACGTGTTGGCAGCGGCAACAAGTTGGTCCTTATCCCAGCGAAGGGGCTTCATGTGACCTTTGTAGTAGCCGAGCCAGGCCTGATATGTCTTGGCAACAAGACCATCGCCCATGGCGTCGATAATAGGACCCAGTTGTTGCTGAGACGAGAGATCGGGCTGCTCAGGGACGAACTGGATCTCCTGCAGGATGCGCTTCGGAAAGAAGGCTTCCTCGGCCGAGACAATGAAGATGCCACGACTCTGGGCGGCGGCAACGTCGATATCGCCGGCAGTAGCATCAGAAGAAGCTGCACCACGAGCCGTACGACCAAGGCGGTGGATGTAGGACTCCTTATCCATAGGAATGCCGACCTGGAAGACAGTAGTGACGGCAGGGAAGTCCATACCACGGGCGACAACATCAGTCGCCACAAGGATGCCGCTGGAAGTACCACGGAAGTCGCTGGTGATCTTGGTGCGCTTGGACTGGGTGTGACGGGCATGCAGGGTCCAAGAGGGCGGCATATCGGGCAGATTGGCGAGTAGGAGACCGTAAAAGTCGGCAAGCGCAGCAGTGGGGGCAAAGACGATAGCCTTGAAGATAGAACTGGAACCGGCAGGCAGGCTGGCCGCAAGGCGCTGCTGTTCCTGGCGGATGGCGCCGACCAGGGCTGGTGCTAGCGTGGCAAACGAGGGCACCTGGATGAGAAGCTGCATCACGCGGGCATGCGTGGGTGCCTCGCCGACCGGGATGGTCGAGATGGCCTTGTAACCAGGAGCCAGCACCAAGTCGGCCACTTGAGCCACGTGTGGCGGCACCGTAGCCGAGAAGAGCATGCCCTGCCACTGTGTGGCCGCCTTGGGCGGTAGGCAGTTCAAGATGCTTTGCAGAGCACCGAGGAAGCCCATGTCGAGCAGCCGGTCCGCCTCGTCGAGTACGAGCGTGTCCAGTTGACCCAGCGCCTGCTTCACGGCCGGTGCATTGGACAAGTGGTCAAACAGCCGTCCCGGCGTGGCGATCAGAATATCACAGCCCGCAAGGATCTGCTTCTCCTCGCGGTCCTTGTTTGTGCCGCCCACTGCAATGCACACTCGTCGTGCCGGCATGCGCTGCAGCAAGTTCGTAGCCTCCTTGGCGATCTGCATGGCCAGCTCGCGCGTCGGGGCCAGCACGAGCAGCGAGACCTTGTTGCGTCGAGCACCCCCGCCACCGCCACCGCCCTGCTTGTTAAGCATCGTCTGGATGGCCGGCAGCAAAAAGGCCAGTGTCTTGCCTGTGCCCGTCTTTGCCTGCACGAGACAATCGCTGCGGGAAGGCGGCAGCAACTGGTGGATCGTAGCCGCTTGCACGGGCATCATGTGGTCAAACCGGAGGTCATTGGTGATCGTTTCAATGAGGATGGGATCGACAATAGGTCTGCTCGCATTCTGGTTCAGATCCGCAAAACGCGGTGTGTCTGGAGGAATTGCTTCGGTCAAGGCAGGCGTGGCGACGCCTGAGCTCTGAGGCTCATATGGCGTCTTCTCTGCCGGTACAACATTGCTGCCTGGAGCAGACGGCTTACCGCCGCGCTTGCCTCTGTACTGACGTCTTCTGCCCTGCTTAGCTTGATCCATTGTTGGCAGAATATATGTCGTGAAATGGAAGAGTTTGTTGTTGCTGGAAAGTTTCGTTTTTGGGATAACAGATAAGATAAAACGATAAAGCAAAAAATGGGTCCTCTTGTGTGGGATTGTCACGTGCGTGCTTATGTAACATATTTCACTAGCTTCCGGGGGCTTTAGTGAGCGATAGGCCTGTAACATACTATAACTACCGTTACTACCGCTGTATTTTACAGGCTGGTACTCCGTATTAACATCTATTATGGTAGTCCGTAAACAATAAATAAGCTCATCCAAGAGGATGACGAAACGTAACATTGGTAAATAGACTTGCATCTCGTTGCGTATCAACCATCCCACGATATCGAGACAATAGTTTCCATCGGTTCCATTGCAGTAGTTCAGGGGAAACCAAATGGCGTCACGGTCAGCCAACCAGCTTCTTGCTAATAGTATCGGTGCGGGCCGTAGCCATTGAAGACCGATTAATAGTTGGAAATACAATGATTCTGATTGTATGCAATTGTTTTAGTTACGAACAGGGTGGCAGAATTTATATGGAATTAAAGCATCTGTCCGTGGCGAATGAGAGGACACAAATATAGCGTATACGGAGTACGGAGCATTCCGTAATACCTCGGCCACAACACTGACAAATAAACTACAAAAGTTCTCCACTGAACTTTGGCGCTGGGAATTTGTGTACAATAGCATCTGAATAATGGAAACCCAACTGCTACTCCGTACTACGATTTGCCTCATTCCAAATTCGCATTGTTAAGCTCCGCATCAGAAGGCAAAACGCATTGTTCGTTTGCTTGGCAGCACTTCTCCCGCCCAAACGGAACTTAATATCTTGGCAAAGCTTCTCTTTACGCTATACTCTTGGCCTACACTACATCATATTTGGGATGCACATCACACGACCAATTCTATTCACACAATTGTAAGATATGCCAGCCTTGAAGGAGTCGACTTCAGATGATCGGAATGCAATTCAGGTGATTACTAAGCAAACATGAGATTCCGCCGAATAAGGGAGGGTCCGTCCTGCTAATATTTGTCCTACCAACACGTGATGGGACACTCACATTCTAGGCTCAATACTCCGTACTCCGTGCTGACTCCGCAGATACGCCGATGGTTATTTGCCGTGTTCCGTGTTAACCGGTGTCTTACTCGTATTCGTTTTAACAGTTTGGATATCCCGGGAAGACCGATACTTAAGCGGAAGGAAGTAGGTATTCTTTGTCTCAACTTCCTAACTAATACTAGTGTTGGCAAAGACGAAAAACTTGGTTCTTAAGACGGCAACTTACGCGTAAGTGTTGAGTTGCATCGGAACCAGGTCTAGAGCACCAGCCAGCTTGTCCGTGCATGAAATGTTTTCCGTCCTACGGAGTACTCCGCTTTCAATCGTACAGAGTACTTCCGTACAGAGTACTTCGTTCTGTATTGTCTGTTTTGATCGCAGCAAACATCTATTGGAGGAAAGATCGCCATCCCTGATCGGCACCCGTGGTTGAGCCACAGACATTGCTTCAAGATCCACCCAGCGCTCGAGGTAGGAGCACAAACTCTGTCTGTAGAGGAAGAATTGGCAATACTGAGGGGTATGCTCACATGCAAATAAAACCCGTCGTCTTTTGACAAGATCATGCAGGGCTTAAAAGATGAGCTAGGCACTTCGCCTCCAGGCCCATCACTTTTGACCGCTTTTCTTTCGTCCTCGCAAAAGCGTTGTGGGCCTGTCAGCTCCCCTCGGTCAGCTCTTTTGGGCCATGTTGGTTCCGTGTTCCGTTTTCGTGACATGGCGAGAACACCCCCGCCGGCATCCCCTCCGCCGGCTCTAGAAAATCCTTCAACTTCCCAAGGGCGTCTTTCCGGACATTTCTGCAAAGTCCCGCATCCGTAGTCTCCCACGTGGGTGCGCCGTCTTCCTGCGTCACCAGACCTCGTGGCGTGCTATCGATGCTTTTATCTGATGGTGGAAGGCAACTATTGCTCCAAGTTTTTTGGAGCTATTCACAACCTGCAGCTCCGCCCGGCGCTAGTGAAGCTACACGACCAGGGGCGCCACATGCTCGCAGCCAAGCAGTTCATTGGTCAATGGTGCAAGATATGTGTGTAAAGAGTCCCGTATCAGTTCAGCTATAAGAGCTCGCTCGGGTCATACCCTCCGCTTAATGCTATGGTAGAAAGCCAACCTTTTGCCAAGCGTGACGGTGCAGTGCTTGATTTTCTCCAACGCAGCCAAGACGCAACATGAAGATGCAGCTCGAACACCTTGCGCCCGCCGCCGTCTGGGCTCTTTTGGTCCAGGTGGGCTCGGCAAAGGCCATTCCCACTACCATCACCGCGGCAGCTAATGCTGGGTCGACCACTTCGGATGTCTTTCCTCCGACTGGCAGTAAGTTGTTTTCGCTTTCGCCGTCTCTGCGCTCACGTCCCCCATTAACACGCGTGCAAAAGCCAAGGTCAATACCTCTCTGTTCCCAAACGAGGCTGTAGTTGGCTTTCCCGGCACCACAGTGACTGGCGCTGAGCCTGCTGCTGTGGAGACGGCAGCTGCCTACCCCTACAACAATGGGATCAAGGCCGGTCAGTTCCCACTGATCGCACCCGTGCCACATGGCGACAGCAAGTCCTCTACCTTCGATATCATGAAGTACTGGGGCAACCTGGCTCCATGGTACTCGCTGGAGTCCGCCGACTTTGGCCTGCCTGATGCCGACCCCCTCATCCCGGAAGGCTGTGACATCACCCAGGTGCATCTGCTGTACCGCCACGGCGCCCGATACCCCACGGACGGCGCGGCCCCGGCCGTGTTCGCTGAGGAGATTGCCAACGCCACGAAGACCGGCCTCGAGGTCTGGGGTGACCTGGCTTTCCTCGGCAACTGGACGTACAAGCTCGGTGCTGAGCTTCTGACACCCTTTGGCCGCTCGCAAAACTTCCAGCTCGGTGTCCAGTACCGTCAGCTGTACGGAAAGCTGCTCAACAACTTCACCGAGGCGGGCACCCTTCCCGTGTTCCGGACGGAGTCCCAAGACCGCATGGTCAAGACCGCCAACAACTTCGCGGCCGGTTTCTTTGGTGTCCCAGAGTACCTTGACCAGGTCAGCATTGAGATTCTCGTCGAGACGCTCGGCGTGAACAACTCTGGTGCTCCCTACGAGGTCTGCACCAATGCCGACGTCACCAGCCTTGGGTCTATCGGCAGCACTGTGTCCACGAAGTTTGCTGCCAATGCTTTCAATGCCACCGTTGCTCGTTTCAACTCCCAGGTCAGCAAAACAGGTTATCTGCCAAGCGGCAAGTGTTCAAATGCATATTGACAACAGTTATACAGGCTTCTGGCATCACCTTCACGTACACCCATGTCATCGCTATGCTCCAGCTCTGCTCGTACGAGACCCATGCGCTCGGCTACTCGAAGTTCTGCACGCTCTTCAGCGAAGAGGACTTCCTGAACTACGAGTACTACTATGATCTTGTAAGAACCATTCTGTTTTCTGTGTTTACCATATCAAAAATCTAACTTATGCAGTCGTTCTACTACAACAACGGCCCTGGCTCCCCCGTGTCTGCCGCTCAGGGCAAGGCCTACCTCGAGGAGTTCGTTGCTCGCTTCACGCAGCAGTATCCTGCGGCTCAGTCCGCTCTGAACGAGACCTACGACAACTCGTCCGCGTACTTTCCGCTCAACCAGTCCATCTACGCCGACGCCACCCACGAGGTCGTCGTCATGGACACCCTCATGGCCTTCAACTTGACGGCGCTGTTCAGCGGCCCGCCGCTGAACACGACCCATAACCTCCGCGAGAACAACTTCGTGGCCAGTAAGATCGTTCCGTTCGGTACGCACTTCACGGTTCAGGTTCTCGAATGCCCGGCCTATCAGCCGACTAAGCAGATGCGTTTCCTTGTGTAAGTTTTTTTTTCGCCGTGACGGTCTTACCTGGAAAAAATGTCATTTGACTAACTAATCAGGAACGATGCTGTCGTCCCCGTCTACGGTTCGTATGCCGGATGCCCTGATGATGCCGATGGTCTCTGCCCCTTTGACACTGCCGTGTCCGTCTTGCAGGCTCGTCTCAACGAGATCGACTACAACTATGACTGTCAGGCTAACTACACTGCGTCGGCCGGTCATGACTACAATGGCAGAGCTCCCTAGTAGAGCCGCTAGAGAACGTGAATATATAATTGCAGACGTAATGAATAATAAAGCATTAGATTCCAAGAAGTCGTAATACATGTGGTAGCTCTTGTGGCATTGCGCAATAACCACTTTGCTTCAACCGTGAAGAGGCAGGAATGCTCTGTACTTTTTTTCCTTTCCTCGACTCTGCTGGGCAATGATCCATCTGATGAGGTCGGATCACCCGTTCTCCTGTTCACTCTGATTCCAACTTCGCATCCTCGTCCGCACGCGGTTCATCGCCGCCGATAAGGAACACCTTTTGAGCGTCAAAGCCTGTGGTGGGCGCCAGCACGTATCCCCGCTGGTTGGCGATGACTCTCGTGCTGGCGGCCTCGTCGACGAAGTCGCAACTCCAATGGGTGTGTCCGAATGCCCATTGCACCACCGTCGGGCTAGTCCAGCAGGTCTCGCCGCGCAGGCCCGTGGCGAACCCCGACGTAACGGGACTATCACGGTGTCGCGGATCGGCCGCTCGTGGGTCGAGCGTCGGGCAGTGGTGGGTAAATATGGCGATCCGCCGCTGCGGTTCCGTTCGGGTGATGGCACTGACCTGCGCATTGAGCCAGTGCAAGTCCGCGGCATGGGCATCGTTGTGGCTGGCGACATCCCAACTGCGAATCTGCCGGAAATCGATGAGACGGCCTGCAATGGCATCGCACTGATCCGCTGCCACCGCCGAGAAGAGCGTGCAGCCGAGCACCGTCAACGTGCCATTGACGTCGTGGCGTGTCTGGTCGAGGAAGATGAAGCGGCCAATGGTTGAGCGCTCCCGCAGCTGCTCCATGTGTTCGGCGAAGCTGCGTACGGCTGCCTTAGCCATAGGCCAGCTGGTCCCGATCGGCTCATGGTTGCCCAGCAGGAAGAACACGTTCCAGTAACGGCGCAGTTGCTTCTCCATGAAGGCGAAGAGCCGGCCGTCAGTATCAGTCACCTGTCCAATGTCACCGAGGAGGGCCAAGTTTGGTGCCGTCTGCTTAAGGACGAAGGCATGACCGGACTGGGTCTTGAGGTGGAGATCTGACACAATCTGAAAAGGCGTAAGGGACATCTTGTTTGCTCTTCTGCTCTTCTTTGGTTTACTTTGTTTTCCTTCCCCTCTCTTCTCTTCTCTTCATCTTTCTTCCCATCTCGTTTCTCCCGTGTCACTGCTTAGTAACAGGTGGTCCCACCTAATGTATCTTCTTCCTTATTGGTAGATTACTGTCCCGATATCAAAATTTTATTGTCTTATTAGCAATTCTCTTTTTTATTGAACGGAGTACTATATATGGAGTAATACAATTAATATATCCGTAGTTAAACCTACTATATATACTAGTGAGTAGCCATTTCTACCACGTACGGCCATAGATACTGGAAAGCACGGGATCCCGTCCGCTCTCCCCTAGTTAAACCAGTAATCGGCGGATTAGTAGTTGGGTCGGTGACGACCAGCGAATACCCGCTGCTGTACGTTTTTTTCTTCTTTTTTTGCAAGTCTAAATTGCATTTGAGCATTTTCTTTCTGGTAGGAAAGGTTAAGGGAGTATCCTGACTTGTTTTTTTTACGTCGACTAGCATCTAGGTCGTTTGAAACCCTTCACCATCCGGCTCTTCATACCAACTTAGAATCGTGACAAGTAAGGGGATGGATAAAACGACGATTGCGATGAGTGTGATACTAGATACGCAAAGCTTGTCGTGTGGGCACAGAAAACTGGAAGCGGAGTAGATTACACAGGAGACCAACAAAAACAACATAGAATCATAAGCTGCTGACAACGGATCTGTCGTGTTTATCATCCTCGTATAGAGGCCGAAGTATCCAACACGCATCACTGATGGAAAGGCCACATTCACTGTAGTGAAGCAGCACAGGATAAATATCAATTAGGGAACCAGCAAGACGCCTCTGTAAGGTTAGGAGGATTGTAGTATCAAATAAGTGGCAATGCATACCCACAATGATTAAGGGAATGATTTATGATAATTGTATAATATGGCCCAGGGCGGTTATTACATATAACTGAATGAAGTTCCCTAGGAATTGGTATAACATGCCCATGGCATTCCAGATAGTGCGTAGCCCACGGTTCTATAAACAGAGTCATGATAGTAACAAGGATACATCCTCAAGGGAAACGAATGGATTGTCTTTGAGTGGAAGATGCATACATGCTGGTAGTTGCTAATGCCAAAAATTTGATCAGTGTCTAATCGAGTAACTGCTCAAGAACCAGTGCAGCATTGCTGAAGCCGAGAGTGTCACACACCTCACAGGGCTTGTCTTTTTCTCCATCCCTCTGACTTGCCGCTGTGTTTAGTTAAGTTCGTGACTGGTGCAAGAACATGAAATTCAGCTCTGTCAAGTTGAAGGTAAAATCGCATGTAGCGAGGGAGGAACAAGCATGTCTCCTAAATCTAAAATAAAAATTTCAAAAGAAATTCATATTATGTTAGGTCATGGTTTATTTATTTGATACTCTGTTGAGATTATGTACGTGCATAATCCGGGCTTTCCATTAATTCATACGTTTGTTGATTAATAATGACAATGCCTATCTGCGAGTGCCCTCTCCTCCTTCCGAAAAGAAAGTGTCTAAGAGTCCTCTCTCGGATGATTATTTTGTGGGTGGAAATACGAAGGTAACTAGACAGGCCATACCTATCGAAATTCTGTAATATGGCGTTCTAGAGTCACTTGACAAGGCAGAGGGAGCTCTTCATATGACATGTTCTGTCTATCTTATGCAATCAGAGAATTTCAAAAAAAAAAAAAAAAGATCTGTAGAGTACTCGTTACAGAATACTCCACGTAAGAGAAATAATTGTTTTGTGTGGCTAAAGGTGTGAGAGTCAAATAAATGAAGAATTTATTTATTGTTAAGACGCGAATCCAATGAAATTTTCAAGATATGCAATTCACCCATGCACCAATTACAAGGCCATTAAGAATGATATATCCTAGGACACACTCCAACAACGAAATGAGGGGTACTGCGTTTCCGCTCCTTGTCTGGCCGTTTAAACAGACGTATCCAAGGAGTAGGTACTGGAAAACGGGAACTACTTTCTCTGGTATCTGATCTGGATATTTTCAGAAGCAAAAGATGGCGTCAACAAATATGCTTGCGTGCACCTCCTGGAGGAATGACGTTGCCATGGTGGCGTAAGCCTGACAGAATTCCTGGCCGGAGGTCTCGAAGTTTCGTGACATTGCTGTCCTGCACACCAAGATAAGTCTGGCATAAGACGCATGGGTCGAGGCGCGGTTGGGTGACGCAACATTATATATCACCATTATGTAAACCAGAGACAAGTGTTGCGCAAAGGCGTTACGAGTCATGGGATGATCTGGATCTTTCAGCACGGAATGTCGGCGCCAGCCACCGCGATGCAACCTGTGGCTTGTCACATGACGCATGTAATGCTTGCATATCGTCTACGACTAGGGCTTCGGCTTCCGAGCCCCCTGTCCCTGCAGCCAAGACTTGTCCCTTTTCGGGTAGCCTTGTTCCTTGTGTGTCCTGTGCGTCTTGTGCTGCCCCTGCATTACCGGGCATGACGAGTACCACAAACGCCTCCTTTTCGGGGAGGTCGAGGGCCCTCTGCACGGAAAACGGATTACTTGTACTCCGTATTCGTACTCGTAGCTGGCTAGAGCTTAAAAATACGAGGTGGCAGGGGCGAACTAGCAGAAGCTAAGCGCTAAGCTGCGGGGCGGTTCCAGCTGGTGGCCCCCATCGGCTCAACGCTACGAAATCGGCATTGGGCGAATTCATGATCTGTGTGTAATCCTCCGTAAGCCCTGAGGGAAGCCCTATCATGCACGGGCGTCCAGCTTCCCTGAAGTACTGTCAGATGAAGATAGGCAGGCATGGGCAAATTGCGGCCCAAAGCGGGTTAGATTTCCATATTGTCAGATAACGACTCTTTCCTTCTGTCATTTTCTGCCCATCCTTCGTGTTCGTGCGTTTCCACGTTTACGCGTTTCCGTGTTCGTTTCTTCTTCTTCTTTTCTTTTCTTCTTCTATTTTCTACCCGCCCAAATAGAACGCAGCCACCTGTAAAAACGGGAACCGGAGTACGGGGAATAGAAAATGGAAATAGAAAAACAGAATAACAAATATTACTCGGAAAACGTTGGAAGAATTCTAGTCGTCGCCCGGGGGGAACTGGAAAGGACTCGCCGAGCCTCCCGGCCCCAAAAGTACTCCGCAAGGCTTCGTAAAAGGGAGCCAGCGACTGAAGGCGAGACAATATTCGTGGGGAACCTATTCGTATTACGGTGTACTCCGTACTTTGTTTACCGCTAATTTAGGCGGTAAACACCAGTAGTCTCCGACCAACCTGAGCTGCATTGCAGTGCGCGTTGTTTGAAAAAAAATTTCGATGCGATGCATCAAGTCGTGATTGGTTGCTATTGTGGTATTGCTATGCCTCTAAGGAATGTGCTGACGAAAAGACACTGCCACGCTTGGTTTCAAAAAACAAATACCCAACTCCGTGGGAAATGCAGACTTCGGCCATCGGCCATCTCCTGCTGCATGCTGGCCATGTCTCTGATGCCCGAATTCCAAACTCATACTCGTATCTTACTCCGTACACGGAAGCAGACTCCGCTGCCTCTCCACTGCCCTGCCACTCCACCTTTGCTGACCCCTCGGTCGCTGCCCATTCATGGGATTAAACATTAGTTTCTGGGAAATGCGTGCCTTCAGCTGTTCAGGTAGAGAAGACCGCCAAAACCCCCACCTCGATAGCTGCCCGTCGGCGTGCCGTGGGCGTAGAATGCAGATCACCAGATGTTGATAGACAACTCTGGGACGTCGAATGTCACTGTGTCGTTATTGGAATAGTATGCCTCCGATCCGAAACTGAAGTAGCCCAGGTAATCGGAGCCCAGTGGACTGTGGTCCAGATCCAGCGTGGATAGTTCTGTTATCAACGGCAGGATGTTGCCTTCGAAGGAAGTGGTCGTCTCCTGGGCGATCCATGTCAAAACGTGCTGGTCTTTGTCATTGGTGCCGGTGTAGAGGGTGCTAGAATGTTGTCAGTGGGGTGGTCCAAAAAGAAAACGAAGCAAAAAAAAAGAAAAGAAAAAGGAAAAAGGAGGGAAAAAAAGCCACTCACAAATTTACACCCTCGACCACCTTTGAAGCAACAGTGCCGTTTGACCAGCCGATTGGGTCTGCATAAGCTCCGATCTGGGCAAACCACACCATGACTTCGTATGTGGCATTGGATGTTTCCTGCGACAGATCCGGGTCACCGTCGAAGAACATGTCGATGGCCACGTTGGCATTGAACTCGACACTGGTCACGGCACGCTTCGTTGTGCTATTTGAGGCCATGGTGGCATTGGAAGCAGGTTCCGGTACGACAATGGTGTCGCCGTTCGCGTATGTCCAGTCGACGACGACTTCGATGAGGGAAATGTTGTCCAGGGTAACGGGGAAGAGGCCATCGCTGATTTGAATGTTGGGATATGCGTGCACAGGTTGGTTGACATCGTCCTCGTCGTACTGCCATGTAGCAGACCACTTGGGCGCAGTGGTATTTGTAGCATAAGAGCCGTTGTTGTTTGTGGTGACCTAATTTGTCAGCAAGATCGGAAGTGAGGCAAAAAAAAAAGAATAGTCGAATCATGACACTCACATTCAAACACAGGCCACCACTCTCGCCGTCCTCCCAACCCCACTGGTTTGGATTGACTGTAGAAGTTCGTTAGCAACGGGAGAAAGAAGAGAACGCAAATGCGACCGTTGCGCGCCGCAGGATGGGCGCTTACGTGTGTAGTTCTGGCCTGTGGTTGTGTTGACCTCGATTGTGTTGTACTGCTGGCAGTACTCGTTAATGGTGACGCCGCCGACAATTGTGGTCGAGTTTGGCTTGTCGCCATCCCAGCCGCCGTCAGTGCCGTTTCCGCCGCCGCCGCCGCTGCTGCTGCCATCGCCGCCATCACCCGTGAAGAGGGGCGCCTGGCCGGAGGATTTGCGATGGTAGTCGATTCCGGCCAGAACACCAGCTGTGCCGCCGATTGGGACGGCCAGAAGGCCGACGTTGAGCAACGAAAGCAGGATTGTCGCGATCATGGCGATGCTCACACAAAACCAGCAAGGCAGAAGAAGAGGCAAGCTGGCAGAGGACCGGCCGGCTTAGCCTATATGAGATTTTCACCTGTGCAGGAAAAGGGGGCTTGTAGTAGGCTAGCTGCCTGTGTCGCAGGTGGTGGGGACGCCGCAAGCGCTTTCAGGTGAGCCGTAGCCAGATATAGAAAGCTTACGTCGTTGGTGGGTGGTGCTATGTCGACTGATAAGACCCCTGTCTTGTGTGTCTGGGCGAAAGTGGAAACACCTCGAACAATACCCCCCAAACAGGCTACGAGTACGAGCATTGCGAGTAAATACGCGACAAAGTGCACCGTGGCCCCATAACGCCAGCACCGGCCATGTGGGCGAGTGACGAGTCTCTTGTGGCAGACATCATACATGTAGGAAGGAGTACGAGTACGGAGTACGGAGTACGAGTACGACGACGACGACGACGACAAATGTGGCATGCGGGCCGTCGAACGCCTCGTATTCCCGCCCTACGCTCGCAAGGGGTGGAGCATTCATACGTCGCAGACTCACCTGCTGGTGGGCAGGCGTCACCTGCCGAAAAATGCTCGCCTGTGGCTGTAAACAAATATAGAAGGCGAGTACGCCGTATCATGGTGTACTAACAGATTTCATGGTACTTACTTTATAGTATCTGGTTCGCAGTACGGAAATATTACTCGTAGACATCCTCCCCCCCCTCCCCCCATACCCTGTACGAGCAGAGTAGCATGTCACACTCGCAGGGTCACTGGCAAAAAAAAAAAAAAAAAAACAGCGCTTAATTTATGCCCTCCTAGGACCCAACCTGTCTTGGTGTATGTCCCGCCCATCCGACCCCCTTTCAGCTCAGCCAGGCTTAGGCTAGTCTCATTATTCCGTACTAGTGGCGTAGATAACAACGCCCGGCCCACTGTCACCTCACGGTACGAGTACATGTACTCGTATTTGTTGTCTCCCCTGTGGACCTAGAACACGCCTGTTCGGTGCAGATCGGCAGGAAAAAGAGGTACGCCAAAACTGCCAACGGCCCNCGCCCCTCCCCCCCCCCCCCCTACGCGTACTCCGTACTCCGTACTCTGTACTCACTCGTAATATCTCGGGCCTCGAGTGGAAATACTAGTCTCTCGGCTTTTCTGTCTGTCCCTGCGATGTGTTTTTTTTTTCTGTTCCTTGTTTTTCTTTGACCGAAATAACCTCCCTCCATCGCTAGGCATTGTGTTTTTTGTACAGCATCTGTCACTCGGTTAGCAGAATTCAGTCGCTTATCGTCATACCGTCGTTTGGTCCCTATTTGCATTGCTTCGGTCGCTATTTCTTTCGTTTTCCCCTTCTCTCGTTTCTTCTCTTGCTTCCCTCCCCCCTCCCCTTGCTTACTGCCTCATCGTCTTCCTGGACCTGCCATTCGCTCTACTTCCAACAAAAGGTGCATCTGTAGGACAGACTTGTCCTCGGCTTCTTGGCGATGCACCAAGAGGAGGAGATGGAAGAGATGACCGAGATCTCTATGTTAAGCCATTCTGAGGACAAGGAAAAGGAGGCTTCTGCCTCTGCCGCCTCGGATGACCAAGACAAGGCCTCCTCAAGTGGGAGTACCACTCGCCACAAGCGTACCATCACTCCCACGACTCTGGGTCTCGCCTATTCGTCGGCGTATACGAATAGTCCCAGCACCACTAATCTGCGCAACTCGCGCGCAGAGACGCCCCGGCCAGCATTAGATCAGCAGGTCGAGTACGACTACATGCTCTCGCCTGCATGGGCACCATCGCCAGGTCCCAGTGCTCGTCTCAGCAGCCTCTACGATGGCCAGAGCGAGTTCCCCTCGAGTGCTACGTCACTTCGAAGCAGCCAGGTATGTACAATCCCTCTGTTCTCTTCCTTCATTCCCTCATTCCCTCGTTCCATCGTTGCCTCGTTGCCTCGTTGCCCCGGTCTACGCCTACATTCCAAAGCACCTCTCGTGGAATGCGACGATTTTTATTCTGACACATTTGTGAATAGAACCCCAGCCATCTCAGCTTGGCAGCCTTCTTGCCCAAAGGCGGGTCGGAGCCTTCTCGGGAAAAGCCGCTACCACCAGGATCTATTGTGCAACTACACAAGAGAGACGACGTGGAAGTGTCCAAGGGCATTACACGTTTCGTCTTTCGGGCAGCCCCCTTTCTCACGCTTCTGAGCTGTGCCGCCTACATCCTCTATGTTACTCTCCGTATCTACTGCGTGGTCGACTCCCAGCGGGTCAGTGGCAAGACGTATGGACAGGCATGGGTATTCATTGCCGTCGAACTGGCCACCGTCATCCCGTCCATGGTGCACAATGCCTGGACCATGATGGCCGTCAAGCGGAGGCACCGGCCAAAGCTCCGGTTGTCTGGCGACGAAGTGCCGACTGTGGACGTTTTCATTACCTGCTGTGGCGAAGACGACGAACTCGTTCTGGATACCATCCGTGCTTGTTGCGATCTGGACTACCCGCGTGATCGGTATCGTGTCGTTCTCCTTGACGACGGAAAGTCTGAGGGCCTTGAGAAGGCATGCGGCCAGCTGGCCATGCAGTTCGGCAACGTCTTTTACATCTCCCGTCCCAAATACCCTGGCGTCCCCCACCACTTTAAGTCTGGCAACCTGAACTACGGCCTGGACGCTGTCATGCGCTTCCCCGGCGGCGCAAGCGAGTATATTGCTGCTTTGGATGCCGACATGGTAAGGAGAATGAAGAAATAAGGTCTTGAAACATATGGACTAACATTGATAGATTCCGGAACGCGAATGGCTCCGTGCAATTCTGCCGCATCTTCTAATCAACCCCAAGATGGCTCTTGCTTGCCCGCCCCAGCTCTTTTACAACACGCCCCGCTCGGATCCCCTTGCGCAGAATCTGGACTTTTTCGTGCACGTCATCGAGCCGATTAAGGATTCGCTGGGTGTGGCATGGTGTACTGGTTCCGGCTACGTCGTCCGTCGTGAGGCTATTGACGATGTCGGCTACTTCCCCCTGGGTTCTCTGGCTGAAGACGTGGCTACGTCGACGCTTATGCTTGGCAAGGGCTGGCATACGGCCTACATCCACGAACCCCTCCAGTTCGGTACGGTCCCTGAGGACTACGGCGGTCACATCAAGCAGCGGACACGGTGGGCTATCGGAACTGTCGACACGTCCTTTAAGCTCAACTTCTGCCTCTGGGGCGAAAAGGTCCGGCAGATGACCTTCCCCCAGCGGTTCTCTGGCTTCCTCTATTCCTTCCTGAGCCTGTACAGCATTCTTTTCAGCATTTCTCTCTTTGCTATCCCCATCATCTTAATCATGGGCAACACCCTTATTGCCTACACTTCGACCACCCAGCTTCGTTGGCTGATTCGCCTCTGCTTTATATCTCTCATGTCGACCCGCCTTAGCGAGATTTTCCTTTTCCTCCCCGCCGGCTACCACAACGGACAGCGTGGTTCCCGTTACCAGCTGTGGATGTCGCCGTACATCAGTCTCTGCCTTATTCGCGCGTTCATTCTTCCCAAGTGGCTCGGTGGCCAGGCGATGGCCTTTAAGCCTACCGGTTCCCTGGGATCTGCCCTGAATGAGCGTAGTAAGAAGCAGCGGCGGAACGTCTTCATCCGATTATGGACCATTCTAATCAACTACAACGCCATCTACCACTTCGCCTTTGTTTATTTCACGCTTATCGGCGTAACCTACAGCACATACCGGTGTATTGCTGAGTACGAGGGAGCGCGGGCTATCATTACGGCTCTTGTGACCCATGCCTTCTGGCCGCCATTGACCTTTTTGTTCCTCTGCAGCTCTCTCTGGACGCCGGTGGCATACGCCATCTTCCCTCCTGACGTGCCCGACCGCGAGGAGCTCCTGGTTCGGGACTCCAAGACCGGCGTGGCACACCCGACCAAGAAGAGCAAGAAGGTTGCATTCGGTGGCCAGGCCGCCTGGTTCGAGTTCGAGTACACCTTCAGCACAGCCTACACATGCCTCATCTTCGTTGCGTCCTTTTTCCTATGAAATAGACGTTTCATGGATGTGGAAGGGAAATGAGGTTACGGTGGTTTCGTGGACAGAAATTGTCAAACATTTTCCGTCTCGTGGCAGTTCTAGGTGGTCATCCCGCAGTTGTTGCAAAACAGGACTGGACTGCTGCACAACACGCGAAAGGGGCAGGGGATTGGTGGGCCCGGTTTTCTTTTTTGTTATTTCCATTTGGTCAGGTTTGGGATAATCTGACATTTGACATTTGCGGGCGTCATGAGAATTTTGTGGAATTTTGCTCTGTTTTTTGGGGGTACTGTTTTTTCATGCCCTCCCATCTATCCCCTAGTCTTAATCCTTGCCTAATTTTTCTGTGTAATTTATAGGAAGGCGAGTGAGTGTGTACACGAAACATATTTGAGCTCGTGCATGGCATGTGGTGTCGGTTTAGAGGATGCTTTACGAGTACGATTTGGGCGAAAGCTTTTTTTTTTTGTTATCTTAATAGAGAGCTCATTTTCAAATCTATTGTCAGGGACGTGACGTTTTGGTGACGCAGACAGGGATTTAAATCTATGTCGTAGTGTTTAATTCGGTCCTCCAATGAAACCTAAGAGATGGAGGGGCCTGCTCGTACAAGGTCGTATTCATGCAAGATGGCAAGTGTATGACTCTATTAGGATCATGCCGTGGCTGACGGGAGTGTCATTGGACAAGGGTGGCTACACAAGAACTCGGGCTTTTGCTTTTTCCCGCAATCCTTGGACCAAATCCTGGATGACTAAAACGGATGGCTAACAATAATAGTTGATTTAATACAGGGATTGTTTCCACATCGCCTCATCTGCCAAGCTAAACTGTAAGATGGTAGCAGGCATACGAGAGGCCCACCGCATCATCTTACATCGTAGGCTTGCTATTTGCGGTGTAAAGCGCATCCACAATCTGGGGCCGTTTGGGGGGCTCATACGGAGTGCGACCTAGTGGACAAGGTCCGTGGAAAATCCCATTTGTGGATTACATAATCACATGTGTGAGAGATACGGTCAGGATATGATGATGATGGGCAAAAACATCCACAGAAAGTAAAGAAAATAAAGGAGCCCAGTAATAACTGTATAAAAATTCCATACGGAGCACTCCGTGCTGGCGTCGGGCTATTCCATACCTATAAATAGATTAACAGTAGCCTCCTGACTACGTGCTGCTACCTCCAGCACCGCCTCCAGGGCCGATGCAGTTTAACGCCACTTAAAGTTATGGGCAGCGAATGGACGTGGCTAAACTGATAAACGTTATAAAATAGTGAATATAACTGAATTACAGTGAGCGCTACTAAATTATAGGGTGTTTCAGTATAACTTAATAGTAAGTGTGCCCGCTAACAAAGTTACCGAATATTTGTACTGTGTACTCAAATCATTCAGATAAGACAATTTTCCAGCGTTTGTACAGGTACCGGGCCCGATATTAGTTATTTTTTTGCTTTTGGGGGCTGGACAAGTCTTTTTCTCATTATATTTTATTAAGAATTATTCTTCAATTGCATGGAGTGGCTGGTACGAAAATTTTTACTTGGGCTGTAGAGTATGTTTCAAAATGTGAATCATGCGGCTGAGTCCTAGGTTGCCTGCTTGGCGTTCCTTCGACGATGGGATTCGGTTAATAGTCCTTAACTACTATATAATAGTTGAATCAAAATATTGCCAAGGGGCTGGCAATGTGCACATGGCCAGTTTAATAGTCATCAAGCTCCACAAAATAAACAATATACAAGCAGCCAAGAACCCTATGACAGCTGGCAACAAACTATTTGCCTAGGCGTAAGCTCGGTCAGTTTTAGGAGAGAATACGGAGTATACGGTGACAAATTTCGAGCAGAATTCTGCTCTGCGGAGTGCACCTGACGAATTAAGAGGTGACTACAGAGTACGAAGTACGAAAAACTCTAAAACATTACTCCATCAACAACTATCAATTTCCACGTTTGAATCCTTGTTAGTTCAGGCGTCCATGCTGTAAGCTTACTTTTCTGTCCCTGGATAATTTACAGACTAGAGTCAACAGCAGCTCCCAGTAAAGTATCCAGACTTCTTACGGCCTTGTTGAAGAAGCGCAAGTCTGCCTGAGCTCCACCTCATCACAGAGTAACGCCAACGAAGCTATGACAACATGGCAATTAATAGACGCCGCTTATACAATTGACATCATTCCTACTAGACTACTGCTAGTATTACAAATATATCCATGGTTCTCATTTGAATGGATCGGTTGTGGAGTTTCTGCTACGGAAGTATTCTACCTTTGCGGATTCTGTGTGGGGTGAAGATCTACAAGATGCTCATCTTCGGCGCCAATTATTTGGAACCAAGACCCAGCATCTCCTTGAGCTGAGGAGCGGGGAAATTCAAATGCTTGAAGAGTGCATGAAACAGCGTTGTAAGCTTCTTGGCAATTCACCTACCCGCGTCGTAACTGCCAGTAGGCCTAAGAGGGCCCAAACACAACAGCCTTACCAAAAGAATACGCTTTACATGCATGCCATTAGCAAGAAGAGGACAGCCGCAGTTTGAACATGCAAATATATTGTAGTGATGATACACATTAAAAGACGTCCCGGAACGACAGCATCTTCTTGTGTAGTCTAGCTCTAGAGAACTAAGGAATCACAGCTTGGAAGTGCTTGTTCTTGCTGGAATGGGACGGAACTTGGACAGGTCGCGAAGAAGAGGTTCGATGTCTGAGGTGTTGAGCATTTCAGGGCTGAGTTGGTCAAGGCTTGTTATGCCGCACAGCCTCATGGATACATCAATCTCATCTTTGATAACTGTGGAGAGAGATTAGTATTTCTGTAAAAAGTAAAGATCTGCATAACGTCGTCTTACTCTGTGTCAAGTGCTCAGCACCTTCCTGGCCATAGACGAGCGAATAGAGGTAGGGCCGGCCAATGCCAACGGCAGTGGCACCGAGGGCAATGGCCTTGAGGATGTCGAGACCGCGCTCGAAGCCACCGTCGACAAAGACCTCGAGCTGGGAGAAGATCTCGGGACAACGCAGACGCAACTCAAGCAGATCCAGGATGGCTGGCTGGGTAGTGTCGAGCGAGCGACCGCCGTGATTGGACAGGAAGATGCCGTCTACGCCATACTGGACGGCCAGTTGTGCATCCTCGATGCTCTGGACACCCTTGAGCACGAGTGGCAAGCCACCCGAAGCTTCGCGGATCCAAGACAGGTCCGCCCATGTCAAGGCCTTGTCTATGTACTGACCCATGAGACGACCAAGACCGCCGCCCTTATTATCACTGGTGGCTGTAGCACCGCTGATGGCTGCACGAACGGGCCCGGAAGCGCCGGCGGCGATGCGTTCGTCAGCCTCGCGCTTGCCGGGGACAGGGGCGTCGACGGTGACGAGGATGGCACGGACACCAAGGTCGTGGGCCTTGTGCAGAAGCTCGACAGTCTTCTCACGCTCACGGTTAACATAGAGCTGAAGGAAGAAGGGTTGACCTGGCAGGCCAGCCTGAACGATCTTGGCGAGAGGATAGGATGCATTCGAGGAGATCTGGAAAGTCAGTTTGTAAGAAAGCACAGAGAAGAAAAGAAAACAGAAGAAAAGATTGAGCAGAATCAAAGGAATGGATGTACACTTTGTATGATGCCTTCGGAACCAGCTGCTCGAGCCAGAGCCTGCTCGCCGTCGGGGTGGGCCAAGCGGGCCATGGCAGCCGGACTGATAAAAAACGGGACACTGCTGGGGCAGCCGAGGATAGAACAACTGCAGTGCGCCTCCGAGACGTCACGCAAGATGCGCGGCTGAACCATAACACGGCGTAGGAGGGCCTTATTCTGGTGATGAGTGTTGAGATCGGTGGCCGCAGAGGAGTAAAAGGCCCATGCCTTGGGCGTGAGGGCATGTGAAGCAACCTGCTCAAAGTCGGCAGCACTGATGAGAGACTGCAGGGGAGGAATCTCAAAGGAGTTTTCGGACTCCTCGACTATGGGAGCCTTTTTGGGGGCCATCTTCTTAGGAGCAGGTGGACTGGGAGCAGGCAGAATACCCCCCAGCTTCTCTAGCTTTCCCTTGTATTTCTCGGCTGGCAGATTCTCTTCGATCATGCCCGGGGCATGGACCTTGTCGAACTCTGCGGTGCCGTCTTGGCCAGCAACGCGGAGGATAGCTATATTTCGTCAGCGTAAGATACAAAGTAGAGAGTACGGGGCGTGTAGAAATTGCTCACCCTCGGGGCCGCCTGGATGCTCTTTGAGAAAGTCGGTCAAATCCCAGACGTCGGAATGTACAGCTACCCAGCAATCGTCTTGAGTGTTATGTATGCTGAGCTCGGCAACGGTCATCCGCACTGGTTTGTCTGTCATAGTGGCATAGTATGTCCGTAGCTGCTTTGGGAAGCTCTACTGCTAGGAAGCTCTAGGAAATCCCCAGACTGCCGTCACCCGACTTATTTGATGCAAGCTGCACAGAGTAATGCTTGCCCATCTTTGGGTGGAGTCCCGGACTTCTCACCGAGCCCACCCAAGGTTACCCCAAGACAGGGTAATCACCCCATTCGACATTGGCCACGCTTAAAATTGACCTTTATGTATTAGTCGTTCGAATGGAACATAAATCACCTGAAAATGGCGTGCTTTATATTTCCTCAAGATAAGACCCTCCCAGCACCACTCATGCCGAAACCCACTGTCCTCCACCTCGGTGAACCCACCAAGTATACTCCGTAACTTAAGATGCGTACGACAAGGAGTTCATCCGGTGGTAGGAGGTCGTTCGCCATGAGTGCCCCGACCGTGCGTCTTTTATAGGAGCATTGCATGCGCACAAATAGTGACTTTGTCGTCATCTTCTAGTTGCCGAAATGCTAACGGCGCCAGTACCAGCAACGAAGTCGTCTTAAATATGGAGTACAGGCCTCATGTTCACGCTCACACACCGCCTGCTGGTCACCGTCTCGGCCAATTCGCGCGGCCACGTGCTCGGCATTCTCGGCCTCGGTGCCATCAGCCGGCGCCTCGCTCACAAGGCGCGTGCCGTCGGCATGTACATCCACTATTACGATGTCGTGCGTGCGCCACTCGACGTTGAGCGTGACCTCGAGGCCACATTCTGTGCGACGCTGCCCGAACTGCTGGCTGTGGCAGGCTGCGTCACTTTGCACACGCCACTCAATATCCACAGGGGACCTCACCTATGCTACTTCCTGTGCACTCATGAAAACTGGAGCACGTCTTATTAATACTGCTTGTGGACAGATCGAGATCCCTGTTGAAGCTTCCAAGTATCCGTGAATGGTGTTCTAAAGTACCACTTTTGCCTTGCCATATAACGTCGAGAATCTATCAGGTGAAAAGTACTGGAATTCTCGCCGCGTGAGGTATGTTCATGCTTTTGCATGTTTTATAATAAGAAAGATCACCATTTTATACTCCATTATCGAGTTTTGAATCCACCCAAACGTCCCCTGGCTTTTCTGTGTCGTAAATTGTCTCTCTAAACCATGTGTTATTATATTTAAACTTAGAAGGAAGTTAACTGATCTAGACGATGTGATCGCCCTCATTATGTGCAAACGCCGTTAAAACTAGGGAGCTAAACATTATGCAATGGAAAACTTTATATGGAATAAACCCCGGCCACGGTCGGCAGCCAGACTCGTCGGGAGCCTCGGTTCCATTGCCATCTAACCCGCAGCCTTTCGGCGCCTCTTTGCCTCACATCTGAGACATTCTCCATTTCTTTCTCTTTAGTGAGCTTTATACGAGTTTTTCCAGTACCACAGTTAACCATAAATGACCTATAGAGCTATTAGCAGATAGATCGTCGCGAGCTAACCCACACCCCATATTGTACCGCCCGTGCTTTTGCCGCCGGGAGCTTTAATACACGTTCTCGTCGCTTGGGTTATGCGGGGATTGGAATGGGTACAATGTGTATTAACTATGGCCAGGTGAGTTTTTATGCATAGAAGAAAGGCAAGAATGCAGTTTGGCAACAAGGTGGCGAAGACCCAAAAAACAGTTTCCAAGACAAACCGGTGTTAGAGGCTACAGAACAAAGGACAACGGCCTGGACACAATTGATTTTCTGTGGCTTTAATTAGTATAGAAAGTGGCATCGACGGACATACTATCTTAATTGATTTCTGAAACTGTTTAACGCTTTGGGCCTGTTAATTCATGCCACCAGCCTTGAGTAAGAAGGCCTGCGCATCCATTCTCGTCCATCGAATGAAGCCATTGGCCTACCTTCCTATCAGTTTGTACATATACTTGCGTTGAAATAAATAACTCGTTTTAAGAAGCTTTTCTCGTGAAAAGGCCCTGAAAAGGCAACATTAGCCTATTTTATGATCTCGAGAAAAAAATCGGACGGATGCCAAGTAAGGAGTGAGGCAATGCCAAGCAATACCATTGATGCTGAGGACGTTCTATTTTATTTTTGTAGATGCCAACATTCCTTCAGGCTCGTTAGGCACTGTAAACGTATCCGCAAAGTGAATAACTTGACTAAATATGATAGAATTAAGCCTAAGGTCATTGGTCGTTGGTTTACGCATACGAAGACCAACAGCTGTTGGTACACAATAGTTATCCGAACACAAACGAACAGCGTATGTGCAGGCCTTTGCTTCACCTGTGGATAAAAAAAATTGTAGTTATAATATTTTTCCTGAATGGGGTTCCCAGCTATGGCAGGAGAGAATAAGGCGTTAAAACGCTGCTTTGATCTACCAAAAGAACAACACTGCTGAGAGACCAACCACCAGGAGGCTCAAGTCAGCCAGCACCTTCCCAGAACCAGAGGAGGAGCTTTCAGTATTTGCTGCCGCGACTGATGAAGAGCTAGAACTGGCAGTAACGAGAGTGCTCGATGTGCTTTCGGTGATATTTGCAGCCGTCGCAGCATCTATACCAACGCCGCATTTCGTCGAATTCCAACTCGACCATGGGTATCTGGACTCCAGAGTAGCAAGGCCCTGGATGTAGCCGTTAATGTCCAGCGAGTATCGACGGCTGGCGGGTGACTGGCAGGTCGTGGTGGTATTGTCGTTTTCATCAAAGACGGGGACGGCTTCCTGGGCACCAGTCTGCGTGGTAAAGTAATTATAAAGGACGACGTTTTGGTTGGCGAGATAAAGAAATGAGGCGCCCTCATAAGTCATCGTAAAACTGACGGTGATTTGGAGCTGGAATTGACTCTCGCGGCCACTTAATAGCGTATTGCTGTAGTTGAAGAAATAATAAGGGTTGTCGTTGGTCGAATTCAACGCGGAAACCAGATCAAACTCGCCCTCGCCCAGGTTGAGGGACTCGTTGTTGAGGTCCACCAAATCATAGCTGACGTATAAGCCGAGCGCGGATACAAGATCCGGCTGGAAGGGGTCTAACGAGAGGGCAAAGACGATAGGCAGCGAGCCGTCGACTGGCGCATAGGTGTCGTTTAGAGGGAACACCAGGTCGAGATTGAGCTCGCCGGGCAATAATTCTGCCACTGTAGCCGGTATGTAGGAAGCCAGGAGAGTGGCAAGCACGCTGCCTAGAAGATGACGAGACAGATACATTTTGTGGAGTACGTTAGAAGAGAAGAGACGATATGGAATGTTTGGGTATTTGACTTGAACAGCGAGAGTAAACTGCTTTATATAAAACTCGACGAATTGCAAGAGAAGAAAAAAAATTAGGCAGAAACATGGATAAATGCTGAAAATACTTGCCAAGCACAACTTGCCAAGCACAACTTGCCAAGCAAGATATATTGACTATGACTAAATAAAGACCCATCTGTAAGTACGTTGGTTGTAGTTGCAGGATTTTGGTTACGGCTTAAATTTTCTTAGCAAGTCTTCGCCGATCATTTGGCATTTAGAATACGAGAATAAACTGGTACCCGTGCATGGCGTATAATAAAGTATCTGCCTAAACAAGAAAGACATCTCGGAACCAGAACCTAAACCTTTGTCACCTCAAACTTCACCAGCAGCGAGCATTTCGTCTCCCGTCCCCTCAAGTCCAACATGCGGATGAATTTCCATCCTGGCTGCACATACGACAGCCGCACTGCAGCCACCACGAACTTTTGGTTCGCCGACCAGTTCTCCTCATTCTTGACCAGCAGCCGCAAAAACACTAGCTCGTTGTCCTCGTATTCCCATTCCAAGACCTCATCCCACAGCGGATCCGTCGGTAGCGGCTCCTCATCCTCGTTCGAGACCAGGGATCCCAAAGCTCCCCTGAGGCCGCCGCGTTTGTACGCTTTTGTCTTGCTCTTACGCTCCGACGGCGGGCTGCCCAGGTCATCCGGGTGCACCAGCGAGCACGTCAGATACGGCCGCACCGTGTCGAGCTCCCGGTCTTCGGCTATGGGGATCCCGGCGGCGCCGGCAACGTGCAGCCGGAGCTTCACACGCTCTCCCGTGTTCAGATTGTAGGAGCCACCAGCCCGCAGTACTGCCGGCTTCAGCACGTAGCCATCGGAGCCCTGAAACAGGGCCTCGTTCAGCTGCATCGTCGCATCGAACCGCTGCCAGTTCAGGGCAGACACCTGTGCGCCCACTGCCCAGAACGGTACTGGGTGCAGATTGCGCGAAGAGATACGTGTTCCCTTGGGGAAGACGCGCATCAGGTGGCGCGAGTTATGGCGGGCAATGGCCGCCCGCTGTGCTGGGAGGTGGGCTGAGAGCCCAGACTCGGACACGTTGATGAGATGATGGTGCGGCCGGTCCAGAAGCTCTCCGGGGTCAAACCAACTGTTGTTACTCGGCTTGACCGACTGCGCGTACACGCCCAAGGCAGCTAACTCGGGAATGATGACCGTGGCGCTGGCTGCCTTTTTCTTCTCCTTGTATTCCTGGTGTGCCCGCTCTTCCTTTTCCTTTTCCTCGGCCTCGTCCTCGCTCGAATCGCTCGAGTCGCTCGAGTCATCTGACGTGTCGCTGTCCGCCTGCTCGCCGGGAATGTGGTGCTCCACCATCACGATGACCTTGGCACCCAGCTCCTCCAGCGTGACGTGCTCCTCTGGCTCGTCCGAGGGCAGAGGTTGCGAGAGCAGTCGGTGGCCCAGCACCTCGGTCATGATCTCCGCAATACGGAGCTGGCCATGGGCACCACAGTGGTTCTCCAGCGACACGACAATGGGGCTGGGACGTGCGGAGGAGTCCGTTTCTGCATTCGCTGCCTCCTTGTCGATGACATCGCGTATGGTTTCGCATACTGCGCGCAGTGATATGTGGGAGACAAGCGTATAACCGTGCGTTACCTTGGGTTCCTCGGCATTGTCATCGTCGTCCCAAGCATCAATTTCGACACAGCGCGAGCCCGTCGTGAGGGCAATGGCGTAAGAGTCGGCAGCAGAGCTACCAAACAGCTGGTGGGCCCTGAGGTACGTGTTGTGGCTGGAGCTGATAAAGTATTCAGGTAGACGAAAGGAGCGATCGGTCAGTTCGGCGGGTAGAATCGCATGGGGCTGCTCAAGGATGGCCAGCAGAGCAGCAGTGGGGTTGGCTTCATCGAGACCGGCTTCGTCCTTACTGAGAATTTCGTGGTTCACAAGGAAAGCCTTCTGGGCGCGGCTGGTGTGGAGGTCGTGTTTGGTTATGTCAGTGGCACGAGCGCCATGACCACCGCCGCCAATAGTAGCCTCGTCGATCTCGTCTCCTCTGTCGTCATCGTGTTTCCGAGAACGGCCAAAAGGGTTGAGAGAAGCAAGCTTGCCGGTAAGAGCTTGGGACATGATTTCTGGTAATTGAATGCGTCTTTAGGTCTTTAGTTGGGTGGGTGTTGGAGAGGGGTAGTTTCAGTCGAGTAGAGATATAATAATGCATGTGTCGGGGTATGTTTGCTATCACGCGATTCAACCCGTTAATAACTCATACTAAAACACAAGGTTTCAGCTTTCAGCTTTCAGCTTTCTCGCTCTGGCGCAGCTGTACAAAGACGATTAGCGCTAGCACCGGTGTATGTAGCGCCTATACTTGGCTGAAGCAAGGGCGAGAATAAAAGATTCGGAGCAAGTCTTGAAGTTTGCCTTCATGGTAGCTTGATGAAAAAGTCAAGTTATCTCTCAAAGCAAGCTTAAAGAAAATGACGTCACAAAGTCATTCCGTGATATTTACACTTTAGATTTTTCATAACTATGGCACTCTATCTCATTACGGTTAAGTCTCTTCAAGGCCGCGTTTAAATCGTATTTTGCTTTTTGAGGCACCTCATTTTCGACAATTGCAAGCCTTATTTACAGCTTGCTCAGAACGCCATCCGGCAGGAGAACCGACACGTGGTTCTTGGTGATCTCGGAAACATTCTTGCATCTGTTCACAACAATTAGCACAAATACGACGAATAAAATGACAAGGAAAGAGTCATACCCTGCCAGTCCCATAGTAATCATGAATTCCTGCTGCAACAGCTTCAATGCCAACTCGACACCCTTCTCTCCGTTGTACTAAATTCCCACAAAATGGTGGTTAATAACTTTTTGGATCAGAAGGAGGGAATTGTAAGAGATAAAACATACGGCAAGACCCCAAATCGGCACGCGGCCAGCAAAGCAGAAATCAGCACCGAGCGCCAAGGCCTTGAAGATGTCGCTGCCTCTCCGGATACCACCATCAATTGCAATCGCGATTCTGCCCTTTGCTGTCGGGGCACAGTCCCGTAGAGCATCTAGCGTCGCTGGGACACTGTCGAGTTGTCTTCCACCGTGGTTGGAGATAATAACACCATCAAATCCGTGTAGAATGGCAAGGCCAACGTCATCGGGAGTGTAAACTAGCGAGAGTCAGCGGGCCAAGCCTCCAAAGCATGAGAGAGATAAATACGTACTGCCCTTGATCCAGATGGGAAGCTTTGTGTACTTCCGCAGGAAGGCAATAGCCTCGGCCCACTCAATTCCATTGGCATAGTCCAGCCGCTCGTTGTGGGTGGCCTCCATGTTATCGAAAGTGAAGCCGGGGCCGAAGTTGGGGAACACCATGCCCTTGGGCATAGCAAATGAGTTGCGGTACTCGTTCAGTCGCTTGCCGAGGTAGGGTCCGTCGGCTGTGAGCACGATACCGTTGTATCCCGCCTCTACGAACAAGAAAAAGTTAGCAAAACCATCAGTCGATACCTAGTAGTCCGGCATGCGGGCGAACGTACTCTCGAGTCTCTCAATCATTTGGATAACAATGGTCTCATCTTTGACCAGTGTCAACTGGTAGAGGTACGGGTTGCTCTTCCCTTGAGAAATGACATCCTCCAAAGATTGTGTAGAATATGTCGACAACGCCATGGGCACATTCATCTTGGCAGCAGCACGCGAAGTGCCCATCTCGCCGTCGGCATGTGCTAGACTGTGCATGGCGGCCGGGGAAAAGCCAAAAGGGAAGGAGACCTTCTGCCCCATAAAAGTGGTGGACGTATCGATTTTAGATACATTGACAAACACACGGGGTCGGATCTTGTACCGATCAAAGGCGGCATTGTTATCGTTCAGACTGCCAGATACAGTTAGAGAGAGCTCATGGACAAGATTTGTTTCATGTTGTATCCTCACGTTAAGAGATCCATGGAGCCTTCATTGAAGTACTCCCGGTAAATCTTGGGAAGCTTCTTGGAAGCTTCCTGTTGTAGGTCCTTGATAGTGAACACATTCTTATCGAAGCTAGCTCCTCTGTTGGCCATGGCAGTCGCTGTGTGAGGTCAATTGACCTCGAATCGATACAGTACAGGAATGATATACCAGGGGGTTTCTCTTTTCTTTTGCTTTTTGAGAGGCGTGATGTGCGTGTGTCTGGAGGGGAGAGGTATAGCTAGGGTATAGCTATAAGTACTAAGAGTCTGTGATACGGAAGCTATGCCGGGATATGGCAGCGGTTAGGGTGCAGGCAAGCAATCGTACCATACAGAGGTTCCACCCAAGTCGGCAATATGCTCGAGAAGAAGGTGGACCATGTGAGATAAGAGCGGTAGGAGCCAACCAGGAGAAAGGAGGCCGTTTGTGTTTACCGATAGCCGGAGAAAGCAGTAGTCGATAGCATTAGCCTTCTCTTTTTCGATGTCGTCAAACCGTTCGGACCCACATGTGATAAGAGAAGGCCAGGAACAACTCCGCAAACCGCAATGGCCACCTTCGCTATTAGCTTCCCTGCGAGCTGCAGAAAGGATGGGAGCTCCCGTGCGTGCAGCACGGACATGTTTTCCCAAAGTCGATTTGCCCGTTCTTATCATAGCTACGGAGGATTATCGGCATGCGGGGCTGGAAACAAGTCGAAACACACAGAGTACTTTGTAGAGGAGGGGGAAATTGTGCAAGACCTGGAGAACGTGTGTAATGTATTTTTATATTGATTCTAAACTAGAACTTGTATTGGTCGCTCAAAAGCATTGTAAATGGCTTTGCCAAGTTCACGGAGGCGGCGCACCGGCCGGGACGGTAACCAGGTTTTTGGCTTCTTTAGTCTGCCACTGCATGGTTCGCAGAAAGCCAAGAATGACCTTGAGCGTAGGCGTAGGTACACCCAGCTTCTCGGCCTCCTTGACAGGCTCCTCGACAAGGTTGATGTATTCGATAAAGTTTCCCTGGAGAGTGTTAGCTGTGGCAAAGGTGTAACGGGGGAATATGGACTATAATCCGACGATTCGTACCTTTTCCGCATCCTGCAGCATGCTCGGCTTGCAGTACACTTCAAAAGGGTCGGCCTCAACCGTCTTCTCGACGTGATCATCCGGCAGGGGGTGGCCTGCAGCCTTTGCCGTATTCCAGACCTCCCACATGGCAGGACGCACCAGGTCATCTATTGGACTCTTGGCCAGCCGCAGACGGGAAGTATCCATGTGCGCAATGGTGGCAATCGAGTTATAGCAAGCATTGTAGACGAGCTTCCGCCAGCGTACAAAGCCCACATCCTCATTCACGTCGCAGGTAACCTTTCCCGAGGCCTTGTAAATGTCGGCAAATTCATGGGTAGCTGCCAGAGAGACCTTGGCATCGATATTGGGGTTCTTGAAGGGGCCGACGAGCAAGATGTCGTGGTCATCGTGGATAATGCGTCCGTGTCCCTTTTCGGCCGAGCCGATAAGTGAGACACCTGAAATAATAATGTTTTTCGGGAAAGCCTCGAACAATGGCTTTTCGATGTTGATGCCGTTCTGCACAAGGACAATAATGGTATGGCCAGATGTCACTGCGGGTGCAATGATTTCCGGTACCGCCGGCTTAATGTCAGGGCAGTTCTTGGTAGACACGACAACGTAATCAAATGGTGGAAGACCCTCGGCAGTCACGTCCGGGACCTTGTTCGAAACTAGAAAGAGAGAAATCAGTTGATGGGTTCTCAAAGACATGCCACTTGTAGGTTTACGCACTCTTCGTTGGTCGCCATCCTTTGTGGTTGCCATAGTCAACAGACTCAATGTTAAAACCCTCCTTCTCGATAGTGGCGTAGTTTGAGCGCAAAACCGCCGTAACGGCTGCTTTCCCGCCCGCCTCTAGACTGAAGGCACACATAGTGCCGACGGCACCACTTCCCACGAGGAGGACGTTCTTTTTGGTCGACATTTTTGCTTTTTTTTTTTTCTTTGCTGGTCTTTTCCTTACTTGAAGCGCTGCGCGGGATAGTCACGATAGGTTGACAAGAAAACACCAGAGAAACAGCTGAGGAGCAAGGTATAAGCACGGGGTAGCTCAGTGATAACGAATTATAATCCTTCAGCCAAGTTCAAAAAAAAAGAAAAAAAAAGAAAAGGTATGGGAATTCCAGAAACGCTATCTTGGCAATGTGAAAGATCGAGAAATTGCAGGCGTCAGCGATGGAGGAAGCCGTCAGCGAAGGATGCGGGTCTGAATAGGTGACTAACTCGATCTTTCTCCACAATGGAAGTTGTTCATTGGCAGGTGAACTTTCTTGTTCAGCTTTATCTGCTTTATCTAGGGGTGACTTCCGGGCTTCTGCTGTGGCTTACTCTAGTTCTAATCGGGCATCCCACGCACGTAGCCTGGCTCGTTCGTATTTTCTCGATAGTCTCCTATCGTAAATTCATTGTTCCTATAGCGAGACAGAGAAACCGCATTCAACTTGGAGGTAGAGATAGAGGAGATAAGCAAGATTTGCGACAGGGGCGGAGAGAGTGAAAAGAGACATATAAATGCTCTCTTGAGAATTCCCAGGTTTCTGGATGGCTGAAGCACGGATGCTTTTTGCTTGCAAAACTTCATACCCTACACTCGCCATGACAGACAAGAAGATCGACAGCACCGCTGCCGAAATCAACGGCTTTGATGATACGGCCAGCTTAGAAGCCGGCAACGTCGTCAATGCCGGGACTGCTTCGCAGCCTGCCACCAATGAACTCCACCGTTCGTTTACTGCTCGTCATATCCAGATGATCGGGCTGGCGGGCAGTATTGGATCTGGTCTTTTCATTGGTACAGGAAAGGTGTGCACACTCTCTTCCCCACACGGAATCGCATGTTTTCAACCCCTTAAATACTGACATGTCAAAAAATAGGCTCTTCGTTATGGCAACTATCCGGGTCTCTTCTTGGGTTGGAGTGTCGTCTGCGCACAGCAATGGATGCAGATGCAGGTTATGTCTGAAGCCTGTGTCATCTTCCCGACATCTGGTGCTTTCTTGGACCACGCAAATCGGTTCCTGGACCCGTCTATTGCGTTTGCTCTCGGTACGTTGAATAGTATTATCAAACGTGCATGGCCATAGGGCTAACTTGCAACAGGCTTTTGCGAATGGTTCGCCTGGCATACGACGTTGGCGGCTGAAGGTGCCGTGTTCCATCTTATTCTGACATATTGGACGGACGCCATTCCGACGGCTGCTTGCATGACGATCTACCTTGTGGTTGTGTTCGGCATCCACATTCTCCCGAGTAGAGTGTTTGCTGAGGTGGAATTCGGCACAGCCGTGGCCAAGGTCTTCCTTATGATTATTGTCTTCATCACCTGCATTGTCATGATCTGTGGTGGTGGCCCGACGGGCACGACACACCATGCGGAGAATTACACGGATCTTCCTGCGTTTCCCAATGCTTTCAAGGTATGGTTGTTTTTGACTCGACTTCTCTGGAATCCACAACTAACACGAACAAGGGTATTGCCCAATCCTTCCTTCTGGCATCCTTCTCCTGCGGTGGCAACGAACTGTTGGGTATCACCAACGGCGAGGCCAAAATGCCCCGCTGGAACCTGCCGCGGGCTGTCAACAACCTGGCCGCCCGTTTGTTCTTCTTCTTTGGACTGACGACCGTATTTATTTCCATCCTCGTCCCTTACAACGACAGCCGCCTGCTGGGTCCTTCCAACATTGCCGCTTCTCCATTTGTCATCGCCATGCAGAATGCAGGTATCAAGGGTTTGCCGGATCTCGTCAACGTGGTCATGATTATTGGCCTGTGCGCTATGGGTACAGAGTCACTATACATCTGCTCCCGTATGGGTACGGCCATGGCACGGATGGGTTTCTTCCCGAAGCAGTTCGGCTACATTGACAAGATCGGCCGGCCATACGTTTCTCTCTTGTTCTCGGCTGCCTTGTCCACCATTTTGACCTACATCAACTGCTCGAACACCGGCGGCATTATGTTCACTTGGTTCAGCTCTGTTGGATCTACCGTCTATTTCATTGCCACACTTGTTGTTGCTGTCACCAACTGGCGTATGCGTGCGGCATTCAAAGCACAAAACGACAACCCACTTGACCTGAAGTACGCCTACAAGAACAAGGTCTACCCATTGGGCAGTGTTCTGTTGTTTATCAGCGGCTGTTTCTTGATCGCTTCGACGATCTACATCTCTGCCTCTCCCATCGGTGCCGAGCCTAGTGTTTCGGCATTTTTCCAGACATGTCTCTGCATCCCACTCTTCCTTGTCGTCTGGCTTGGCTACAAGGTCATCTTCCGGACTAAGTGGGTTGACCCGGCAAAAGCCGACCTACAGACTGGCCGGAGACCTTTGACCGAAGAGGACATTGAATTCTTGGATAACTACTATAGCAAGCCATTGAGCAAGAGGCTTCTTAGTTATTTTGTTTTGTAAGGGCTGCCGAGGCTCTATTTCATGTCCTATTGAATATAGCTACATGTAGACAAAACCAGATCATTTGTTCATCGTTCATTTGAAGTATTACCGGAAATGTCCAGATAAATGAGGGGAAAGGGATTTGTAATGTAAAAAAGAATGAAAAATACAACCAGCAGCTAATTCAGCCAGGGGAAGAAGAACCAACTGAAACTAGAGAACCAACTGAAACTAGAACAGTACTTTCGATATGGGGTACGTACTTTCGAACTTCCCCTTATTCTTAAGTTGACCTCGGTCTCATATCTATTCTGCAGCAGCCGTGTATCTCTAATCATTATTTTTTGTAAAGTTATAGAGCCATGCCCCTTCTCTCATCTGCGGAGCGAGCTTTAACTATGCCATACCCGAAAGAAACAGACGTAGAACAAAAAGTACACCTTGCCCATATTCCAGGCCACCTGAGATGCAGAATCAAAACATAGTGGAAAAATTACTCCTAAAAATGACGTCAATCCATTGGCAACTACTTTTTATGCGTCTCATAGGCAGCATGGGTAGCCACCCGAGTTGCCATCATTAAAAAGATGCGTACGTGCGCCCGCATCATCGGGCACCATGAACGAACTGCCACGGTACCGCCCCGTGGGGTCGCGCAAGTTGGACAGGGTGGACGAGAAGGCACTGCCTGTAATGCCAAAGAAGAATTGGCTGCGCACCATGATGCCCATATCAATGGCACCCTGGAAGTCAAACGCCAGCGCATTGACCATGGCCATTGCGTCTGGGTCGTCCTGGAGAAGTCTCCACTTGTGCAGGACCTCCCAGCCACGCTCGGCACCCGCCGTGACGAAACGCTCGGCCTGGTGCTCGTCGCCGCACGCGAGGTACACGGCAGGCTTCTGGGCATTGGGGCTGCCGAACATGGCCCAGGCCTGGTCCAGCGCGTCCAGATCGACGCGCAGCTGGTTTTCGAAGCTGCTCCAGATGGTATCGTTTTCGGTGCGAAAGTGCACGCCGTAGTAGGGGCCCTTGTTGTGCAGCCGGTCGACGAGGATGTTGGTGATCTTGCGCGGCTCCTCGAGGAAGCGCACGATATTGGACAGGTCGTTCCACAGGCGCATGTCGCGGCCGCTGGCATCGTCGGTGATGCGGTAGATGAGAAATTTGGAGTCCACCTTGACAATGGAGACGCCCTGTTCGATCGACAGGTCAGCTGCCTGCAGCTTGACCAGTTCGCTGTTGAAGAAGGGCCCGTATGGCTTTCCAACCCAGAAGAGCGGGTTGAAGTCGTGATAGCCGTCGGCCTGATTGCACAAGATCTGCCAGTCGTCGTGCTTGACGGGCACGGAGACGCGCAGCTCGTCGGGGTGCAGAATCTTCATCTTGGGACAGTTGCGGCCCATGACGTCGCGCAGATGGTCGGCATCGAACCACTTGTCGTAGGCGTAGTACTGATCGTCGTTCAAGAAATTGAAGTCGAGCAGATTGGTCGAATTACGCAATGGCATGCGAGGCAGCAGCAGGTTGGTACCGCTGTCGATGGCCATCTTGAGACAGACCTTGACCTGCGAGATAATGGACGTCATGCCGGCCAACATGCCGATGCAATCAATGTAGACATCTTCCTTCCATTCGGTATGGCTGCAATAGTCCTCGATGCCAGGGTAGGCAATCTTCTTGGGAGGTCCGACGGAAAAGGCTTGGTCGAAGTAGTCCTCGACATGGGGCAACACGCCGGACGCAGGCACAGCAGACGAGCCACTGGTGGTGGTAAACTGGCCGATGGTTTCTTTGGTCGACACCCAGGCGAGACGGTAGTCCCACGGCAGCAAACGCACGGTCCAAATAAAGACGAGGAGGCCGATAAGGCCACCGACAAGGAGACGACGATTGGTGATCATTGCGGATGCGGATGTCGCGGCAACTGCCGCAGCTGTCGTGAATCCTCCGAAATATGAGAAAGAGGATAGCTAAAGAGCTGCGGCAGAAATTGCAACGCAGGAATTCAACTGGCAGCGGGAAGGGAGGGGTTGCTGCTCGCTCGGTCCGTCGACGAAGGAGCCACGGAACGGAAAACGCGGGGAAATGCAATTTGCAACAAAAATAGCCATACTACCAACCACAGACGCGGCCAGAACGCGTATCCCTGTTAGGGGCGTGCGAGTAGCGTCGAACCGTTGCTGTTACAAAAGTACTCGGACGCTGGGGGGCTATGCAATGGCAGTGAAGAGGGGGAAGAGGAAAGAGAGAGAGGAGAAATAAAATAAAAAAGCACGTGTTATGGAGTGCGGAGTACGTACTCCGGTACGTAAACGGAGTATATGAAAAAGCAATACTACGCTGCCACAAAAAAAAAGCAGCGACGAAAAAAAGGGGCAATGTGGGAATGTAGGCAGCAGGCGTTTGATAAGAGAACCAGAGCTCTCCAGAAATCGAATAGGGGCTACTGCTAGCAGACCACACTACGACGTAGCTGGTCCTTCTTCCGTCCTCGCCATTCTGCCATTTCTTTCTATACCGTCGCTATGGCCGTCCTGCCAACCTCCCAGGAAAAGACAAAGACGGGTGTCGACGGCGGCCTCGATTCTGTCCGGGGTCCTGCCTTTTTTTTACGGCATCCCCTCTCTCTGCTGCCTCAGCCGCGTCATGCCGTCGCTGTTCTCGGCAATTTACTCAAACCTGAGATCTTCACCCGCCGGCGGGTGCCGTCTCCGGCGGCCAACCACCGTGCCACCACTGCCTACCTCGACGGCCTCCGCGGCTGGGCTGCCCTGCTGGTTTGCTTCGTTCATCTCGCCGTATATACCCATCACGATGTCGAGCTGTGCTATCACCACGAGGTCCTCCCCAACGTTTTTATCGACTCGCCCGTCCTGCTGCCGTTTGTACGCCTCCTCTTCTCCGGCGGCCACTTTTCCGTCGCCCTCTTCTTCTGCATTTCCGGCTATGTCCTGACACAACGACTCATCCGTCTCATGCACGAGGACCGCAAGGATGACTTTGTGCGTTCCGTGCACTCCGCCATCTTCCGACGTCCGCTGCGGGTCTTTTTGCCTGTCGTCTGGAGTACCTTCATTTTTGCCACGTTCTGGCATGTCACCGGCCTGGCCACACCGTGGCCCAAGCGCGAACCCAATCTGCTGGCAGAGTACTGGTCCTGGCTCCTGGAAACGACACACTTTATGTTTGTCTTTAAAAGCGGCTTCCTCTTCAGCTACTACAACGTGCACACCTGGACCATCCCCGTCGAACTGCGCGGCTCCCTGTTTCTCTTCGTCTGGCTCTTCCTCTGGTCTCACGTGCCCCATCGCCCGCGTATCCTCATGACCGTCGCCAACATCGTGCACCTGCTATTTTTCTCGTCCGGTGCCCTGTATGCTATGTTCTTTGTTGGAATGCTGACGGCCGAGTTGCATCTGCTGTATGCCGAGGACCGAGCCGTCAATGTCGAGCTGCCGTGGAACGGCGTCCTACGTGCTCTGTGGAAGCGTCCGATCCTGTACACGTTGTTGATGCACGTGTTGCTGGTGGCCGGCTTGTATCTGGCTAGCCAGCCGACGGGCAATGGCAAGCTGATTGGAAACGAGGCCACGGTCGAAGAGCTGTTGGGTAGGTGCAATGGCTGGCAGACGCTGCGGCTGATGATCCCACGCGCTTACGACAAGACAAACTTCCGCTGGTTCTGGTTCTTCTGGGGAGCCTGGGCCGTCATGATTTGTGCTCGTGAGATTCGCTGGCTGCGGTGGTGTCTGGAGACCAGCTTTTCACAGTGTGCGTATTATTTCTTACATTCTCCTCGGAAAAAAACAAAACTTGTTGCTAACATATCTAGACCTCGGCCGTCACTCGTTTGCCCTCTACCTCATCCACGGCCCCATGATCGGTCTCTTGTCCGAGCGCCTCTTTTGGCTGACGGGTGTCTGGAAGGAGGCCGATGTCTTCTTTGGAGACGAGGAAAATTACAAAAAATTCGGCCACCTGCACAACAAGTGGCTCAACGCGAGCTGGTTCCCCTTCTCGGCCGAGGGTCCTATGGGACTGGAGCCCAACTTCTTGTTCTGCGTGGCTGTCAGCGTCCTCGCCTTCGTGTATGTGGCCGAGTTGGGCACAAAGGTCTTTGACACACCCAGCGTGGCCGTATCACGGTGGGCGTATAAGAAGAGCAAGGAGCTGCGCTGAGCGTTTGGGCCGTCCCCAAAGCCAAAAGTGGTCTTCCTCCAACCCCGGGAAGGCCACATAATTTGATCCATTATACAAAGGGGTAGATGCAAAGGAGATGGGAGGGGTAAATCCCAAGGAAATCGTTTGTACATTAATCACGCCCGGATTTTAAACCGTTCCTCTGTTTTGCTTAATATTATTAGCGATGGCATTTTTGCGTGGAATCACATATTGGCAGCACAATGTAAACACAGCGGATATAAGCCTACATGCCTATCTCTATCTACTGCAGGACCTCGCCCTTGGACTTCCACACTTCGTAGTTGAAGTCGGGTTGGAAGTCTGTGTACAGCTCGTCCTGTATTTATGATTAGTCATCACGAATCATCACGAGTCATCATGAAGCAGGGACGCACCGGAAGAAGCCCAGTCTGCTGGGTGTACTCGGCTTCCTTGTCGCTAACAATGACCTTCTCTATGCCAGCAGCTTCCACAAGCAGTTGGATTTGGCAGGCACGCTCGAACAGCGTGTAATAGGCTGCGGCCTCGTCGACCGTGTTGCCGACAGTGATGAGACTGATGACCGTGTCAGCTTCTGTCATGGGAGATACAAGGATAGCAGGAATCCTCACCCATGGTTCTGGAGGATCACAGCCCGGGCCGTGGGCCCCAGGGCTTCAGCAATGTTGTCAGCTTCATCCGCCTCGAGGACCATGCCTCCAAAGGACCGGTAGACAGTATGCATGTTCCAGAACAGGCAAGCATCCTGGTTGATGATGTCAATGGGCCGTCCAAAGGTCGACCAGGCCTTGCCGTAAACGGAATGGGCATGACAGGCAGCGTTAACGTCCGGTCGGGCCTTGTGGATGGCAGAGTGAATGCGGAACCCGGCCACGTTGACGGCAGCAATGTTGCCGCCAATGACGTTGCCTTCTTCATCGACGTGGACCATGTCGCTGGCCTTGAGCATGCCGAAATGGTAGCCGTGGGGGTTGATCCAGAAAGTGTTGGGGTCGATGGGGTCGCGGACGCTGATATGGCCGCTGCTGGCCTCGCAGTATCCCTTGCGGGCAAAGACACGGAAGGCACCGGCCATGTGTTCGAGCATCCACTTGCGTTTCTTGAGCATATCGTCGAACACTGGAATCGTAGCGAATCGAAGGCCGCCCGGGACAAAGGCCACAGCGCTGGCTTGGGACTTCTTGGTTTCGACGAGTTCCTTCTTCTCATCTGAGTTCTCGACCGTCTTCTCGGCGGGCTTCTCGACCGGCTTGTCGATGCCCATCTTCACAGAGGCAGCCGTCAGGCCGCCGAAAAGCTGTGTTTGCACCTGCGTGATTGACATCTTACAGGAGTTTAATGGACTGATGGGGATAAACAAAAGGAATGGGTTGTTGGACTGGACGAGAGATATCGACAGTCCTTTAGTTATCATTGAATCTCCAGATCCAAGCCTTGGAGATCATAAAAATAATCAACATGCCATAGTCGTCTTACTCAGAGTTTACAGAAAAAAAAATGCCGCCAGTCTTACAAGAGATGGTAGGTGACAGCGAAAGGTCGTGACCTCATGCAGTTCACTGCGACATACCAGGCCACCGGGACCAATGGAGAACAATACGACGGCAATGGGTCTAGCGTGTCGCTGTCGGTTACTCGAGAGATCTGCAGCAAGATGCATACTCCTGTGCTAAACCAGACTTGGGTTAGGTTGGATTTTCAATCTCACATCCGTACTCCGGAGCAACGATGGAGATTCCGGCCACATGGAGCAGAGATAAGAGCCGAAAGATAAGATGGACTTGTGCTCAGGGAGCAAATAAAAAGATAGTTAATAGGAGAATGATAGGCTGTCAAGGCTGTCCAGCGATAAGCGACGTCCAGCATCGGATGCGGACGTCGCGGGCCAGCCAGCGTCGTGCATCTCAGAGGACATGATTTTACTTGTTTCTGGTAGACGTGTCTCGCGGAGTATTACGTTAGCTTTACGCTTGCGTTGCGGTAGGTACAGGCGTGACTTTCTCCTTCCATGTCTTCCCACAAGTCGCGCACCAGGACCAAGACATTCACCGGATGCTGGACGTGTCGAAAACGCAAAGTGAAATGCGACGAAGCACGGCCGAGCTGCCAGCAATGCTTGGCCAAAAACCTCTCCTGTGCTGGCTATGCCAGCCGTCTGCAATGGCTGGCTCCACAGGCCACTGCCGAAGCACCCCTGGGTGCCCAGATGCCGACCACATACCGCATGAGTGGCATGTCTTTGCGCAGGCAAATAACACAAGGTAAGGACGAGGCCATATGGAAGGGAAAGGGTCGAGCTGCCTCTGTCTACAGATAACTGACGCCTCTTTCCTATAGACGAGTCCCTGGAGATCCTGCCTGATGCAAAGCTCGACTCGTACCTGGAACAGATCGAGACGGACTGCCCAGACGCAGGCTCACCCACCGTTTCCCGAGGTCCCTTTTCGGTCTTCTCATACCGGCCAGACAGCGAGAGCGACCTGACGGCCCCGACACAAGCCAGCAGCTCGATATGGGAAGCTACAGATGCCTGCACAAGTCTGAGTTGTCCCACCGAAAACATCGTGTTGACGCCGACCGACCAGTTGGCAACACTGGCCTGCCACAGCATCACCCCAGATGTCACCCCGGACAACACAACCATTATCCTACCAGTAGACGACCAGTCGGTTCCGTCATGGACCAGCGACTCGGCCTGCCAGGAGTTGGTCTTGGGTCCTCCGCAGCTCGGGAAAGACGATGAGCTGTTTCTAGGACTACAGGGTAGCGACACTCCCGAGGAGACGAACTCTCAGTCTTCTGGCGGCCAGGGTGGACAGCAACTTGTACCCAGCGGCCAGACTGATGTAGACTATTCCGTACCGGTTTCCAAACGGTTCTTTCATCTGCCCTCGGACGTTGAACATCTCTTGCACCACTATATCCACCATGTCGTCGACCTCATGACTGTTGTGCCCACTCCCGAAGGTCCGTGGAAAACGGTCCATCTGCCTCGGGCCCTTCAAGGCAGTGCCGAGCTTGCGTTTGTCGGGAAGACGTCGCACGCCTGCAACGCCCTCTTTCACGCTCTCCTGACCATCAGCGCGTACAACCTTGCCGCCAACTTTACCATTATAGACCAAAATCTGCAGGCGAACAAGTGGCGAGAACTGGCCATGCGTCTCAAGGCCCGCTCTCTCACATTCCTCCGGGCCAGTCTGCGGCCCGACTGCCCGGCATCGGAGAGGGGAAAATACAAGGAGGTCTTGGCGGCCATGTTGTCCATGGTCACCATTGATGTACGAGAGTTCCTCTTTCATTGGTTCGTGGACATCCACTAACGCATGCAGGTATGCTCGGGAGAGACAAGCACGTCAGAATGGCATCTCAAGGGCCTCGAAAGTTTCATCCGGACGTCTCAACGTGACGGGAAGAACGGGTATTCCCGGCGCACGCAAGAGCTCCACCGCGTCTATGTGTATCTGCGCATTATCCGCGAGAGCACTGATCTGCGCTATGCAGGGTTAGCACGGTCCAATACCAAGTCCGAGCCCTACCAGGGCCTCTCGTGGCTGTCTAAGCCACCGTTCCCGCCGGATTTCATCAAGGACTCTCCCGATCGATGGCTCCAGGCCCGGCCGCCTTATGGTCACATTGACATGTCGGCGTGTGAGTTCATCTACGGGATTCCTTTCCAACTGATCACGCTGTTGGGCCGCACATCGGATCTCATTCGGCGCAAGCGGGCGTTTGTGAGCGAGTTTCCGAACTCGGCCCTGCCAGAAGAGCTTTCCGCAGAGTGCGACGACCTGGAGTCGGAGATTTTCGGGTGGCCCATCGAGGAAATGGTGGAACGATTGTGCGAGTTGCCAATCAACAAGACCTCTCAACAACTCATCGAGCACCAGACGAGGGCGTTTCACGAGGCAATGATCATATATTTCTCGCAGCTTCTTCGATCCGTACACCGTAAACACCTGCAGCCCTACGTCGAGCACGTCATCAACTACCTCGAAACCATTGAGGTCATCAAGAATGGTGCCAACATCGAGACGGGGTGTGTTCTGTGGCCCGGGTTTGTAGGCGCAGCCGAGGCCATGGATGCCAAAATTCAGTCGCGGTACTTACAGTGGTTCAAGTCCATCCGGTTCTACGGCCTCGGAGCTTATGACAAAGCCTGCGAAGTTGTGATGGAGGTCTGGGAGCGGCAGAAATCGGACAATCGGCAGTCGAAATGTAGCTGGTTAGCTGTTGTGGAAGACAACAATGTAAGGCTCATGATAACATGAGATGTATGATTTTTGGGAGGGTATTTCTTTGGAAGGGGGGTTTTCTGGCTTTCGTACTCCATATTCAAACAAGAAAATTGTTGCTCGCCATCCGGTTCCGTGGAAGTTTGTATGCATGATGGCAGATGCTATCAGGGAAAACGACTGCCGGTGTTAGTTGCCGCACCCAAGACGACTAAGACGAGTCTAAGTCGAGTCCAAGCACCAGACGATATCGGAGGGGTGTGGAGACGCTGCCAGGGCAGACAGAAAGCCACAGCTGTCGGTTCCCTGAAACAAGAGAAATCAGCCCATCCTACTAGCTGCAACGATAGTAACGAGCGCTAGCTTCGGCAAGTCGCAGCAAGCTCTCACAGCTCTGCTGCCCCGCAGGAGCTCCGCTAAGGTCACTTATATAGCAGAGCAGCGAGAGGTCTCCAAAGCTAATACCACGCATTACTGCAGTTTCCTCGTCTCCATTGTCCCCATACCCACACACCAGGAAATTCTGCACCATGTCTTCTGACAAGTCCTTTGCGCTCGAGAGGATCAACCCGACAGGGTTGGCCGACCCGAAGCCGTTGTTCTCCCACGTGACAACTGCCAGTGGCGACATGAAGCTCATCTACATTGCCGGCGAGGTTGGTCAGGATGATAAGGGAAAATTCCCCGAGTCCTACGAGGAACAGGTCAAGAAGACGGTGGAGAACCTGGGCATTGCCCTCGCAGCTGCTGGGGCCACCGTGGCCGACATCCTCAAGGCCACTTACTACATTGTCAACTATGACTCCACCAACCGGCCGCATGTGCCCATTGTGCTGGATTTCTACAAGGGCCACTGCCCCGCGACCGTGCTGATTCCCGTCAAGGAGCTGGCCTTCCCCGGCCTGCTCTTCGAAATGGACATTGTCGCGGCTGTTCCGCGCAGCCGGGCGATCCCTGTCGTGCCCAAGCCCCTGCCAGACCTGCTCGACGCCAAGGTCGACGTGGTGGTGGTGGGCGGCGGTCTCAGTGGCCTGCAGGCGGGCTACTCCTGCCAAGAGGCCGGTCTGTCGGCGCTCGTTCTCGAGGCCCGTGACCGTGTCGGCGGCAAGACGTGGAGCGCACCGGGCGCCAAGGGCAAGGGTTATATTGAGCTGGGTGGTGCCTGGATCAATGACACGAACCAGTCGCACATGTACGAGCTGGCGCGGAAGATGAAGCTGGACTTGCTCCAGCAGCGGACAACGGGTGACTGTGTCTTGCACGATTTTGATGGCTCCATCTCTCGGTTTGTGTATGGCGACAGCCCTGGAGTAAGTTTTTTTCGTTCTTCCTTCTTCATTGCATGGCTTTCTGACAATTTGTAGAGCAACCCAGAGGAGCTTGCCAACATGGTCAAGATCCGGAGCCTTCTCGAAGAGTACTGCCACACAATCGATCTCAAGAACCCCAAGGGCGCCGAGTGGGATTCTCTCACTCTCGAGGAGTTTGTCAAGAAGAACGGCGGTGGCAAGACTGCTCTGGGCACGGCAACACTGTGGACACGGGGTCTGCTGGGCATTGAACCCCGGGAACTGAGCGCTCTCTACTTCCTGGACTATGTCAAGAGCGGCGGCGGTCTTATGTTGACGCGGTCCGACTTCAAGCACGGTGGACAGTTCCTCCGTTTCCGTCACGGTGAGTGAGAGGCATGCCGCATATGGAACAGCCTTCTGGATGCTAACGACCACAGGTTCCCAATCCGTCTCCAAGGGCCTTGCTGCCTGGATGAAGCCCGGTACCGTCAAGCTCAACACTCCTGTCCGCAAGATTGACCAGACCGCCGACGGTGTCGTTGTCACGACCGAGGATGGCCGCCGCATCGGCTGCAAGCGCGTCATCGTGTCCGTGCCGACTCCCCTGTACAAGGAGATCACCTTCACACCGCCCCTGCCGGCCGACAAGCAGAAGCTTGCCTCGAGCACGACCCTCGGCTGGGTCGCCAAGACGATTCTGTGCTACGACGAGCCCTGGTGGCGTGTCTCGGGCTACTCTGGCTTTGCCCAGTCCTTCACCGGCCCCGTTACCATTATGCGTGACACGAGCTCCGACATTGATGGCCACTTCTCGCTCACCTGCTTCCACCAGGGCGACACTGGCCGTGCTTGGGGCAAGCTTCCACCACAGGAGCGTCGGGATGTGGTCATTGCCCACGTGGGCCGCGTCTTCGAAGACCCCAGCGCTGCTGCCGGTCATATTGGTGCGTTCGAGCAGCGGTGGGCCCCTGAGCAGTGGAGCCAAGGCTGTCCTTGCCCGGTGATGGGTCCTGGCCTGCTGCACGATCTGGGTCACGCTCTTCGTGCTCCGTTTGAGAAGCTCCACTTTGTAGGTACGGAGACGGCCTATGAATGGAAGGGGTACATGGAAGGCGCTGTCCGCTCTGGCAAGAGAGGGGCAGAGGAAGTTGTGGCTGCCTTGAAGTGAGTTTTTGAGGTATCATGGCTGGTCATTCCTCTTTTGTGCTCGTAATCCGTAAAAGTCTTTAGAACCGGGTTATATTCTTGCTGTTGGTTCAATAAATAGCCTGGTTCTTATTGAAATTGCGGAGCAGAGCCATCTACGGCACCAAAAAACTGTGCCGACCAGGCCATCGAGTCTAGTATCTCAGACGGCCACTCTTGGGCACTGTACAAATCGGCCTCTTGATTGACCGGAAACTGGTTCATAAAAGACATATCGCCTATGCACAATGGTGGGAGACTGGGTGATGCGTCGTCTGGGCTCCCAAGACCTTGCATGTCACCTACTTCTGGAACATCCATTCCTTGCATTGCCGTCTGATGTTGTAAATACGGGCTATTTACTGCCAGCTTGTCGCAAGTAATTTCTTGTTGTTGTTGATGGTGATGGGATTGGCGCCAACGTTGACCACGCGCTTTGAGCTTGCGCATCATATCACGAGCAATGCAAGCGCCTTCCGAGTTGAGACTGAGGGCCTCAAATACCTTCAGACACGTTTCTGCGTCGTCCTCCAGAGTGGCCACGTCCGTGCTAGTGCTAGAATTTCCACAGCCACAGGCCGTCTCCGTGGTGTCGAGGCCTCCGCGTCTCCGTGTAAACACACTGGCGACAACGAGAACAGAACTTGCACAAATCAGACATGAGATCATCTGCCACCATGGGAAGTCATGCACGAGGCTCTCTTTGTCGGCGACGTTGTGCAAAAGATGTGCTGTTTCCTGGGCCTCGGTGACACATATCCGTTCATATATGTCCACGATATGCGCTTTTGCCCCCGGTCGCTGGAGGCTACCCTCTATGGCATTGTTTGGGCCGCTGGTGTCTTCCTCTTTGTTGTCTAGCCGCCGCAACAATGGAAGACACAAATATGGACGATAAATGAGCGTGCGCAAATGGTGAAACTTGATAGCCAACATATTGCGTTGACGTCGGAAGGCCAGGTTGGTTTCAAATGTGTGGCCGAGATCGAAACGCAGAGCTCTGGGCAACAGTTGCCGCCACTCGACCAGCTGACTGTCTAGGGCTTGTGTACTAGACAGCCAACCGGAAATGCTGCGGCCCTTGGAAGCCCGACGAGGGTTGTAGAGATCGCGCAGCACATGCCCGATGATCCGGGACAAGGAGATCATGCAGATGAAATAATCACCCATGGTGGGAACCGATGATTCTGCGATTTGGGCAGCAGCCGGTGACAGACTTGGACGACCGTCTGCATCGCTGGCCCCATCCCAACTAATATCTGCGTCGCCCAGCCTCGAAGGCAGCCGCAAATGGCAGTCGTCATCATGAATGGCCGGTGGACGACCGAGCTGCAGGGCCAGTAGGCGGTCAAGCACATAGACGGAGTACCACACACGCCGACGGGTCTCGATTTTGCACAGCAACGATTGGTTATCTGTGCGTTCTTCTACCGGCCGGCTGAAAGATTCCTCCACGTCCACGTGCAGTCCGATACTCTGTGCGACCCGTACGGCTAAACCCAGCGTGGTCCAGCACTTGTCTGTACGACAGGCTGCCAGCAGGTAGAAACACTGAGCCAATAGGAAGGACACGCGGCTGACCACGGACCGTTCTGGAATCTCTGTGTCGTACAGAATCAGAGCCCGCTGGAAGTACTGCTCATGTGACGTATCGCCTGTGTCACCTGAGATGGAGTCGTAGTGGGCGCCAATGGCAAAGAGGATGTCTGATTGTGCGTCAGGAATATGATAGGTATAATATGGGTGGGTTGTCTCTGCTTACATAATGTAGCTAACCAGCAGGTATCGAGATCCGGCTCGACCACGCGGCCAGCAGCAAGAAAGCGTCGGTATGCTTGCATGAAGGGTGCTTGGGGTATAAAAGGATAGGCTATGTGGATAGTAGAAAAGTAGATAGAAAGATAACGTTCAGCAGCTTCTGGTTTGGGAAGCATCTGTTCCGGGTTATCGACAGTGTTGTTGCGGGCAGCGGCAGCGGCAGCAGCCTCTTGGGGACTGGGGCCGTCTTGCTCATAGCTGTCTATGGCTTCGCTGCCTGGATCTCTTGGAGATTCAGTATTTTCCTCCTGTAGCGCGCGGTCTACAAGGTTGAAGAAGCGCACATCGCTGACCTCACCCAAGTAGCGTTCAGTGGATGCAACCTGGCGTACGGCTGGGGTGTGGGCAGATGAGACAGGCAGTGGGGTGTGTGTTGGCAGGTCCTTGTGGGGCGGTGTAGGCGGCGTAGTTCGAGCTGTTTCGGCTTGGCTTCCGGTGTTGCATCCTTGGAGCTCCACTGTTTGACAGTTGTTTACACGCTCACGCAGGCGGTGTAGCTTTTCCAAAAGGGCAGCCTGGCCAGGCTCCGCAAGGCTGGACGCGATCTCGTCTGCCAGCAGGTGATCATAGTCGTCAACGATGAGACGCAATGCCTCCACCTGACGGCAACAGGACTGCACATCATGCGGTGGACTCGACTGGGAGTACTCGTTCTTGGTCCGCTTCTTTCCTGGTACGGCATATGCACACTGGTAACCGTAGCCAATGCAACGACCGCAGGCTGGACGGGCCCCGTCACACTGCCTAGTCAGCATCTGTAAGATACTCCGTAGTTCCCGTCCGACATACTTTGGACTTCATTGCGCGACATGGATCACAAGCTCGAAAGACACGCTTCCGTCGGTAAGACGGTGTTTCTGGCATGGCGATTGGAGATGGAGGGGACACTGCCCGTGTGGATGGCCCGGTAGGGCTGGATAAGGCGGAAGAAAGCAGGACAGGAAAGGCAAGGCGAGCAGTGCCAAGAGAAAATAAGTACAGAATAGAGGAGTTGGTAAAACAGATGAAAGATGGGATTTGCAGGGCGTTGGCAGAAGAGGCAAGCGCTAGACGACATTCCCCCGCCCGAACCGTCGGACCCGGTTTATCCGTTTTATCCGGGCCGCACGCTTTCGTGACCCTTTCGTGACCCTTTCGTGACAGCGACGGTCGTGCCACCGATCAGATGGAGTCGTGGTCGTGTCATTTTTTTTTGGTCTGCATTCCCTATTTCGCAATACTGCCGGATGGGGATCACTCGTCTAGGGATGGAAAATAGTTGACACAACAACGACCGACGCGATGTTGCATGAGGCGACCAGCAAGGCTGATCGGATGACTCAGCTGCCAAGACTGGCAAGTGTGCCAAGAAGGGCAATGGATTTGCAGAGGCCGAAACACAGAGACCGAACGGACCCACTTTTCAGATACCGAGTCTGCAGAAACCGGGTTGGTACGAGCATTGTCGCAATGTCAAACAGGTCCCGAAAGGCACCAAAGGGCCCCAAAGGGCCCCAAAGGGTCCCAATAAGGCAAAACACGGGCAGATGACTAGACAGCAATCCTGCTGGCGTCTGGCGTCTGCTGACACTGGCGGCCCGCTACTGCACGCCCTGGTCGACCGTTGGTGTCTGGTCCCTGCCGATTGGTCGTCCAGGGTATTTTACTCGTATGTTTGATTCTCGTCCTTTGCCAGGGATTTCGGACGGCGACTTTGTTCTAGACACCGCCTAATACGGAGTAATCAAACTGCAGTCCTTTCCTATGCAACTCCACACCCCCCCAGACAATAGTCCCGCGTCTTATACATGATTCTCCATATAACCTACATAGCCTCTGCCTTTCCCCTTTTAGTCTTGTCCAAAGCTCTTCTCAGATCTCTTGTTCACTTGTTTTCTTGTTCTCTTGTTTTCATATTCTTTTTCTCTCCACAACCATGAAGTTGAATATACACACTGAGGCGCCGGCCAACGGCGCCGCATTCGGTCCTGGCGAGGTCGTCCGTGGCTGCGTCGACTTGCATGTGGGCAAGGTCGAACGGGTGCCAGATGTCACTCTTGTCTTCCAAGGTAAGAGACACAGCTCGGCTGCCGCCTTGCTCTCGCGTATACTGATATTTTCCTAGGAATCATGAAGCTCTGTCTCGCCCAGAAGCCGGCCGTCAACACATTTTCCCAAGTACCCGATCGAGCCTGTCGACACACAAAAAGCTATACGGTAGGTGGTTTGCCACATCTCACGTGGAAAGGCGGAAGCCGTCGTCTAACACCATTTACAGCTCTTTTCTCGTTCCACAGCCGTCACTCCTACTGTCCGCAAGGCTACGGACAATGGTCCCGTGCACACCGTCCCCTTCGCCTTCACCTTTCCCACGCTCGCATATTGTCCGACCAGCAAGGAAACTAATCCCGCCAATCCATTCCCCCTGCCGCCATCCCTCCGGTTCACGGCCGCCGGCCTCGATGCACGCGTCTCCTATTCCATTACCGCCACCGTCCAGCGCAGGTCGAGGCGCTTCCTCCTGCCGCGCCATCTCTGCACAAAACAGATCGTCGAATATTCACCGGGTTTGTCAGCCCGAGCACGCGCAATCATGCAGCCGGATGACGAAGAGCCACCCGCTCTTACCCCGTCGACGACGTCCGAGTCTCATGCCGATACGACCGCCGATGCGGCTGCCGAGCCCGTCTCAAACACTCCCCACCGCGCTTCTCTCGTCAGCTCGGCCACGCTTGTTCCATGTACCTCTTGGGGTAACAACAAGGCCGGCATGGGCTTCGATCCCATGGCCACACTTGTTCCCGGCTGTTTGCCGCCCTACTCGCCCGCCATGGCCCTGGAGCTTGTCATGCCCCAGCCGCCTGTCGTGGCGCCAGGCGGCAATGTTGCTCTGGGCGTCTTTTTGCGCACGCCCAAGGCTCTCTTGGAAGTCGACGGGACGAACAGCCCCGTCTGTCTCCGGAGCATTCGCGTGCGTTTGCGGCGCGATACAGTCGCCCGCTTTGCCGTCGGCAGCACCGTGTCTGAAGCAGCACCGACCTATTGGCCGCTGTGGTCCTCCGAGGGGACGTTGCCCATCCGGAAGCAACGCTTGGATCTGACGGCCGTCACATGTGGCGGAGTATGGGCTTCGCAGTCCCAGGTACCGGAAGCGGCAGGACCTAGCTTCCAGACGCGCTACTTTTCGCAAATATACAAGATCGAGGTGCAGGTGGAGGTGTCCGGGGCGTCGTTGTCATCCAAGACGTCCAATACACGGGTAAGAATAACTGTCTCTTATTCTTCTCCACTGGTTTATCCATGAACTAACGCATCAAATAGTGTATTCAGGCTTCAATGGAAGTGGATGTAGCTGATCCGCCGCCCATGTATAGCGAGCAGAGATATGAGCGGCCATCTTATGAGGAGATTTGCCCATAAACTAGAATTTTGTGTATTATTTGCCTGTTGAGCGCTGCTAAAAAATGAGATACCCTGCCAAATTTGATGATTAGTGCGTGCATTTTGGTATCTTACTTGATTTAATTTTTAAAATGAGAAAATACTCGGCACCAAATTTTGGGCTTAGTTTTTATGAATGTCGTTTTATGACCAAAGAAATTCAATATATTGAACATAACGAGATGGAATGCAGAAGTGAATATGAGTGGGAAATGTACAGATCCCCATATTGTACTCCATACATTCCCACAATTCCCGACAAAAGCGGGAACTAAAATGACAGAACCGCCCCCAAATGACGTTTTGGCCACTCACGTCCCATCTAATACTTGATCCGTTCATATTTGTTGCCGACTAACTGAATGAACCCACTTCTCCAGTCCAGCGGTCTGGGGATGCGGAGTATGGGGTTTGGGGTGGTCCAGATATGCTGCCCCGTTCGGTCTTCTTACCGATGTTTCGTTCTCGGCAACAAGTGAATATGGAAGCATCTCTTGCGAGAAGACAGGTAAGGCAGACTGCCTTATCACAAAATATCGTTTGCCATGGTTGGCTCGCAAACTCGGCAATACGTTCATGCCCGTCTTTCTATTCTTCCTGCTCAACTTTCTGTAAACCTGCGGCTAAGTGCTACTGCCCTTGTCTGACTGCTTTCCATGATGCTGAGCATGGCCAACACACAGTACAACACCTACCTGTTTATGGTTTACGTGGGGTGTGCGTCTAGATGATCTGCTCGTAGTTCCGTCCTTCTTAGCGGCCATGCAGGTCCCGTCGGACACGATCATGGGTAAGGATCGGCCATCAGTCTGCATCTGCCTGATCATCTCCCTCTAAAAAATACTGCTGACGATCCAACGTTCACTCATAATTTTTCTTAGATGGTCGCCATACTCTTCATTCTTGCAATGTAGAGGCTCTCTTCTTGCTAGTCGTCTTTGTCCTGACCAGTTGTTGGTGTGATCGTTCCGAGCTGTTCTCTAGAGCAGAAACATTTCTGGCCTTATTGACAGTAAGAAGTCTGAAGATTGAAGAGATCGTCGCCAAAAGAAGAGAAAAGCTACGCTGATGACCGAATCACCTGGCGTAAAAACGCCTATGGACAAGCGTCGTGAGGATATCTGTTCATTCTTGGCGGGTCTGCAACTATTAGCATCATCAGATTCGGAATGGCGTATCCGCAAGAAAAGCGCCGGCATCATCGGCAAAGACCTCGGGCCTATCAGTGGAGTGTCAAAGAAACTCTCGTCGACCGTAAACTGTACATGTTTATCGTGGTCCTGATCACGGCGCAATTCTTTAACAACATCTTCCCATCCACTTTCAATAGTCTTGGCCACAACACCACTATGACGCTCGTGTTAACGTCACCGCCTTCTCCATCTTCCTTGGTGTCCCTGGGAGTCTCCATTCATGTGGCCCGAAAGAAAGAGCGAGGCTCCCACATTTCCGCCCCGCTGCTCTTCGTCTTTTTCGGCAATTTGCTCACAATTATTGTGTCCGCTACGGCTGGCCGATGACGGCTGGCACACACTCACCTTACGAGCTCTGCGTCCGTTGGATCAGCTTGTCGCTGCCGCGGTCGCGCGCCAAACATTCAACTGCCCTGTTCATTTTCAACTTTACGTCTGTTGGTGTCGTACACTTTTATACCCTATAAGTTCCCCGACTCTCAGATGTCGCGGTATTACACTGAAGGTAGTGTCATGAGAAACGCTTCTCTCGTCTGCGCTGTGATGGTCTTGGAGACCGGAATGGGCTGCTTGACGAAGCAGAGATAAAAGGACCGGATGTCGGCAGCAGCGGCAGCTAGGCTAAAGAGTCCATGATAGGTCACGGGGGAGATGTCATTGTCACGTTCCGCCATGTCCACTAGAAGTAGCACGAAAGCTAGTATAAAAAGAATAATCCGACCAGTTGATGCATATCCCTGACAAATTAAACGTGACTACAGCGCCGGCTCTATTACACCAGTACTCCGAACAGGGGAGATCCATCTACAAATGTGACTTGTAATCACGCGCCGGAGCTCAGATGGCGTAAAAGCTGGCCGCTATTCCATGGACGGCAGCCGCCAGCCGTGATATCGTGTAACTGGACTGGATGGAGCAATCCGAGGAAGGAAATACTACGCAGCAGACGCGGTGACCGAAAACCAGACCGAGAAAGAGCCGCCTCTACTCTCTATTTGCCAGTATATCCCGGCATTTTAGCATGAATGCAGTGTGTACACCACCAAAGTTACATCGTAACGGAAGCTTTGCCCCGACACATGACTTCATTTCACGGAATCTTAGTGTAAGCTTGGCAGACTCAGCATCGCGGGGCCCCGGGTGAACTACCTAGAACGAATGGGTGAGCTACGGATAACGTTAGTCAAGCATGGCGCCGAGAAAGTTGAAAAAAAAAGATATGCCGATCAACAGCTATATAAACAGGGACGATGTCCGAGAGAGAAATCTTGTATTCGTGTCTCGTGGAACCAGGAGTGTACTTACATTCTCCACGCCTTTTTGTTGATTCCTTCCCCCAGGCCTTACCATGTTGTTCAACTGGCTCTTGCTCGCCAGCCAGGCGGCGGCAGCGCCGTCGTTCCTCGCAGAAAAGAAGTCGACGGACGCACCGACCGTTACGGTCACCAACGGCTCCTACTATGGCGTGTACAGCTCTACCTATGACCAGGATCTCTTCCTCGGCATGCCGTATGCGCAACCCCCAGTCAATTCTCTTCGGTTTCGGGTACCGCAGCCACTCAACACAACGTGGGAGGGCACCAAGAATGCCACTGAGTATGGCTATGAGTGCATGGGCTACGGCAGCGACCAGTGGATTATCGGCAATTACATCTCGGAAGACTGTCTGACCATCAATGTCATTCGGCCATCCGGGGTCGAGGAAGGAGACAATCTGCCGGTAGCTGTTTGGATCCACGGCGGTGGCTACTTTGAGGTGCGTGACCATACGAATACGCTGGACATACATCCTGGTCTCGTGTAAAAACCGACGACCCCAGACTAAAGCCAAATTGCCCCGCATACTCTGGAAAAAGTGCGTCGTAATGACTCCGTGCTCACATGTTCTCCACAGGGCGGTTCGGAGGATCCTCGGTACAACCTGTCGTTGATTGTGGCCCAGTCGACCAAGATGTCTACTCCGATCGTTGCGGTGAGCATGAACTATCGGCTTTCCGCTTTTGGATTCCTCTTTGGCCAGGAAGTTCTCGAGGCCGGAACCACCAATCTGGGTCTGCGGGACCAGCGACTGGCACTCCACTGGGTGCAGGAGAACATTGCTGCTTTTGGTGGTGACCCATCTCTGGTCACGATCTGGGGCGAAAGCGCAGGTGCAAACAGTGTGGGCACCCAGCTCGTGGCTTATGGGGGCCGAGACGACAACTTGTTCCATGCTGCCATCTCGGAAAGCGGTGCTGTAACTGGTCTAGGCCCTGCCCCCACCCTGGAAACTTGGCAGCCCGCTTATGATGCCATCGTGAACGCAACCGGTTGCTCCAGCTGGAGCGACTCCCTAGACTGTCTGCGGACCATCCCGACACAGACGCTCTCCGACATCATCAACTCTTCTGCCATCACCTTCCCCAAATTCTATCCCTATGCCGACGGCGACTTTTTGCAGCAGACCGGCATCAATGAGCTCCTCGAAGGAAACTTTGTGTAAGTCATCCCCGATCAATGGGCAAGAATGCCCTCTTCTGACCTGAATTCTTAAAGGCACGTTCCTTATCTCATCGGGACCAACTTTGACGAGGGTGCATCGTTCGCCTCGACCGGCATCAACACGACCGAACAGTTCCTTGAGAATATCATGTCCTATGGCGCCGATAATGCTACCGCTTTGACCGTGGCAGCTCTGTATCCGGATAGTACGTATATTACGTTGTGACCTTGATTCGTCATGGATGCGTCAGACTGACCACGTGCTACCGCATTCAGTTCCCGAAATCGGTATCCCAGCAACACTCGACGGCCGTCCGTCGGGCGATCTCGCAGATCTAGGATACATGTACAAGCGAGAGGCTGCATTGTAAGCAATACTGTCCCTATCTTTTGTCGCGCACCGTCTGACCTTGTCTCCAGCAAGGGTGATTTGATTATGCATGCCGGCCGACGGCTCACGAGCCAAACTTGGGCCGCCAACAACCTGTCCGCTTATACGTACCACTTCAATGTCCTTGTGAATGGTGTAACTGCCTCTTCTGGCGCCGGCCATTTCCAGGAGGTCGCCTTCGTTTTCAATAACTTAGATGGCTACGGATACGTAAATGCCATCTCCGAAAACCCCTTTGCAGACAAGCCCGACTCCTACAAGGAGCTGGCAAACGTCATGTCGCGGATGTGGGTCAGCTTCATCGTCAAGCAGGACCCCAACTACTCGGGAGGTATGTCTTCATCCGTTCTCTGCTGTGATGGTTCTATATTAACAGAATAGTCTCTTCCATCTATTGGCCAGAATATACTCTGGACAAGCCCCAAAACATTGTCTTTGATGCGAACGAGACAAATGTTGCCTATATTGAGCCGGATACCTACCGTGCTGAGGGCATGAAGTACCTTGCGGACAACCTCGTGACGTCCTTCAACTTCTAGGGTGTCCAAATGGAACAGAAAGCAAAAATTTACATATGAGTAAAATCTGTAAATAATACAAAAAGCGATTCTCCAACTCGGCGTTACACAGTGGACGATATGAATAATTTCACCGAAACTAAGTAAATATCGTATGGTTTGCCAGGACTTACCCCCCCCACGGTTACTTGGAAATGGATCCGTGGAAAAAGTATATTTAACCGTGAAGGCTACAGGGCAAAATAAGGATTAAGGGTTCTTCATGTAACTTTGCATTTTGGGTTCGTTATGCGTGGGTTACTAATATGTTAATAAGGTGCTACCATCGCAATTCAACCCCCATCGTTCATTCCTACAGGATTTGAATAATGGGCCGTCCCGTCGGGGGCGTAAAACCTATTATCGGATGAATGGATATCCGGAATTCTGCCGTACTCCGGCAAATAGATATTTTAGGGTTACATTGCCTCTGTTAATTCTATTTCCTGGAATTTGGCAGCTGACCATTGACCAAACCCCGTTATTTAAAGAGCTTCATTCGGAGTATCTTTCTCCGTACGGAGTATCTTATGAGGTACTCCGTACTTTTCTTTTCTTTTTTAATTAAGCACGGAAGTTTAATGGTGATAAAGCCGTAAAACAGAGCTAGAGCTAACGCCATTTGCATTCTAAACTCTGCTGCGTTGATCCTCCGCATAAAGTTTTTTTTTTTTTTTTTTTTTTTCATTTCCCGGCGCCCTTTACAGGCCGCGCGTACAAGTCCTTCGTCGGAGTCTGACTCAGCCTTTGGATTCTTTGTCCAGACGGCGTCCCGCTCACACGGCGTCTCACTCTCTAGGGATTCTCAAGCTGTCCGACCACGCATCTTTTATGTTCACTTTCAGAAGTAATGTAGAAAAAGGGAAAAAAAAACTCTAAGCTTGAATTTTTCTTCAACATCGGAGTCATAGGCTTCATCCCATCATGTCCTACTTTTGCCCACGTCATCTCCCACAGACAAAAGTGCCTTTTCCAGTGTGGAATTGTTGATCTCTTTTATTTGGTCAAGACCCGCAAACCGCTCAAGAATGAGGAATTTCGTCGAAGTATTGAGGAGCATTTGTTCCAGATGACGCTTCACTCTATCGAAGCGGGCAGCTTTGTTGGCCATCCTGGTATCATGACGGTCTGCAGCAGTAGAAACCGCATTCAACTTTTTGGACTTCTTGGCTACCCATTCGCATGACAGGATGAGGCTGCAGAGCCCTGCTCCCAGCGCTGTGGCTACTGAGCTGCCGCTGATGGGTTCGTTTGTGGTCAGGAACGGGATGACGCCGGCAGCCACATTCTGGCTACTGATGCAGAAGTCGTAGCGGCTCTTCTCGATGTCTGGCTTGAGCTTTCCGAACTCGTCGCAGCCGGTCATGCGCAGTTTTCGATTGGACGTCACGACAGCGTCGGCCGGGTAGACAGTGTCGACGCGCTCGCCTTCGTCGTGCAGGCTACAGACCAGAATGATGCCTTCTTCCGAAGCTTTGGACAGCGCCTTTGTAAATTCTTCACTGGCCACTTCCGTTGTGAAGCTCATGGATATGATGTCCACGTCTTTGGCAATGGCCCACTTCACGGCTTCTGTGGCACGCTCTGCTGAGTAGCCGTACTTGCCGTCGGCGATTTTGGCGACATACAGTTCACACAGCGGATCGATGGCGCACAACAAGTTGGCCATCTGTGTGCCGTGTGGATTGGACGCCAGAAACCACGGGCTTGCCCGGTCCTTGCTGTCTACAAACGACTTGCCTTCACAGATGCGGGACCAGAGGCTTCTCTTTTCAAAAAACTCTGTGCTTCGCCTGTTGCCGCCACCACCGCTTCCGAGGTCCGCATCGCTATTGGTATATATAGTGTTGTTTCCATTATTGTTGTTGTTGCCATTGCTGCTACTCTCCTGTGGTGCCACAGTTAGAATACCATTGTCGATAATGGCCACTTTGGTGGCCGGGTATTTGTCTGGATGATTCATCGTTCGTTGATATTTTGCAAGTGCAAACTTTCGGTAATATTCGGTGAACTGAGCGAGTCGTGGCGACAGGCGCTGCGCACTACAAGATGTCAGTGAATGAGACTCGATACAGTTAATACAATAAAAGGAAAGGGGGGCGACATTTCATTTAGATGGACGAGCTGGTGTGTTGGATTCCAAAACTCTGGATCGACGTAGCTTTCAAGTTGGCTCTGCTGTTCGCTTATGTGACTGACTTCACTTCGAATATAAGCCGTTGTCGCTTTAGCAGCCGGCTGGGTCAACAGTTCCTATACAATGTGAATAGTCTTCTAAGAAAACGAGTTGTGATGAGAGAAATACATTGACAATGTGAATGTGTAGATGGTTGAGCTATGAGGTCGTTAGCAAGAGTAATACACAGTCATACTCTAACAGGAAATCACCCACATGCATGGTCCGAATACCCTCACTGCCAAACCAATGATGCAGTGCAGACCGCTTCCCACTAGAGTACAGGTGTAGTCGAGTGAGAAACGTCTTTGGCCTGGACCTTGGCTCATTTCTGGTGGCTGTCAACTTGCTTTTCATCCTATCAGTCAGGGGTGGCAGATCGATGCTGCGGTCCTCATCGCGGCCGTGTGGTTGAAAGATGTTAAGCGACAGGTCAAGAAAGCGCCAGTCCAGCTCCTCCACACGGAACCTGCGCACCGTATCGGCAATCCGCTCTTCATCATGTGGGTTCATCATGCGATCCGGCACTTTGAGAGATATGATCCGCCGAACGCCATGGTTAGCCAGCCAGTCAAGAGTGTCAAAGACTTCAGTATGGGCAGTCGAGACGTAGGCATGATTCTGAGGCCACTCGTGTTCGTCTGCACGCAGGTCAAGCACGGGGAACTCAGCATAGCGAATGGTCTCCTCATACTTAAGCAGCCTCCGGCTTCTATCATGGAGGGAGAAAGACTGGAAGAACTCGGATACTCTTCCATGCTCAAAGTTGAGCCGGGACATATCGAAGCTCAGCTCACGCTCTGTGTCGTTAGTATAAGGGGGTTCCAGCAAAGAATTCGTGGCACGTACCCGGCTCTGCGTCAGTTAGTATCCACGCTGTATCTGATGCTTGAATGGCACAAACGCACCTCCTGATTTTTCCAGAATCCCAGAAAGTTCGCGCATGTTCGGTGCATATTTCACAATGTAGTAAACAAGAGCGGAGCGGATCTTCTTCCGAGTGTCTGACCGGTCTTGAGGCTTGTCGTCCAGCGTGTAGTTGTTATACCAGAGCGCATACCTTTTGGTGTCTGCTTTGGTATTTCCATTTCCGCTGCCGTTGACGCCGTCGCTACTGCGGATGCCACTCACTGGAACCTCCACGGCTTGCAAAGCCAGCTCAGGGTTTCTTTCTAGCAGCTCCTTGGCAAAGTCGGCCCTCTTGTGCAGCACGGCCATGTGAAGCAAGCATGGCATTTTCTCCACCTCAATTCTGTCTTTCTCCGTCCACAAATTCATAAGATCGTACTTCATGACCGTGCCGATAACTTCCAGCGAGAAATGTTCATCTGTCGAAGACGCTTCTAGAATCTTTTGCGCTACGTATATGGCGTCCTCCTCGCTGTCTTCATCCGCGTTTCCTGCCGTCTCCAGTGCCTTGATGATGTTTTCACGCGACGTCAGCAAACCACAGGACTGCTGATGCGAGATGAATTTCTCGATAAACTCGGTGCTCGACTCTTCAATGGCGCACGACAGCACCGTATCGTCATGCGTGATGAATTCAGGCAGAATGCGAAGAACCATATCCACCGCGTCAATGGCATCGCCACCAGCCCTTATGGCGGCTTTCATGGCCGTATTTTTGCTATCTTCGCGTGCGAGCTTCAGCAGTTCTTCCCCTGCGTCTGTCTCTGTTTCCTGCTCCTCTAGATATCTCTTGGTGCGTTTGAGAATCACCTCAACCACTCTGTCTCTCCCCATGCGCACAGCGATGCTGAATAGTGACTCGGCGGATGGCGTTTTGGCATTGGCGTCAAAATGCGAATTCTTTTTTTTCCTGCTGCTCCCCATGGCGCTGCCTGTCTTGACTTTACTACCCTTCTGAGACTGCGGTACCCGACATTTCTTTACTAGCGAGGGAGTAGTGGTCTCGCTGAATGCCAGACGTGGGTTCTTGCGCATAATCATGTCGATCAGCTGAATGTTTCTGTCGTCTCCAATCTCAACAGCTCGGTAGAGGAGCAGCCAGCGAATGCAGTCGTCCATCTTTTCGCCATCTTGCCCCAAGAAGCTCTCAATATAGCCAAGCTCTCATGGGTAGGTACCATTTTGCGGTACGGACAGTTGCCGATTCTCGGTTGCAGCCGCAATCGTTCCGACAAGTCCAGTATGAAGGCTGGTCAAGGATGCATCAAAATTCGCCTTGTTGTTATGGTCGGCATTATTCCACTTGACGATAATGTCCATGGGTAGTAGAGTGTCATGCGTGACTGCCATCCTTTTGTCGCCGTGTGCTTTGTGTCTGCTGGATGAAGGGGTTTTGCAGTCGAGAGTTGTACGGAGGAGATAATGTCCAAGATGATCTCTCCATTTTTACTTTACCAAAGATACGCCGATACATGTGAGAGACTCGACAAGAACATATTACGCATGTAAGACATCGATGCTGACTCTCAATAAGACGTGGGTCGATATCTTAGTAGTTCACAGATCTGATTTGTTGCTTGTCTCTTGCAAATATATATTCCCCACTCTATTCCTTCTCAGTGTGCCATTGATGCATGCTGCAGCTCTTGTCGCAGTTGTGATATGGTCCTATCCTGCAACGCAAACCGGTGTTCCAACAGCGCCATCCGTGTCTCGAGCATAACCAGCTTGGAGTGAATGTGGTTGTCCACCAAATCAGCAGCCAGGTTGCATTTTTCCATTTGCATGGAGTTTTTCTCCCTCCAGTCGTTTTGTCGATCGCCTGGCGCCGCACTTTTCCGCCATTCTTTCCACTGTCCATCATTTTTTTGCTGACCACCCTCTCGTTTCACCTCACCACCTCCCTGTCCTATTTCTACCTTGTCCTTCTGAATTTCCTTCCCCCCTTCTTCCTGCCCCTCTTCTTCCTCCCACGGAAGCCTGAGGCCAGTGCTCACTTCTTTTGACTTGAGAAGCTCAAGGTTTTCCACCCTAATTTTGTTTCGAATGGCTTCGCCCTCTCCGACGCATATAATGGGGCCCGTCGTATCCGGCGTGACAAAGAAAGCACTCTTCTTTTCCTTGAGCCACGAAAGGTGCATTTCTTCCATGGCGCCTCCGATATGGCCAGATGTGACATTCATAGTAAATTTGGCCAGATATGTCGCGTTGAAGCTCCGTGTGAGAAGGACGTAGACAAGAAATCCAGGTGTCACACCGTGGTTCTCTATCGAGTTCTGCGTCATGTCCCAGCACACGCCACATTGTCGAGTGCCAACCGACACGCCCGACGAGCTGTACTCATCAAAATACGTCTTCTTCCAAGACCGTGAACTGTTTTTGGCAAAACTCTGCCCGATACTGTTGCCGTTCCACCCGGCCTGGATGTTTGTCGTGTTGCTTTAGCCATGAGTCTGATCAGCGCTTGTGGTGTTGTGCTGCTGCATCTGATAGAATGGTGCCTAGCCTATTACCTCCGAGCCGTTGCCATCTTTTGCACCAAAGTCCAGTTGTGCAGAGAATTTACGGATAGGCTTTCTATCTCCTCCCACAAGTGACCGGATATAGAACTTGAGGACCACAAATGTTGCCTCCTTTGTCTCGTCTTCATTCTTTTTGTTTTTGCTGTGGTACTTTCCATCGATCCAGAGCAGCCGCTGTATACGAATTCGGTAGTTTTTACTCTGCGCCTCCATTATGGGGATATCCTTCTCACCCACGTGTGTGGTTCGGGCTTGATCCTTTTCTGAGCCATCTGTCTCGGGTGTGAAAAGGTTCAGATCAATATTCGTACCAGGTGGATATTCGTCCATGGCAGAGGCGAATTCAAAATCATCTTCCGTGATTTGCGACTCTTTTAGGCCGGTTTCGCCGAACTGGAACTGTTCAAAGTCAGCCATTTTGGTATTTTGTCATTTGCGCAGCTCAAGACGGCTGAGAGAAAGGGCAGATCCAGAGTTGGTTACCATATTTATACAGTACCCTATCTACCTTACGTTACAAAACTCGGTCCCCAGTCATAGGCCATGCCCCCGTGGCTATAAATAGTTGCAAAATATCTTACTCTGTACTTGCGGGGTACTTGAAAAGTACTTGCCCATTCTTGCATGTTGCATACGCAAGGATTACCACACCTTCTCAGTTTCTTACTTTTACCTCTCTTTCTTTCTTGTCCATCCCCATCACAATACCTCCTAGCCTTTAACACCTCTGAAGTACAAACAGCTGTACTTCTCATTGCTCATCTGCCATGGCACAGACAGATCAAGATATCGTCTCTGGTAGCGCAGTCTCTGCTGTGCCATCTGAGATGGGACATGAAGATCCTGCGGTCATGGAAGACCTTTGGGCAGTTGCTTATGCCCGCATAAAGGTGGAAGACCCCGACTCTCTTCGAGAATATGAAACACTTTCCGAAAGGACTATGCCACGACGAAGTAGTTCAATGACGCTCCAGCGAAATCGACGAAAGCAGATACCACAGCTTCCGGTCTCGCCGGCAGCCCAGCTTTGGATGCAGGAAGACGAACCCCTGAGGATAACAGAGGGCTCAGACGCAGAAGAACTATCGTCAGAGCTCCAATCTCTCAAGTCACGACTTATTAGCAGCATTCAGGCATTTCCAGATGCATCTATCGCATGGACTGCTGTGTGTATGAGCATCTGGGTTAGACAATGAATCTCCAACTGCTATATTTTTTGTTATAATTGCATTAACACGTTTTCTTTTTTCGTTAATTTTCTAGAGAAACCTGAGCCATGACCTATCTTCCAGTGCGCAAATTCGGGACATAGCATACATCGCATCGCGGATGGAGTTCTACGCCCGGTTGCCACGACTCCTTGGCACGACGGACATGAGAAGTGAGAGAATAGAGGATGCCAGTGGACTTTACGAAAGACTTGTCGAATTCTTCCAACGCATCCTTCATTCTCTCATTTATGCTGCACTGCCGAGAAAGATCGAAGGCAGCAGTGACAACACTGAAAGCAACAGTGACACTGATATGCCATCTATCGTGCAATGGGAGCAAAAAATGGCAGCTGGGCCAGAAGGGTGCGAGATGGAAGGTCGGGTGTGCCAGTTATTCGAGTTACTGGATGCGTTAAAATCAGAATTCCTCGGAGACGACGATATTTCGGACGATCAAAATAGCACAGCACAGAAAGACGAAGAAGAAGAAGAGAATACAGACGATGGAAAATCAGAGAAATCTTCGGCAAATAAGTCTGAAAAGGATTCTGAGACATTTCGGTCCCTTTTGTGTGCCAAACCACCGCAACTTCCTCCTATGTCTCCCGGAGGGGAAATGCGTCATCTCGACGTGTTCTATCAGTGGATTACCAATAGGACTGAGTATGAAACTTGGCTCAGAAATGCATACTGCCGTCTTCTTTGGGTTACGGGCGGGGAAGGAATGGGGAAAACATATTTGTTGCACTCTCTTGTGCGGCGTATGAAAATCAATATGAACGTCAAAATGGAAGCCACTGCACAAAATAAAGCAGTCGAGACGACAACGACGGAGGAAAAGACAGAAAATATGACGGAAGAGCGGGAAAACACTGCATTCGACAATGTATCCTATGTCTTTTGTCACTGGACAAATGACTTGGACCGCTGGTCTGTCACATCTATCGTCAAGAGCCTCATTGTGGGTACTCTCGACGCCCAACCAGGTCTTGGGGACTGCTTGAGAAAAGTATTGGAAGAAACAAGTCGCGAAAATTTTTCTGACAGAGACGGCGATGGTGACATGGATGACCCATCGTGCGACTTTTATGCCATGTTAGCGCTTCTGAATCTCATCGTGACGGACAATGACTTCACTCCCACTTGTTTTGTTGTGTATGGCCTGGAAGAGCTTTGTCGAGATGGCGATGATGTCGACAACTTGCAATCCAGCGACCCGTTTGCCACAACATGGAATGTTCACGACCTGCTGCAGCTAATGTGGACCACGTGTTGGCAGTCAAGCAGAGTCACATGGGTTGTTTCGAGCACACACGAGAAAATGGTGAAGATCAGCGCGGACATGGCCAAAGTCCTTCCCTTCTCGTTACTTGTATACCTCTTGTGACTCTTCCCCGTTGACCCAGAGCCATATTCGACTCTCACCAGACGACGTTTCATTGGATCCCATCGTTCGTATCTACCAAAATGAACTGGTGGCCGCCTTGACACAGAGGATTACATACCCAACAGTTGTTCAGGATCAAATCAACCGCTTGCTGGCAGTCAAGTCTCACAGAAATATGGCCTGGATCCGCCTGGTCTGCCAAGAGCTGCAAAAAACTCACCTACCGTGGAACGCCCCACGCATCTTGGAGGCGATGGAGACTGACCTGCTGGGCTTGTACAGCCGAACCCACGAGCGTATCAAAAAACTTGAGAGCGATCTCGATCGAGACAACTGCCATAACCTTCTTTCTGTCTTGGAGACAGCTTTCCGACCGATATCTGTGGCCGAGCTGCAGGATCTGGAAGTGTTTTCTCACGACGTGGATGTGAAAATCATGGTTTCGGAGATCTGTTGGCCGCTTCTCGAATGCAACGGCACCGGAAGTCATGTCTATTTTTCCAGCATCGCAACGCGAACATTCCAGCGAGAGAGTATGGGATGGCAAGACATGCGGTCAGACTTCCACACCGATATGGTTCGGAGATGTCTGAGGCATCTGGAAAAACGATATGGAGAAGTGAAAAATGCCAAAGAAGAGGGGAAAGAAGAAGAAGGAGATAGTGATGAAAAGCTACAGGCCATGAACCATTACGCCATTTTGACGTGGATTCGACATCTTGCTCAATTAAACGAAAGAAGCGCGGAAATCGTGGAGATGGTCCGGAGTTTTCTAGAGAATCACTGCATCGCCTGGCTCATCGAACTGGAAGCGGTTCATCGTTTAGGTACAGCAAAAGCTCAGATTCGTCTCTTTCTTGCAAGATCTACAAAGGACTGCGCCACGGCCATACTCTGGGATATCATGGAGTTCATCAGCATGCAGGAATCGTTACAAGTTTCCATTGACGAAGCCGTATCCTTTATCTTCCTCACAGGTGGCATGGCGGATAACCGTACGGTATCACAGAAACTGCACGCTGAAGACTTTCCAGTGCATCCGCAGCAGCAGCCAATTCCGTCCAGCAACAAATTCAGACATCGCATCTTTGAACTCAAGGGCCATAATGACTGGGTACGTTGCGGCTGTTGGTCATCCGATGGCCGTCTAGTGGTGACGGCGTCTGATGATTACACGGTACGGCTGTGGGACAGTAGGTCGGCACGCGTGCAGCACGTCCTCACTCCTGATTTTGGCCATTATCTATACAGCGTCGACATATCACCTGCGCATCCCGGATTGATCGTGGCCGCGACCAATTTTGAGATTGCGTTCATCGATGCATTCTCGGGCATTATCAAGCGAAATATTTCCCGTGCCGAGTTCTTCGAACTGAATGTCGGTGAGCAGCGGTTCACTCAGGTGTACTTCTCGTACAATGGTGACCTCGTTGTCAACGTGAACTATTCAGAAGAGTATGTGTGGGAGAAGCCAGACTTTAGCAGCAAGAAGATGCGGCCTGCTCACATCACCGCCTTCACTGCCGACTGCACATGCAAGAGCCGCCCAGAGAGATGAAGGAGTCGAATATCACGATATGGGATGAGAACAACAATGCAGTCAGTGCTATTGTGGCGTATGAAAAAGAACGCACAGGCGGAATCGCCTTTCGTGCGAACGCATCCGTCTTAGCCCTGGGAGTACAGCATGGCCGGATTCAAATCTGGGATGTCAAGACGGGAAAGCGGCTGCAAACACTGCACACCGGTCAAGACAGTAGAATATCGATGTTTCGCTTTTCGCGTGACGGGTGTTTTCTGGTGAGCACTGCAAAAGACACCATATGGATTTGGCGAACGAGCAGATCTGTTGGACAGGAACCGGGACCCGATGATTTTGCGCTGTGGCGCACATATCCGCATGCAAATATCGGGGAAATCATGAGTACCGTCTTCTCACCATCTGAACGAGAGCTTCTTATAACATCCTTGGATCATAGGGTATGTATCTGGAGCGTGGATGACCACATCAGCACGCACGGCCCTGGCAATGCCATGTTGCCAGAGGAACAAAGCACAGGCGGGCAGCCTGAGGATATAACGTCTATTGTCATCTCTCACGACGGCAAGCATGTCGCCTCAGCAAGTAAAGGCAGAGTCATAACTCTGTGGGACACACGCAGCAAGACGCCGGAACGTACAATCCAGTGCCGTCCCAGCGATATCAACGTGCTACAGTTCTCTCACGACGACAGCTTGTTATTGTCGTGCTGTGATGATGGAGACTCGGATGTCTGGGATACGGCTACGGGAGAACGAAGGGTGACACTGGAGGGGCATAAGGACTGGGTGCGCATGGGGGTCTTTTCTGCCGACGACAAGTTGGTGGCCACGGCATCTGATGACCACTGTGCTCGCATATGGGACATCCATCGAGCTCTTTCTGTGCCAGACGAGGAACGGGGCGTGGCAGAAGCAACGTATTCTGAGTTATCTGGCCACGAAGAATACGTCCACGGCGTCGCCTTTTCAGCTGACGGACGATTCCTCGCGACAACGTCAGAGTCTGTTTACGTGTGGGGATTGACAGTTGATAGCAATGGGAGGATTTCAGACAGTGACGCGCCGCTAAGGAAACTGCGTCTGGGAAACGAAAACGACCATGGTGACGGCACATATCTCGGGGTCGTGTTCACGCCAGACAGCAAAATTCTGATGAGCTCCGGGCCGAAAGGCGATCTCGTCATGTGGAACACAGAAACATGGCAGTCGGTTGGCAACATCGCAGAGACTTTTGCGGGTGGAACCAGCAAGTCCTTTATCCGCATGATGTCTATTCTGGACATGGGAAGTCATCCTTACATCTTGATGACAGAATTTGGCGCACGGGAACTTTTACCCCATCATGATGATGAGTCAGACAGCGCCATCACTACCAGCTACACCCTTTCGCTGTCTCCTCAGCACCCATATGGCATACAAACCAGGGATGGTGATTTTTTCGTCACGAGAAACGGCCAGATTCTAAGTCGGCTTCCTGCGCTGTACCAGCCAAATGGCTTTTTCTCTTTCATATGTGGCGTGCATGGAAATATGGTGGTTATTGGAACAGGAAGTGGCGCCGTCATAATCTTTCGATTTGAGGAGAAAAATGCTGTCAAGAATGTAACCATTTGACAATATTACGAAAGTAAATACAAATCCGCTATTCCGTACACATGGCAGGGTAACAGCTCCTCCCAGGAGCTTCTAGTCTAGACGATATGAACAGACGAATAAAAACCCAGGGCTTTTCTTTTCCCACCAGCCGAGTTCACAGGTGAGAGCCGCGAAGCTCCTTAACCTTTTCGGCGAAAGTACGCTCAGCCCGCACCCAGACACCCGCAGTTTGCCGACGATTCAGCGTAAGCAGGCTCGGCAGCAGCTGGCTGGAGAACTCGTCACTGGACTCCCGAGCGACCAGAGTAGGCAGGTGGTCAATGGCGACAATGCGCAGTTCGGGGCCGGCAACGCTCTGGGAGGTAGGGACGGTCGGGCTGTTGAACGAGCTGTAGCTGTTGTAGACGGGGATCGGGTTGTTCTCGCTGTTGGGGTCGCAGCTGACATCGCAGATCACGCGGAGGCGTCTTCCGGGCGTCGCAAGAGATTCGAAGTTGACAAAGGGAGGGATGCGGTTGGGGCCGAGGTAGACACAGTTGATGAAAATGTCCGATGCAACCACCTCCGGGAAGGGGCCGCCACGGCTTGTCTCCTTCATATCCCACTCCAGGATGTTCTCACGAGGAATACCGGCACCCGTGCAGAAGTCCAGGGCACCCTTGCCGCACCGCCCCAGAGCGCCAATGATGATGACGCGCGGAAGCTTGCCGCCATTGAGAGCCACTGCAGGCTTGATGACCGACTTGGTGTGCTCGATAAGGGCAGGGGCCGAATCAAAAGGAGGCACGGGGCCCTGGGCAACGCCCGGGTGCTGGAGCTGGTGAGCCCAGGCGAGGAGAGCAAGAGCCGTACCGGCATAGCCGGCCCAGTAGCCAAAGGCAGCTACCCGGCGCTTGTCTTCTCCCACCAGGAACTCGAGGTCGTAGAGCAGACCGTCGCCCCGGACGTAGCGCGAGAGAGCTGCGGCCCAGCCGTCCTGGTGCTTGAAGCAGTGCTGGAAGTGGATATAGGTATGGGGCAAGGGGGTGTCGCCTTCGAGCTCCTTCAGGCCGAAGATAATATCTTCGTGAGGTGCGTTCACCCAGGAGCCAGCAGGGACCATCTCGGCACCGACAGCTTCGTATTCATGGTCCTTGTAGATGCGGTCGGTGGACCGTTCGACTTTCAGGCGATATCCAGCGTCAAGGAGAGCTTTGGCCGAGGTCGGCGACACTGTCTGGTTAGCTTCGTATCCAAGAAAAACGAGAATCGACGAGCTGAAAAAAACATACATGCCGAGCGGCGCTCCAGCGGCTTCGTCTCCGCCCGAAGATGAATAGTGGTACGCGACATGGTGACTGATTGATGAGGATGATGAATCTTGGGAGAGATTTTTTTGGCAAAATCGGCGGTGACTCTTTCAAAAGATTAGAAAACCCTTTTAGCACGCTATGCCAGATTTGTCATGGTGCAGGAACCGAGCTAGCGCATGAACTTTCATCACGTGATTAGTCAGCTCCTTTTTCCTAGACATCTCCGCAAGGTACAACTGAGATGTTCTAATACACCATATCCTGGCCTCGTATTCACTAATTCGCTTGCATTTTCAGTGCCGAAGTCCCACTGAAGCTGATACTACGACATAGGTAGAAGATGGATTTCAGCTGGGGAAGGATGCCGCCATACTCTGAATCGTGAGTCACAAATGGCTTCTTTTTCAACAGGCCTGACAGAAACGCAGCTGGCGTGCCAAAAGTTCGGTCGCCATGGTGGCCCTGCATATTTAACATGCAGTGGTAGCCATTCGTGGACGCCATACAAGGCCTGCAACGAAAAGACAGGCGCGCCCGGGTCCGGCACCGCGAAACGCAGAACACATTTTCTCAGAAGAGTATTGCCCCATATTTCGAGTACCTGGAGCTTGTGCAGCTAAATTGTGCCCCGGCATTTTCTGTGCAGTGGGCCCATCTGGACGGTCCAATGTGGGGGAAGGCATACGACTGTCGTTAGTTAGTGACCGGGTCACTCAAATCTTCGACGAGGTGCAAATTTTCTCCGATCACTCGCCAGTTTCACTCTCGCAAGCATTCTGTTGTAACCTGCGACATAATTAGCGAGCCGGACTTTGGCGAAGGTGCTGCTTACTCTTCCGGACTGGTGCACATCTCGCCATGGACGGGTTCCCACTGCTCAGGAAGCAGGGTATGGATATTGACTAGGCTTGCAACAACATGCGGACAGAAGAGCTCATAATTCTGATGGCAGATCACTCAGCTCGACCATTCTGTTTGCTTATCATGTCGGTCCTGCTGCCGTCAATCATCTTCCATGTTTTAACGGCGGACAGAAGTGTCTATGCAGCCTTTTTTTCCATTAAATACTGTTGTGCTGGCGCAGGTGTGTTACTAAAAGAGTAGTTAACTATTATGACTACTGAGAGATATCTTATATAATAGTTTCAGTTGTCTCAACTACCATGTGGTCCGAAGACTTCCATTCACGAGACCATTTTTGGCAAGTCGGCTGTAGCCCTCTCTATGTATTTCTCTCGCCTTCTTTCGTTGAGAATGCTGTCTCACACCATAAACCCAAGCTCAGGCAGAACTCTCTGGCGAGATCCCATATGGTAGAAAAACCAAAGCCAATCCGTTGAAATTGTGTACAAGTTGTGAAGAGTAAGGACAAGAATGGTCAATGCCCCACAATATTATCCGAACAATGCTTAGTCACCATAATAGAGATTATATTGTGGACCGACCCACACAATACTCCTCTAGGCAGCATTCTGCAGCATTCTGCACTCCGTAGCGTGTTCGCAGCTGGTTCGTCCACCTACGCGTACATATCGTGCATCACACCGTACCGATCGCTTTTCAGCGTCATTTGATCTTTTTGATCAACATTAACTGCGTCGACTGCGTCATGCAAATGTACGAAGGCTTAGACGGCTATGATGAGACGATGGAAAGAAACCTGACACATACGAACAATCAGACAACAAAAAAGGACGAAGGTAACGCCTCTTTAGCTTTTTTTTCTCGTCATTGACTTGTTATTCTCGGTTCTTTCTTGCCGACCAGCAGTTGCAAGTATAATTATACCACTTGAGCCATGTTGACATCTTTGTCGAAAACATGGAGGGTGTCACGTTGACCTTTCGAGCAGCTGACCATCTATGACGGTGGTGAGGGGGAGAAGTCGATGACGACAACGACGAGTAGCCCTTATGAGTCACAACTGACAAGCGGGCTTTTACAAGTAGACGCAGGCGGCTCTCCGGAGTTCTCCGTACAGGGTCAGGAGAAGGGACTGGGCGAAGCATTCCTGCATCCAATAGAGCCCTGCACAAGCTTTATCCTTTAGTACCCCATGCTCCGTATTTTTACGCCGTACTCCGTACAAGTACGAGTTATGCACTCAATGTCTGGTCGAGGGATCGTCCCGCCCTGGCATTAATACGGTGGATACTACGCACAGATATCAAAAATGACGGCGACCATTTTCCAGAGCACAGTCGAGAAGCCCTTCTCGCCTCATCCTACCGGGGTTTTTTGCCCTAGAACACATCCATACCCTGTAGAGCTCGTGGCCAACTCTTTCCTTGAAGTGGTACTTTGATTCTCCTGTTTCAAGGGGGAGGTTGGGGTGATTCTTGGTGGGGTGGAAAGGGGGAAGTGCCCAACGCTAAACGGGACAGGGCGGTGTAATCGATGATGAAGGAGCAGACATACAGAATGCTCCGTGCGGTGTACGGTGAACGGTGTACTCCGTACTTGCATACGAGTACAGAAATGCATGAATGATGTGTCGAAAAAACGGTTATGCGGTGCTTAATGGCCGTTTCCCCTGAACGCATCCAAAGTCGGGATGTTGAGCAGAGAACAAGCTGCTTCGTAGCCTATGTGCAGACTGTTCATGTCATTCTTCGGTTAGCGAGGATCAAACATTCGGTGTAAATCCACTTTACGGTACTCCATATGTACGATACGACGTATCGCCCTATCCCATATTTAGTTCCCCAGATCCCGTTTCCCGTGTTCAGGTCCGCCAAATCCACCATGCTCTTATTGGAATAGCTCTTCATACCGTACTGTGTATTGACGTCGTTGTGGGGTGCGCGCATCTAATAATACACCGACATGTTCCTGTCATCGTGGCCCACACAACAAATCCTACAGCTGTCAAGGCCCTCTTGATCTTACTGGAACCTCTAGTGGAGCCACGTCGGGCATCGTATGTTGACATGGCTGGATTGGCTCGCCCAATATTCCTCGGTTGCGCTTGCCACGTCCCCTTGCCCAATAGCCAATGCATTTATCAACGGCCTCAGGCACTCTTGGCTGGGCAGGAACACGGAACCCTGCCTGAAAAGGAACCTGACCCCCCTCGTGCTTCACTGTGTATTCCACAACTCATGCGAACTTCAACAACACACAACCATCCACGTCTCGTCCGAACCACAACAAAATGTCGGCCGGCAGTACATTTATCATCAACACCCTGAACGATGCTGGCGCAGTGGAGCTATGCAAGAACCTTGATCCCAAACAGCTCCTCGAGTTTCTCTTCAAAAACAACCCCGGAAGATTGTTTGAGATTTTCCAGACTGGTGTCCAGCTTCATGCAGACTACCAGGCAGCCAAGGCATCCCAGACCGAACGCGAAGCCATCGACAACTTGATGAAAACGCTACCACAGAAGGTGGATGAATTCAAGGCAGTGCCCCAGATAAAAAAGAGTCTGAAAGAGCTGGAAAGCATTTCCAAGACCGTGCAGCAGCAGCAAATACGCGTTTCCGATGGATCTTTCAACGCATCGCCGGTCTACACGGCCCTGTTCAAGTCTGTCGCCCTGGGCGGCAACATCGCTTTGCCGCTGCTTGGCCTCGACGCAGCCATCAACAGACTGAGCAACGGCCTGAGCGGCATGAGAGATGAGTTGGCCATTGAAAGTGTGGCCCAAGTGCAGGGCTGGCATGCAACCGATTCCGGATACGGAGCCTACATCCACAAGTTTGTATTGGATGAGATGATGAGCTATCCGGGCCCGGGCAGAGGAAGCAGGCTGGCCAAGCTGCGACGGCTGGGACGGAAGCTGGGCAAAGCGGCCCGGGCAGCCAAAGCAGCAAAGGTAGACAGAATCGACAAGGTCGACGAAGCGGGAAGGCACGGAAAGACGGAAAAGACGGCCAGGGCAGGCAAAGTGGACAGAGTGGACAAGGTGGACAAGACGGGAAAAACGGACAAAGCGCACAAGCCAAGCAAGGGAGGCAAGACAGACACGCCAGAGAAGTCAGGGCAGATGGTCAGGGTTTCCAGATCGATCAAGACGGAAAAGCCAGTCCGGACAGACAGACCAGTCAAGACGAGCGATACGCCAAGCACGGTTCCGCATCATCCCTACCACTACTTCTATGTCTGGCATCCCGGCACCGATTGGTATCCCGACTTTGAGAAGAAGCTGAAGCGAGACCCTCTCCCTTCCAACTTTGGCGGATACAGCCACGACCTCGCCACGCTGTGTCTGTGGATGTCTCTGAACAGAGAGGTGCTCAAGAAGACCACTCCACATGGAGACACGGCCGTTTTCCATCTGCTGGTGCCGACCTACTACCCCATCGTTCCCGAGGTCCCTATCATGTTCCATCCCAATCTCTTCCCCCTGACGGTCACCTCGCAGAGGCTCCGGCAAGAAGATCTCGTTGGGTTCGACGTACGGGGCGAACGAAAGGGCTTGACCCTGCAGTGCATCAAGGAGCTTCAGAAAGAAGCGGATCCCAAAGCTGCTTTCCAGGATATGCTATCGTCTGGCCAAATGGTCGGGTCTGTTGCATGCAGCATTGTTTCCACCGTCTTCCCTCCTGCTTCTCCGATTCTAACACCCGCTGTCGTGGCCATGATCGGCACAGGCATGACTGCCATTATCGGGGCCGTCAAAACTCTGATGTACCAAAGTATAGCTGGCGAAGGAACAATCGTTTTGGGACAGCCTACACTTGTCGACACTAGGAAGTCATGAAATAGGCAAATACGATAAATGAGAAATGGGAAACGGGAAACGGGAAACGGGGATCACAGCGCAGATGAATATTATAGTATGGTTCTATTGTTCTTTGGAATAATTCAACAGATTGAGATTGCTATGAGGTCAGGAGCTAATCACTTAGACTAACCTGCATTAATTACGCTAGAAGTGACCTTTCATCGCCATCTAAGCTCAGACAAGCTCAGAGCTAAGCAAACTAAGCAAGCCACGCCGCAAAGCTAAGTAAATGGGCGTAGATGGGGCACGGCACTGCAAAAGAATGTCAAATTGTCTAGGCATGAACCTCTACAGTATGTTATGACGTAATTACATCCAGCAAAGAAAAATGGGTTGTGCGTAAGCATATAGTAATAAATGCAACGTTTACATTATAGGCTACGCTCAATTCGTGGCGAAGCTGGCCGCTTCTTGGCCGCATGCTATGCAATCTACGATACTTACAGCGTATGAATGGCCGTTAGTGGGTCATACCGGCACCCCAAATGCCTGTAATCTCTACAACCGCTGATTCTTATCTCAAAACTATTAGTAGTGAGTGGAACAGGGCTGTAACGAAACCGAGCAGGACTAGTTTACGAGACGTTGAACAGACCGGACCTCATAGCTTACTTATGACTTATAAGAATAAGATATCAGCTTAGGATCAGACAGGTTCTGTTTTCGATACTCTGTCTACCACTGTGGTGTACAAGACAAACTCGCGACGATCATACTAACGTGCGTTCGCCATGTCCGCAAAATCACCATCATTCTGCTCCAAAGCAGATGAAGAAGCCAATAAGCCGAGCAGTAGCGTGACGCAGGCCAAGGGCGGCCTGTCGGCACCGCCGGTGGATGTTAATGAGTATGTGGTGGATGCACAAGCCGAGAGGAATCTGGTGTGGAAACTCGACCTGCGTCTGTTGCCGGCACTGGCGTTTATGTACTTTTTCAAAGGATTGGACAAGTCGAATATGGGTAACGCTTACACAGCGGGGCTCGAGACAGATTTGCATTTGGTGGGAAACCAGTACAATATTATCCTTTCGGTGTTCTATATTCCCTATGTCTTGACGGCACCGTTCGTCGTCATGGCAGCAAAGAGGTAAGACATATACGGCTATTAACTAGTTCCGTGTGCTAAAAATATGTCAGATTTGGCGCTCACCGCGCACTTCCCACTATGATGGTGTATTTTGGATTCTTCACGTTGATGGTGATTACTGTCAAGAACTTTTCCGGTATGTTCCGGCCCGGGCCGTGCTTAGTCACTTCGCTGATATAATCCAGGTCTCCTGGCTATCCGGTGGTTCCTGGGCATGGCCGAGGGCGCCTTCTTCTCGACGGTGATCTGGTACCTGACGACGTTCTACCGGCGCCATGAAATGGCAAGACGGTTGTCGTTGTTCTACTCTGCCTCCTCGATCGCGTCGGCCTTTGGCGGTCTGCTGGCATTTGGCGTCTTCCATATCACGACTGGCCCGCTTGACAACTGGCGGTATCTCTTCCTTGTCGAGGGCATCATCACGTTATTGATGGCTGCCTTTGCATATTGGTACCTACCAAAGAACGCGGCCGAAGCCCGGTTCTTCAACGAAGAAGAAAAGAAGCTAGCATTTTACCGTCTCCAGGTAGACTCCTCTTCTGTTGTGGGAGAGAAGTTCAACTGGAGAGAAGGCATCAAGGTGTTTAAGCTACCGATGACATATATGATCCTTGGTAGGCCTTTCTCTTTACGTTTATCCCAAACAAAAACTAACCAACCAACTAGGCATTGAAATGTGCCTTGGTGTCCCACTGCAAGGTGTCGATCTCTTCCTGCCCGTCATCATCTCACGGCTTGGCTATGGCACGATCAAGACGAATCTGTATACGGTGGCACCCAATGTTTCGGCTGCGGCCATGTTACTGGTTCTTGCTTTTTCCTCTGACTACACGCGCAAGCGGTCGCCCTTTATCGCACTCGGACTGCTCTTTACACTCACTGGCATGCTCATCTATGCCTCTATTGACGTCGAATCACGTCTGCACCTGGCCTATTTCGCATGCTTCATGATGACATGGGGCACATCAGCGCCCAGCGTCATCCTCGAGGTGTGGTACAACAACAACTTGGCTGATGAGTCGCGGCGTGCCATGCTGACGTCGATCGGCGCGCCCACGGCCAACATAATGGGTCTCGTGGCCAGCAACATCTTCCAGGACAAGGACGCACCCAAGTATATTCCTGAATTGGTCACGTGTGCCGCATTCTGTGGTGCCGGCGCTTTACTGGCCGGTCTTCTAGGCACATACATGTTTATTGACAACAAGCGGAGGGATGCACGCGAGGGTGTTACGTTGATTGCGTCCGAGATCTCCACGGAGCAGCTTCATGATGGGCCAAAAGGTGAAGTCTTCCGCTGGTTTTTGTAGATTTGTTATGGCTTTCCTGGGACAAGAGCAGCGTTTGTGCTTGTATGTAGATGTTAATATGAAATGTATGTTGTATTTACTTATAACGTAGTTGATAAGCGAGTGGATCAGACAAGCGAGTGGATCACTTCCTACAACTCTCACAACAAGAAAGCATTATTACACAACCATAACAATTAAAATCAATTCAAACTATTCGGAACTGTATACATCAGACATTTCTACTTCCTTCTGACAAGTGCGCGCATTGTGCCCTCTCTCACCGCATGTGCCACAGCGCCGTCCGCCTGGCTCGGCCCTCCTCTGCCGACCACCCCTTGCTTGTATTTCTTGCTGTATTTGCTCCTCTACGCCCTTTTCATCTAGCAAATCATGTCCTTCTTGAACCGTAAGAGATCCTCCAAGTCGTACACGTGTCTTTCTGGCTCTCCGGCG